>JAOXJJ010000482.1:122241-136250 GCA_025769935.1 Phoenix roebelenii
AGGTCTTTCTTGTTAGGGATTGGATATCTTATCCATTTTAACACCTTATTTAAGGGTTTGTAATTGATTACCAATCTTGGTATTCCTCTTTCTTTTTCTGCGTTTTTATTATCGTAGTTGTTCAGGTGATGAAAGGATAATTGATTCATTTTTCAACACAAATTTAACAGATGCCATATCATTCCTGTGGTAGTGTTTTATAGTCTTTGAATCATTAACTATTGTTCTTCATGATAGAATGTTGAGGTATAGAACATCATAACTTCACTGCACAGACACTGGCCAGCAAGCCCAGAAATATGGAAAATAATTCCATAAGCCCAAGTTCCAATAATGAACAATTTTTAAAGGAATTTAATTTTTTAATCATTTAAATCATATAGAGCGTCATACATGTCTTCAATCAGGAAGCATGTTAAGAAATATCCTAAATCAGGAATTTCTGTCGGAAGATAATAAAATCTTCAGAATATGGTATTTTAATGAGTTTAATCTAACTGAGTTAGCATATTATAAGGCTCAGTATTATGAAAGCTTAGAAATCTATGAAAACATAGAATATTTTGTTTCATGGTTTGGTAGGTTCTATGCAGAACAACAGAAAGCAAAATTAATGCTTAACTCTCTTACAATAGAAGAGAAAGTCTTAGAAGATTCTAGGACTAACCCTGATGAAACATCTAGGGTAGAAAACATAGATCTTCCAGACTTAATAAGTTTCGAAGATAACCTAGAGAATGAGTCTAGGAAAGAAGAAATAAGTCTTCCGGATCTAATAGAGTTCACTGACATCCCTATGTCAGATAGTAATCCTTTTCAAATTATTGAAAAAGAGTCAGATAATGAATCTGAAACTGAACTAGGTCAAGTAATTGTTGAACCTAGAGTTGAGTCAGAATAAGATCTTGTATCTGGGATAGAGTTAATAACTCTCAGTAACTCAGAAAACATTAAGACTAAATATAAGTCTTATCCAAGAAAGATCAAGAATAAACTTGAATCTAGATAATTAGAAGAAAATGTTCTTTTAGAAGTAATCTTGAATCCTGAGTTGGGTTCAAGTACAGATAGACAATACTGTTTATCTGTGCACTATTGAAAATTAATGATAAAAGAAAACCGGTTAATAAAACTGTTAGAGGATTCTTCTCCGAAGAGAGAATAAAGAAGAAGGAAAGATGTAGATAATAGCTCTACATCAGATGTATCGAATTTGGATACATTAGAAGAAGAAATGAATGACGTTTCTTCTAATCTTTTCCAAATCTATGTTTTGACTAATAATCAAGAGAAATCAGTTTCAATAAATGAATTGAAACATGAGATTAACCAGTTAAAAACAGAAATAACTCTGTTAAGGTCACAGAATGCGAATCAACCAGTAGAAAATACTCTACTGAGGAACCCTTATATCTTAAATGAAGTAAGATATCAAAGGTGGAACACAGTAATTAACATTGTGATAAAAGACAATTTAGTCTTAAAAAATATGACGACACTAATAGACAGTGGCGCAGACTTGAATTGTATTCAAGAGGAAATAATCCCTACAACTTATTTTGAAAAAACAGTGCAGAATCTAGTTGCCGCTGATGGAAACAAGTTAGATATCGAATATAAGATATCTCAGGCATGGCCAGCACCGGTACAGTACAGCCACAGAATTCGGTTCCGACTCCTTTGAGGTCGGAAACGAACGACTCCTTGCCCGTACCGGTGCGAACCGGTGCTGTTCGCACCGGTACAAGCCCGGTACCGGCACCGGGGAAGAAGAAGAGGAAGAAGAGGAAAGAAGAGGAAGAAAGAGAAAGAAAGAAGAGGAAGAAGAAGAGAGAGGAGAAGAAGAAGATGAAGAGAAGAAGCCTACCTTCTCCCTCGAGCCGAGGAGGATCATCTGTTCTCCGGTGCAGTTCCAACCTCTTATTTGCTCGCGGGAGAAGGGGAAAAGAGAGGAGAAGAGAGGAGGAGAGAGGGGAAGAAAGGAGAGGAGGAGAGAGTTCGGAAAGGAGAGGAGAAGGGTTGGGAAGAAGAAGAGAAGGGGAAAAAAGAGAAGGAGAAAAAGGAGAGAGGCCGGGGTGCGGGCACGAGTGGGGAAATGCTTCCCCGACTTGCGCTAGCGCGCATTCCACGCATCCATGCTCACGAAATCGCGCGCGGTTCTCCATGCGGGGCAGCGAGCCCACGCTGGCTGCCCCACGTGGGCTTTTAATGCCACAGAGTGGGTTTTTTTTTTTTTTCTTTTCGAACCGGTTCAGTACCGGTTTCTGTGGGTTTTTTTTTTCTTTTCGAACCTATTCGGTATCGGTTGAAACAGGTACCGAACCGGTACCGGTCTTTGCCGGTACGTCGGTTCGGTCGGTTCCGCATACCTTGCCAACAACTGTGATGAATGCGGATGTGAATGTTGATATCCGACAGCTGGTAATGGTGTTGTTGAGATAAACCTTTTACTGATAATAGATGTAATTTCAGTAGCATGTAGGAGATTATTTTCTGCACATAGCAAGAGGCTTTGAAGTTGCTGGAGCTGGTAAGAACTTGTTGTTAAGACATGGAGTATGTTTGCTTTTCTTGTTGCGACAAATCCTATAAAATTGCAATAAATGGTATTTAATGAAAAAGACGGCCTCTGGTATTTATTATGCTAATAGGAATATGATATTCCCTGAAATTTGCATTTTTGTCTCTTAGAAGCTCAATAGTTGAATCTCTATTGCGACTAAAGTTTTTTAATTCTTTCAAATTTGTACATGATTGCAGATAAGCCGAGACTGCCAAGAGTTGGAGCCTTTTATTGGCGAACAGTTGGCTTCTTTGCTTTATCTTGAGCCAGATGGTGAACTCATGGTATGCTGCTTCACATTTTCATAACTTTTGTAACCTGTATGCTGTACATTGTTAGTGGCGCCAATAAGTATGAATTATCCTATGTCACACATCAGATTTACCTTTGCTGTACATGATCTATGGCTGCACATCAACAACTCCATATCCCAGAAAAAAAATTGGAGAAATTAGAGAAATCCAGGGTGAATGGAAGATATACAATGACTAAACACTAGGCTTGCACATATAATATGAAAATAAGATTCTCAGTTTTGAATATCAGCCCTTATTTGGCATTTTTCTCTAACAGTTAAGTTAAAGTGGCTTATACACTAGTTTTCCCTTTATGTTCTATATTTAAATCTAGCTTTTCAATTCAAATATTCTTCTACTAATTCCATGTCACGGAATCCACTCCAGTGGAAAAGTCTACCTATCATTTCTTCTTGAGCCATATTTCATCTCCATTGAAACACTTGAAACTATTATAACGCATCTTCCTATATCTTTTGCTACCTTTAACATTTCTATTTTTATTTATTCCATTTTCTCAAATCTTCAATTTCTTTTAGAGTCCTGCCTTGTGTACCCCAGCACGTGCATGGAATGAGTGCCAAACCAGGTTTTGTGCACCATACACGAGGGTAAACTGTTTAAGTGGGGTTTTAATGTCCAATTTACCCCGACTGGTCTGGCAAAAGCCTGGTAGCGGTATGCGTGAGGGTACATGCTGGGGCACAGCGAAGCATTTTTCTTTCTTTTATAGGCCTCGAAGGTTGTTTGGCAATTAATTGCATGCTGTTTCCACATTTAGCTCTTGCCCATGGTTACAATGTCTGTCTACATCACACCTTCTTTCTGATATGTACTGTCTTAATAGGTTATCAGCAGCGTAGGGTGTGTCCTTGTGCAGTTTGTGGTCGCTCCCACTGCTGTGTTTCGGTTCATATGGTTGCGTGGCATGGTTTGCTGAATTATAACTGTTGGGTTGCATCCTTCTCTTCCATTTCAAATCCTTAATTTATATTGATCATCGTTGTATTTATTCAAGAAAGGCATGCCACTCTTCTCCACTGTTTATTATTGTCTTTGTTATTGTTATTATTGTGATTACTTTTTGTCCAAGGATTTGAAGGCCTATGTGCAGATCGAACATGGTAACCAAAAATTGTTGCTTTATATTGCAACAAAAGATAGAGATTAAGGGGTTATAGAATGCAAAACTCTTTCCATAGTATGACTAATTTACAAGCATACCAAATAACCTGCCAGGACATCTACAACATTTATAATGTGATAACAAAGTGTGAATGTTGTACATATAGTTATATTTTTGTTTATCATTTTTTACCATAAATTGTTGACATGTTATATATATATATGTACGTACACAGAGTTCCGTATTTTTAATAATGTATAATAAGTTGCTTAAAACTATTCAATGCATGTATGAACTGTAATCAACATGAATATGCAGTATGCTTTATGATCCTAATTTTTTTATAGATTAGAATCATTAGATAATAACTAGGGCTGGCAAACAAGCAAGCTGGTTACGAGCCAGTGCTAGTTCAGGTCGAAATTTGGCTCGACTATATTTTGCTTGGTTAGGATTTTAGCTAAGCTAGAGATATAAATATTTAAATAATTTATATATTATTATGTTTCTTTAATTGTTATTATCTATATAAATAATATAGGTTAATATAGAATATAGATTAATATAGGTTATAGAATAATTATTTTTAATAGATTAATATAGGTTTAGAATAGTATGTATTTCAACTATAAGATTAAAATATAATAGGGATTATTACTCAAAACTATACATTTGAAGGCTTCGACTGATCTTAGACTCTCATTGGATCTCTTGAACAAGCTGTTCATGAGCAGCTCGAGCTCAGTTTTGAAATTAATTTTAGGTAGCTCGTGCTTGGCTCAATTATGAATGAGCCGAGCTTGAGCTAGGCCTTGCTTGGCTCATGTTCATCTCGTTTCCGCCCCTATTAATAACTATGTTCACTTGTGTAAAACATGTGTACAACTTCAATACAGAACAATTAGAAATGGTTTATGTTAAAAATACTGAATAAAGAAGCATATTTTTAGCTTGTCAATTGCAGATCTTGTGTATCTTTCCATGCCAGTTTCCTGATTGCCAATAAATCATGGAATGATAAATATGCCATGCCATCTCACAATTGGCATAGGCATTGCACATGACAATCAAATTCCTGGCCCTTATGCCATTTGCATCCCTACATGAAGTGACAAATTCTTCCCCGTTGACTAGGCCATTATTATTACATTCTTATCTTTGCTATTTCCACTTGCGAATCAGCATTTTGAGATTAGTTACCTGAAGCAGGAGCAGATTGGGATTTGGGTCTAGGGAAGAGAATTTCTTAAAAAAGACTTCGATAAAGAAGTGCTTTGCAAGGATGTGAGACCAAATTTCTGGAGAGATTCCATAGTGGGTCAGCACCTTAGATAGAAGTTTCTGGCTGCTAAGAATATAAGTATCTTAGGCTTGATGTTCCGCTCATGAGATAATGGTTGTTAACATTTAAATGCTTCCAGTTATTTCTTCGTTGTCTTAATATTTGAATTCATACATGTACAAAGGATGGTGTTATTACAAGCTGCAGGATATACAAAATCTGGAAGCTTTCCAGTTACAATTTATATCCTTGACAATTGTCCTTATTTTAATGCTTACTAAACTAATGAAATTTAAGGTTCAAAAGTGCCCTATACTATTTTATCAAAATTGCATGTGTTTTTCCATTCAAAAAAAGAGAGCAGGTGTTTCTTTTAGTTTTTGATTTCGAAATAGTTATACCATCATCATCCCAAAATTGAATGTGGGGAGCATTCTTTGCTTACCCACTCCCATACCTTTAACTTAGAGGAACATTCTTTTGGTTCGCCATACAATTCTATCAACAACAGATTCTTTTGGCTTTTCATAGATTCTAGTTAGGTTTGCTTGAGAAACATATTTACGAGAAATGCCCTTAAATACCATTTCAATCAAATCTATGTAACTTGATTCATCCTCTTGGCCGTAATAAAATATTTCATCAACTTTAACCTTCATCATAATGTATGCTTATCTCATCATTTACTAAAAGTTTTCTTCCACAATTTTGGCTTGACAACATTTGGGATTATAAAACTTGTACCACAAGGTTTGGTTCAGAGAAATTTGTTACTTGCTTATCAATGATTGCTACATGTATCATGTGCTTTACTATGGCTTTGTTAAATATTTTTCAACTGAATTTATGTTTCTCTGGGACTATTTATATTGGCCTACAAGTTAATGACCACCATTGTCATCAATCCTGTTTGGTTGCAGAATCAGTGGATGGATATCCCTCCAAATCCCCCCCATTTGGAGGGATATCCTTGCCAAATGCCAAAAATGGGCTGCGGAAAGGGACTTATGCCATATGGGGTTATGAGTGGGTCCACACGTTATATTTCTATTCTACCATTTTGGTAGAATAGAAATACCATAGATTAGGCTTGCCCCTATTTCCTTCAATTACTATTTTGCCCTTTTCCACTTTGTAAACACATAAATATGCAGAAGAGCAATTTTTGTCTTTGTGATAAAATCCAAAACATCTTGAAATCTGATGCACATTAATGCTCCCTATTCCCACCACTTATTCCCTGCATTATTGCTATAACCAAATGCCAAAACCATTCTATGCTGCGGAATAAGCCTATCCCTCCAATAGTACAAAGCATATCCCTTCAAAAATCTATTTCACACCAAACGCTAACTATGAGTTAACAAATTATTAGTTTGTCTTTTTTTATAAATTATGTAAAAAGAAATTCTTAAAAGAAAATTCAATTAATTTTTCTTTTAATATCTGTGATTGTTGAAGGAAGATTAGCAAATAACTGCTGATTTTCCGTACTCGTAATGTATGGAATACCCGCTTTAACAAAAAAAAAAAAAGAAGAACTACTGATTTCCCTTTAATCTGTTTTATGAGTGATTTGGTCAATTAATTTTTCTCTTAATACCTATGTAAGCTGAAGGTTGGTTAGGCAAGTAACTGCTGATGACCCCTTATCATGAGGGTGAGCCTTGGTGCAAAGATAAAGTTGCCCTATTATGACCCGAAGGTCATGGGTTTGAAACACGAAAACAGTCTCTCTATATACAAGGGTAAGGCTGCATATATCTCATCCTCCTTGGACCCTGCATTGGCAGGAGCTTCGTGCACTGCACTGCCCTTTTTTGGCCCATTTTGTTTTTTTTTTTGGTTATACATATTTTTTTTCCAAGTTTATTTATTTGTTCATGTAATTATATCCTCATGCTTGGACGTTACTGTCTCTTGCTCTATTTCCTTCCAAAATATGTGCATATATGTGTGTGCGCGTGTGCATGCGCATTGAAAGAGTGGGTTATATTGCAGGCAATGCTCATAGCTGCAGAGTCTAAACGTGAGGAGGAAAAAGCAAAGGGGGTTAGTACAGATGATGCAACTGATAATCCAGATATTGTCTTGTTTGAGGACAATGAAGAAGAGGAGGAAGAGGAAAGTGAGGAAGAGGATGAGAGCAGTGGCCAGGGTGCCCAAGGAAGAGGTAGGGGAAGAGGAATGATGTGGCAGCCGCACATGCCACTTGGTCGTGGAGGGAGGCCGATGCATGGGGTACGGGGTTTCCCTCCTGTCATGATGGGTGCTGATGGATTTGGTTATGGCGATTGCTTTGCTGCACCTGATCCTTTTGGCATTCCTCCTCGGGTTTTTGCACCCTTCGGGGGTCCAAGATTTTCTGGTGACTTCTCAGGGACAGGCCCCATGTCTGGGTTGGTTTTCCCTGGTAGGCCACCCCAGCCGGGCGCTGTTTTTCCAATGGGTGGCCTTGGGATGATGATGGGCCCATGTCGGGCACCATTCATGGGTGGCATGCCTATGGGAGGTGCTGGCCGGCCCAATCGTCCAATGGGAGTATCGCCTTTCCTCCATCCACCTCCACCCCCACCCAACAGCAGGGCTGTGAAGAGGGATCAAAGGAGACCGGCAAGTGATAGGAACGACAGACATGATCCGGGATCAGATCAGGGCAGCAAGGGTCAGGAAATGACAGGACCTAGCAACGGAGTAGATGGTGATATGGCGTACCATCATGGTGCTAAGGTCCAACCCGAGGATAAATTTGTTGCTGGAGACAGTTTCCAGAATGATGATAGTGAGAGTGAAGATGAGGCAGCACCAAGACGGTCAAGGCATGGTGAGGGAAAGAGGAAGCGCCGGGTGTCTGAGGGGGAACCAGCCCCAGACCGCTAAGAGATGCCTGTGACTGAATGTCAGAATCACTGAGTTTTACTAACATTTTTGCTTATATTTGTGATCTGGTGAGTGGTACAGGGTTATTTTTTGAATTATACCTGAATTAACCACGCTCTTTTAATACTTTGTTCTCAAGCTCTGAGCCTCCTGTTAAGAAAGATGGGGGGTTGTGGAAGTAGGCTCGCGAGGATAAAGCATCAGATGAATGGGAAGCGTTCGGAAGAGTTTGATGGTTGTGTAATATTATCAATCAGAAGATAGTAGGCTCATAGATGATTGAAATGATTGTGTTATTGGACTATGTACAGCATGATGGTATATGAATGTGTGCAACAATCTGAAAATTCTTTTCTTGTGTTGAGATCTTGCCAGCTACAACCAGTGGCTGTAAGTTTATGGTGTAAGCTTCTATTATCTGAAGCATAGTTGAGCAGATTCTGTTTTCATTTTCATTATGAGAGTACCATACAAATTAATTATGAATAATGCCTTCCCTTGTTTCTAATATATAATTTTTGGAGCCCTTTTCTTGTTTTGATGACTATGAATGTATTCTGAAGGATAGGAGTTCCAAGGATTCAGAACTAAAATAAATAATACCCCATAACATTCCATCTATGCCAATATAAACTGCGAAAGGATTGTGTTTGGCAATGCTGTTGGATGTTTTACACGATTTATTGTCGAAGCATCCCCGACCTTCGAACTGGAGGCATATCCTTTGTTTGTTCTCAGGTTCCCTCCAGGCAAATCAAAGCTTTGGGAGATGTAGGTGTGGAGGGATTGAACGTGGCAATCTCTTCGATTTTGAAGTTATCAGAGTCTTTGTGAGGGATGCTTTTTGGTATCTGCATTTCTTCCATTCTTCCTGCTTCTGATCTCTTCTCGGTCGTGAGGAATATATCGTAGATAGCGAGAAGGGCATCCAAATTGGCATGGAAGTAATAAATCCGAGTTCTGCAACTGGGAGGGCTTTGGATTACTCTCGAAGCTGGACGTATATGTGAACTCGGGGGATTGTTTCAGATGGCGTAGCTTTCCTCCTAAAATGAGGAGGTTCTCATTTTGAGATAAGAAGAGGGGTTTCAAATCGCAGCGGGAACTCATCATTCATTGTCTGAGATATTACGTTTGATGCTCTAATTTCAAATCAATCCTGACTTCATTTTGGCTCGAAGGAGTGGCTCGTTTGCATAGAGATGCTCTGGAGCTCAAACTTCTGAGAGTTGCTCTCTTAATTTTTCTCTTTTTACCATCTAATTTTAAAATTTTTCCAGGCGACCTATTTGGGTTCCACCTGCTGTCTTATTTAATGAAATGGTGGTGACCATTCACCATTTTCCTGAAAAATTGTAACTGGGGTCATCCTTGGACAGTTGATCATGGCTGAGAAGCTTGAGGTATGACTTATGAGAAGTTTGGATAGCTCCTGTTTTCATACAACGATTCTGTGCTGCATTTTAGTAATGGCAAGAGGAGAAGAGTAATCAAGAGAAGATAGAGAGATGGGATGGGCCAAAGTTCGTATTCGCTGCATCCTTTATTTATTTATTTATTTTTTGATACAAAACGTGCCTAAGCCAAAATTAAAAAGAGTAACGCACACGTTATATGTACATATATTTCTACAAGAGATACTAAAGACTGCTGCCCTGTAATGCAGAAAGCATCCTTGAGTCCACCAGCTGCCGCCCAATCAGCTACCGAGTTACCTGCCTTTTTTATATATGTAGCTATTGAATTATTTACCAAAAAAAAAGAAAAAGAAAAAAAAAATAATTTGATTTTTCTATTTCATCACATTCGGTATATTTCAGGGATTATATATATTCGTGTATAGACTCTGTATAAGAAAAATAATATAGGCTGATATAAGATCACGGTAACAAAAAAAATATAATTGGTGATACAGGCTGTTACGCGATTCTCAAAATCACTCTAACAAAATTATGCTAATAGAGAAAAATAATATAAGTCGATGCAAGATATTCTAATAAAAGAAAATAATGGGTGATGCAGGTTGTTACCTACTTTCTAAAATAATGCTTAGAACAGCTGTAAAAGTGAGTAGGGTACGCCTCCAAGCAAAGATGTCCTGCAATAGTGGGTTAGAGAGAGATTTGTGCTTATTGGTGAGTTCAGCATTAAGAATCCATGTATTCTCATTTCATGAAGCTCAAGAATCAATTTTCCAAACTTGAATTCATAATAGTTTCACATTATGGGGCATCTCCATTTATTGTAATATCTGCGTAAAATGACATGCTGATCACCACTGGGACGGTTATAAAAAGAACAGGCAAGAGTAAGGTGCAAAAAAAAAAACAAAATAGAGATGAAGATTATACAACCCTTGGTTCTAATATGATTAATTGTGACTTTACTTTTATCTACTAAGGCTATATCATCCATAAATATTATACACTAAGGAATATTATGCCATGCCCAGCTAGTTCATTTATAACTAGTGCAAAAAGGATTATCATAAACATTGTAAAGTAGCTCATTATGATCTGTGATTGAATTACTTTTGCCCGGATTCGATCCGATCCTATCCATCCCAAAGAAGCTTTGATTTGATTTTTGACCTGATTCAAATATAGATTGAATTGGTTGTTCCCATCCCTGATCCAATCCAACCTGCTTGCAATCCTAGGTAGGACTTGGGAAATCTGGCCCCAAAAATATGAATTTTGGCATAAAGGCTGGTCCATTGCAACCCTCAAGGCCTCAACGATGATCCCGATCCATCCTCAAACCGGGTTAGTCTTCGAATAGAGCAGCTGACTGGGTCGCCTCCTAGGTCGTCCAGCACTTCGGGAAGTTTCTTTGGACATCTGTAGCTGATATTTCCACCTTTTTGTACTCTTTACTTTCTTTAGATTTGGCTGGATGTACTCAAAATAGAGCTATATGAATTACCGTTTTCATCAAAAAAAAAAAAAAAAAAAAAAAACCGGGTTAACCCAAAGCGGACCCTAGACAAATTTTATATTGGATCCGATTCATCTGAACTCGAACCAGGTCACGGCCAACCTATATGACGGCCGCCCTCTCCATCCGAACCCTAGCTCTAAAACCTGGAGAGAGATCGAGGTGAGCCGCTCCTCCTTCCTCACCTTCCCCTTTTGAACCCCTCTTTTTCTCGATTTTTTTTCTGTTTCTAATTCTCTGTTTTTATTCTCTCCTCAGATCCCATTCGATCGTAAGAAAATGGCTGCGTACGTAATCCGATCTGCTCCTTTTGCTGTTCCTTTGGTCGATTTTATTTTCTGGAAAAAGTCTTCTTTTATACGTTTTGTTCTTGATCGTATAATGTTTTTTTAATGATATTTTTGTATTTTGATATGAGAAAGTTGTGATCTTTATGCTTAGAGTATATCTATATATTTTGTTTAGAAATCACAGTTTCACTTAATGTGAGAAACCAGCTTTAGAGAATTTTGTTGCATGAAGTTGGTTGAAGGCAAACTCATGATAACTTCAATCTAGTTAAATATGACTTAAGCTTATTGTGAATTTAAGATGGTGTTTCCGGTCTTCATGTCAAATTGAAGTTTATTAGCTTGATCACTGATATGGTGATTCGAAATTCCAAATACATAATAGTACTTATCAGAATAAGAAATGGATTTGGGAAGATAGGAGAAGCAGAACCTGGGAACATTTGGCTCAATTGAGTTCTGGATTTATCTCAGTCATTTAAGTGAGTAATGGATGTAAAAATCAACAGCTATATGATATTATTTTATTGGAGAAGAAGTAAGTTTACTGGTAATTATGATCTAGTTAGTTCATCGACTGTGTTGGTTTCGCTAGACTTGACTGTCGCCTGCTTGTTATCAAAATGAAATTAAGGATAGCAATGATCCTTATGTGATATGATTTGTTTGTTAGTTTGCATATATTTTCTAGTTGAGTATTTTTTTTAATTATTGTATTTCATAACTGAATGGTCTAATGAATAGTTGCTTGTTGTCCTCAATTTTCCAAAGCCTTGAATACTTAACAATCTGGAACTGGAGTTAGGAAAACATCAATTGATATAAAACATCTGTTTATTGTGCTGTTTCGTTTGAGACCTTATAAACTTATGTACCCGCTGATTTAATTTTTTTTTTTGGAAAAAAAGTGAATTGAAATAGCAACTTATATATTGTTTTCTGATTTAGAAATAGACTAGCTTGAAGAAGAATCTGTCTTGGGTACAATATAGATGAATTGGTATTTTAGATAAGGTTTTACCAAACAATGCATAATTTGTCATTTTTTTTTCAAAATGGTTTTGTTGTTAAAGAATCCCCTGTAAGCAACATGATTGATTGGAATGATTGTACATATCAATGTTTTAAAAAGCGACTGCATTATGCAGCCGGTTGAGGGACCAATAGTGCATATGTTATGCTGATGTATATGTAGTTAGTATTTTAAATATTTAAATAAAATATATTAAAAATAATAAGAGTGATATTTTTATAGATCTTAGAATCATTAAATGATATATCTACTCTTTACTACTTAGTACTTGATTTTTAGTAGCAATTGTTGTATCATAATTAACAAATATGTGTCTGGCTCATTTGAAGCCTACATCCAACCAAGGTTCGTCAAACCGATATCGAGACTTGTACCGGTCCGCGACTGGTACGGTTCGATAGCGGTTCGAACCGAATAGAACTGGAACAATAATTGCCACAGCCCCACAGCGAGCCCTGGATCCGGTGCTAATCGACCGGTTCACACTGAATCCGAGTCGAACTGGATGGAACTGTCCGATTTCGGCCGGTTCCGGGCACATCCAATTAGGTTGGAACCGTTTTCCATTAGAGAACCGACCTGGTCGGAGACGGGGTCGGCTCGGTTTGGCAATCCTTGCATCCAACCCAACCATTAGTTTTGAACCTGCCTTATTTGTATGGTTGTGCATAACAGTGGTCATATCTATGGTTGCATAATGCTGAAAGGGCCATATATGCGGTCATACGATGTTAAATAGGCTGCATATGTTGCCACGCAATGCAACCCCTACAATATGTGTCAACAGAGTGCTTAGAAAATTCTCTTTTTAGTGCAGTCAGGGAACTGCATATGCATATGCAGCCTATGCACTACATCTTGAAATAGTGGTACATACATAAGCTGTAATTAACAAATTTTAAGAAATGATTGGATTTGATGCATTGTCTCTTTGCAAAGGGATTTGGAATCACAATGACTTTGATCATGAGTTATGATAGTGTCCCGAGCATTATTGCTAACAATACCATGGGCACTTTAGTTCTATACTGCCTTGACCTTCAAATATTGCTGATGGAAAATTCTGTTACAAGGGCTTGGTTCATCTTTGTAATCTTTAATGAAGTTCTACATGATCCATTAGAACATGTTGAAGTATAGGGACCATGACATATTTTCACAAGACTCTGATTTTATTTAACAGCATGACCCAAGGAATTGAATTTTCATTTCTTATGTAAGTGCTGTGAAGTGCCTGTTCATCATTCATTATGTTCCATGCTCATGAGGATCCTTATTTAAGAAATGGTCATTTGATTCAAACTTATGTTCGTCTTTCACTTAATTTGCCCCATCATGTGCCCTTATTTAAGAAATGGTCATTAGGTTCAAAATTACAAATCTCATTGCACAAGGTAATTAAATAAGCAAGTCGAGCAACAGATCTACTTTAAAGGAATTAAGAATGATCTTTTATCTGTTTGTTGTATTTTCAGTACGACTGACACAGGCATGTTTCATTAAAGGATGTTTATTATCTGGCAATGTAGTTATATGTTCAAAAGATTTTATAATTACCTCCGAGACAAGTTGAAAAACAAATTATGTCGGGATGCTCTCCAG
>JAOXJJ010000482.1:136350-170786 GCA_025769935.1 Phoenix roebelenii
GTAGTTATATGTTCAAAAGATTTTATAATTACCTCCGAGACAAGTTGAAAAACAAATTATGTCGGGATGCTCTCCAGCTTGCATTATTTGATCTGTATCTGCACCAATTGTAACCTTGCCATGAAGAGCATAATAATTGTCCAACTTGTGGCATGAAAATATTACATACTTATTCTGTGTTACAATTCTCTCAATAAAACAACTGACAATGAGATAGTTAAAATCTTTAACATAATGATTCAAGGGTTCTCCTGGAGTTGCTTAAATTATTAAGAGAGTAGCTAGTCAGACTTTTTTATACAGTCGGTACCCATCTGACCTATTCTCATACTCTGTTATGATAGCGAAGATGGTATTGCTGTCGAAACTGCTGCTCCAGCTCTTGGAGAGCCCATGGACCTGATGACAGCACTTCAACTTGTGATGAAGAAATCATTGGCCCATGATGGGCTTGTTCGTGGGCTCCATGAAGCTGCCAAGGCGATTGAAAAGCATGCTGCACAGCTTTGTATTCTAGCTGAGGATTGTGACCAGCCTGACTATGTCAAATTGGTCAAAGCACTTTGTGCTGATCACAATGTGCATTTAGTAACAGTACCAAGTGCAAAAACCCTTGGCGAGTGGGCAGGGGTAAGTAACTAGTCAAATATGTCTATTATTATATCATCATCATCATTATTATTTCTTTTTTAGTTTTGCTTTTCATGCTTAACAGCAGATTATCTGAAAGAGAGAAAATATTTCCTGAGCATGTCAGTTATGTCATTACATGGCAGCTGTTTGATCAAATTTGAGAGTTTCAAGGCACTAATTAAAACTACCATCCCATGCTGGAGTTTGCTTTCATGTTCTTTGTCTTAATATGCGACACTTGACCTTTGTTCTGTTAATGTTTCTGAGGCTTCTGAATCAACAGGAGTTATCAGTTGAAATGCCTGTAAAAAAAATGATTTGTTTACCCATTTTTCATGAGGTAGGTCAATGAATTTTGATTGTTCCATATTTCTGTATTTTAAGGTTGTGTATTAGAATATATTATCTATTTTGGGTTTGGAGCAAAAAAACTGTACTTGCATATTGATGCATTATACGAGTAGAATTTTGGCCCATGAAATGCACACGCTGAGTTTTGAAGATGAGCGCAAGTATATATTTTAGTAAATAACTGTGATGATCAGAGCAAGATAAAGAAAACATCATGATAAAAACAAGATAGATGGTCATGATCTCTCAAGAAAATAAAATCAGATGAGAATTGAGGAAAAAAATATTTTTAAAAAAAATCAAATGCTCTAGCCTTCTTAGACTCCTCTATATTCTAGATAAAAAGAGATAAATAAAAAGAGAAATTGGTTTGTTCAAGATAAAGAGTAAATAAAAAATTTAGAGATGTGGGGAACTACTAAAATCTTGTGTTTTTTCTCTTTTGAATTTCTTCCTCATATTCCTACATTTGGCTTTTTTATGTCTCCCTACCTTGAAGGTAGATGAGGTGGCAAAAAAATGTGGAGTACCTTTTTTTGTTTTCCCCCTTTCTGTTCTTTATTGGGGCTCTAAATATGCAATTCCAGTAGAAGAAAAAGCCCAGCTACAAGAAGTGAGTTTAGTCATGGAAGGCTCTCCTGTTGGATATAGAGACGTGCCTGCGAATGTATTTTAAGCTTTTCATTCTAATCTTAAAGTTTTCATTGGTAAAACATGTTGCCATGTAATTGTTAACCCCCCTCCTGTTGCTTATTCTTCTTATTCTTTTTAATCCTACTTCATCATCCTAATTCATCTTTCTTTTTCCTCTTTTAATCTACAGCTATGCAAGATTGACTCTGAGGGAAAGGCAAGAAAAGTTGTAGGCTGTTCATGTGTGGTTATCAAGGTAGAGATTGAATTATATCAATTATTAATCTTTCTAGCAATGTTCTTTAGTGGGTATGTTTTCCACCCCCCAACCAGGGTATTCGTTGAGAAAATGGTGGGCATCAAATTTGTAACTATTGATGTTCTATTTTACAGGATTATGGTGAAGAATCAGAGGGTCTACATATAGTTCAGGAATATGTGAAGTCACACTGAACAATGGAAACTGATTGGTAGTAGGTCAAATTTGATTATGGCTTATGAGAGCTTGTTGGAAACATTCACCATCGATGCTTTGTGTGGAATTTTGCAGCTATTAGGTTTTAAGACTTCTATGTAGAAACCATTTGTGTATTTTCTTAACAAAGTCTTAATTTTGCTTGCAAAGTCTGCATATTAGGGGTTTGTCCCCACCTTTTTCTTCTCTAAATTAAGAAGTACCAGGTCAAATTTAATGAGCCTTTAATGGGGAAACGGTTTTTGTTTGTTTATATTTTTGGCTTGTCGCTTGGTATAAACTAGTGTTGATTAAAATCATCAATTGCCTTTTGGTTGGGAAGCATTGCTTGTTTGATACAGAGGAATTGTGTTTTATGTTCGTGATCAATCTTTTGACTCGTGTGCTTGACGTAGTGTATCTGCCTTCACCCAAAGTTGTAGCCAAACCTGGGTTTAATTAGCCGTCTGGTATTGGACAACAGCATTTTGTCACAACTTTTTTAGCAGTCGTCTCAAAAATTTAGTTAAGAAAACCTTGTTATCTGAGCTGCTGTATGGCATCTGCAAGTGTCCAACTTGACTCCTGAAGTGCGTCCTTTTTATCTCATGAAAAATAATAACATTTATAATCAAATAAGAAGATTGCAGCTATCTGTATCATCCTCTGACGTGCATAACATATGCTGACTGTAGGGAAATTATATACATATTTTTGGGGTTGGATGATGTAGAGTTCTATTCAGCCTATGACCGTCATGCTGTAATTATGTTATTCACCAGTTTTATTTTACTAGAAACAAGGTCCCTTCCATGGCCGGAACATTCACTTGAAGCTCTTTTCTTTTCCCTTACTGCTAAATTTTTGGGGCTCCTTTTCATGTGAATCTTAAGTCTCTTTGGTGAAAATATCGGTCATTTAATGATTTCTATCATGCCTATTGGACATTCTAGTACTCAGTTTAAAAGGACTGAAAATGGATACAGATCATATATTGGTATATCCATATCTCTCTGTGTTTTTGTTTACTGAATTTAGATTCAAATATGAATATTAGTCGGATGCAGAAATTCATAACTATATTTGTTTTAAACAGACAAATATTGGAAGTGGAGATAAAATTAGATAGTCAACTTTGCGACCATTAAATCAATGATATCATTATGTGGAAGGTAAAATTAATTAATGCTACATAAGTTTAAATATGACTATATATGATGTTTGGATAAGGATTTTGTCTATTCAATCCATGTCTTTGAATAGATTCAAACATGAAAATATGTCCAGATGGATATTAACCTATCCTCTTTCACCCCTATTTGGTAATAATGCAAAGGTTGGTTTATGGAACCAAGAGATGAGAAGCAAGAAAGCTTTTCATGCCGGAGTGGAATCCATATATGAAATGGTAAAGGTAAAGATGGCTGTGTTTACATTATGAAGATATACGAGAGGAATATCGCCAACTTGTATCAGTGATTAATTCAAAATTGAAGTTTCCACAAGATTTAATCTCCTAAATAGTGATGTCAAGCATCAGAATAATCAAATCTGAACAACAACAGCAACAACAATGATGAAAACAGCGTGGAAAATTTTACAATAAATATATCTTATATATGGTGCTGTTACAAGCTAAAGAGAATTACCATTCTAACAACTCACACACCAAAAAACATAGATAAAGTGGTAAATAAGCAAGTCAGTCCTCACCAACGCACAAACATATAGAAAAAATCAAGAATAAAACTAAGGTTGTCCATCCACCACCACTCTTTCTTCTTGCTCCATATAACACAGATACATGAGGACCACTGGAAATGGGTAGCAACACCAAGGGAAGCAGATTTCCAACAAAGAAGGTTCTTTATATCGTAGCAACCCTAAATGATGAGCACCAAATCCCTTAGGCCTCCAGCAGCAGCACTCAACCACAGCAAAGCCACTTTTTCTGCTTGCGAGTTCATATAATTGTCAGTGGAATAAAAACTCACTGCAGAACTTTTTGCAAATTAAAAAGCAGCAAAATTTTGTGCTGATCCATATGCATAAAGCTTATCTATATATTGTGCTATAGGATTAAATGAATCAATTGAGTAATTATGCTTCAATGAGTTATGATTAAACATAGAAACAAGATAGGATCATACACTCTTTCTTGGGTATTGGTAAGTCTCATCTGGTTTTAAACCACCCATATTGTTTCTCCGTGGAGAGTTTGCGACCCCTGGATTACCGGCGCTCGTCTTCCTTTCATCTCGAGCTTTGTTGAATATAATGCTGAACCCTTCAGCGGTGGCAGGATTGTTCACATCCCAATCACCAAATTTGGGCAGTGGCCGGCTCTTCTCCTGCCACATTCAGAGGGAGAGAAATTATACATGTAAAGGCTGCAAGCTAGTCATACAATCTGATACAAAACAGGAGCTGCAACTATGAGAACAGAATATAGATGAAGCAGCTACGATGACTGGAAGCAAGCAAGGCCACAGAAATTACTTTCTACAATGAAATTTTACGAGAAATGATAGGAGCAAAATAAATTTTCCCCATGATGAATACATGCTAAAGTAGAAGAATAACTAATGAATCTGCTTCTGGTTTTATGCAACATACAGACTTTCATAGTTCATATACATGCAAGGCTCACCCACACACCAAATGATGGTGAGGGTGAGCTTGAGATGTTGTATCAACTGTTTCTCCGCTTTGACAGCTATAGGAAAAATCCTGTAAACTAAATAGGAATAGAAGCTGGAATCTTACACGCATGGAATGGGCAAATTTTCAATGTAAAAGGGAGTTATCAACAATCTTGTTTACAATCTCAAAGAAGGCAGTGGACCAGCAGATTATGAGAAAATTTTGCAAACTATGTTCATTACCTTTGTTCACGTTCAACAACTTTTTTTTTTTTGACAGATGTTATCATAGCAAACACAAACCTCAACTACAGAAAAGAAAAGAAAAACAAACTTTGCTTTCTAAGAACCTAAGAAGTAAGAACTATATGAATTGACCTCTAGATTTCTCATCTAAAAGTTCTGTTGCTATTCCCCTGCAATATTTACCCATCTACCTTCAAAAAGCTACATGATTCCCTTTTCAAGATACTCATCCTTATTTGTTTCTCTAAAATCTTCCTTCTTATCAGTTATCTCTAAACCACCGATATAACTATGTAATGCTAATCAACATATCTCTCTGCATCACTCATGTCTCAAGCCCATATTTGTCTAGATGCTTAGGTGGATTGATAAACCAACAAAGAAGGCCGAAATGTAGACCAAATATATAATTCATGCTCATGCATGGAATGAAGTTCTAGATGAATATGAAAACAAACTTGGCCATATGCACTGAGAAAAAGGCATATGAGAATATAAATAAAAGTATACAATTGGTCTAATCTTTATTATGCATTGGCTCAGGTTGGTTTTATATCAATGATACTACTACAGTGTATATTAACTGTATGAAACAATTTTAAACCAAAAGCACCTTGGCTCTTATACTTGAAGGTAGAAATCAAACATATCACATATTTTCCAAGATAAATGGTATTACGATACATGCATGATTAAATTTCAAGAGCATGCTTTCTAATTGCTTAAGGTGAAAAGATGTTCAATTAACTGGTGTCTAGAAGATGCTTAAACGAACAGGCGGCAATCTGAGGTGGTATTAAAGACTATCCAGTTTTGGCTTAAAAATGTGATGTTGATCATATAGATTTGTGCCTTAAATAAAAGAAGGGATATTTGGACAACAATTTTGAAACTTTTTCTCCGTTTCTGACTTGATTACAAATTTTTAGAACTAAGAATTCCATAATAAATCTTGTGAGAAGTCATGGTCATGAAATGATTTAACAATGATTCAATTGATCCAATAAGCAATTCCGGTTGAAACATTTAAACCTCCGATTCTGTCTGAAGGCACTATAGTATTCTCCCTACCCCTATACTTTAAGGCCTTGACATAAACATATAAACTTTACACAAAAAATTTGTACACATTGTAAAGCATGGATGGAAAACCTATGTTACAAACTATAATATTTAACTAATTATATATGTTATTTAACAGAAGATTACGACACAGATGAGAATTAACAAAAGACTTGAATGTTTTGGAAACTGACAAATGATGTTCGATCGACCTAAAACTATCGACTTCAAAACATAAGCAATAACATCAAATTCCAAAAGAACAAATCAAGATTAATTTTTTGCTCAAAAAATATAAATAAAAACATACAGAGCCTTCAGAAACCAATATTTTTCTATCTCTTCCCACATTCTCCCAACCCTATATAAAATCCATACACGAGAATACATCCAAAGTTCCCATAATTATCCAAACCAAGGAGCATTTTCCCAGAAACTCCACAAATCCGATCTCCATATATCCCAAATCTCCCATCATTTCAAACTCCTACAAAAAGATCCCATGCCCATTCCCCCCATTATGATCCGTCTACTCTCCATTGCACCCGCTCGGAGGGAAATTCCGAGAAGAATAAACAAATAAAGAAATCCAAATCCACAAATTTCCCAATAAATCCATCTCTTTACCCCATCCCCTGCTTCAACAGTGGGGGATTCCCCCATTCCTGATTCCAACCGGAAAACGGGAACTTTAACCGATTTCAAGCATCATTCCAAGAAGAAACCCAAAGAAAATACGCAATGGAGATCAATTTCTGATGACAAAAAAGAAGGCCCTACCGACGACATGATCGACGACAAGAGACGCTCAGAGGCCAGAGATAGAAAAGCAGGCGCCGGGGGGCGGTCTCGCGAAGACGGGGAGGAGGAGGAGGAGAGGGAGGGCAAGGGGACAACAAAACGACAACACGTCGTCGGCTTTGATGGCCGCGTCGCCGCAGCGGAAAAAACCGCCGTTTTGTTGCGAATCTTGCATGAGCAGTGCTGGAAAAAAAAAAAAAACTAATTTTGTTTTTTTTGGTAAAGATCCGACAGCCAACAAGGATTCGGTTTCCCACATGTTCAGTTGAAAAAAAACAGAAAAAGGTTGTCATCCACCGGTACTCACGGAAGCCCACCCGGAAAAAAAAAAAATCTCGTTACAAGGTCGCTCCCACAAAAATCTCGGGACGGTCGCGGGCAGTGACCCGCCAAGCGTTGCATCGCAATTAGGGCAGAAATCATATCAGTTATCAATTAGATACTAATATATTTATATTTATATTTATATATATATTTATTTTTTAATTAAATATAAATATGAATATAAATATTAATTAGATGTAAAAAAATATATCTATTTTACTCTAAACGAATATAGATAAAGGTTAGATATTAAAAATATAAATATAAATATAGATATAAGCCAAATAATTAAATCTTATGACCACAAAATTAAAATATTATTAAAAATAATATAAATCAAATTAATAGCAAGTTGATATGATGATTCATTTTTTTAAAAAATATATGAATGCTACTTCAAATTAAATAAAATTATAAATATATCTAAATATTCAAATACGAATCGAATAGTTATTTATTCATATCCAAATCCATATTAACACTAGAAGTGGTAGCAAAACCAAAGGCAACATATACATCAGTGTTTAACATAATGAGATATGAGGAGGTAGCCAACCAATCAGTTTAAACAGCAGGGGTTGAGGCAAGAGAACCGTCTGATGATAATAATCTCCTTTTTTTTTTTTTTTTTTGTGGCACTGTAAGGAAGTCTTGCTTGGTGCCTAATAGTTTTTTATATTTCTAAATATTAGGGCTTCACCATCCAAAAGGAGGAGGGCAAATTACTGCAGCATCAAGTTACAAGATACAAAATTTTAATTACAAGAGAGCTTCCAATTTCAATGCTCGACTCTATCAAATCTGACATTACATATCATTTTGACATTTCATCTCAACTTATACCCTTTTGAAGCACAAAATATTCACAATCGGCAAATTTGACTTGATATGATTTCAGCACCTCATCTTTCATTTTAATTCAAGAGTCAACAGCTGCTTGACTTCACATATGACGCAATATGCCTGACCCTTGCTACTACCATCAATGAAAGCACCATTGAAATTACCTGACATATAGCACATTCATCAAACCACTGACCACTAAAAAACTACTCCCTGCAAACATTTTCACCAAAATCACAGAAGACCCACAGAACAAAAGAGCAAGGCAGAGGTGAAGGACCTTCTGTACAGATCATGCAAAGCATTAAAATAAAAATACATCCTCGCAAGGTTCAGACTCTTGTTTCTTACGCACATATGGTGATTAGAAATAACAAAATATTCCGGTAAAGACGCTTAAGTAGCTCAATATATTACAGGAAACAGCAGCATCTAAATTATTCATGGTGTTATATTTGTTGGTGAACTCATCACTTCTTCCGAGTCACCGCAGCAGCAATGCCCCCAACCAATAGGCCCACAGCAGTTGCAGCAATCCCTATGCCTATCACACCATCTGTTCCAATGACATATGCAATTAACCTCTTTAGTAATTGTGATAGAAAGAAGCCAATGGATATAGGATCCATGGGGTTTTTCTCACCTTTGGCAATTCGATCTTCCACCACTTTTTTAAGACTCAGGGCCTGCCTCCAATCCGGTGCGATCTACAAAACCCATCATTATATAAGGGTAAATAAGATTCTAATAGAATCTAAAAACCTTAATGCTCTAATAAAACAAATGTTGAAGCATTATAAGTTCATGATTGAATCATGTTTAAGAAATAAAATTAAAACATTTGTTTCTCAACTTAAAATTTTATTTGGATTTCCTTGTAAGATGGTAATATACTTTTTTGACAAGAAAAAACAAAGATCAACAATAAGAAAAATATTACCATACATCATTGAATAGACGGTCATTAGTTCTACCTGTAAAAGAAGGAAAAATGAAAGGCATTCTGAGACCTGGCCCAGGACATTCAGATCAAATCCTAGACGGAGCACACTCAGACCACCTATATTTGTGTTTGATCTTCTGGACCAAAAACAAGCATATAAAGAAAATTATTTTGATAATCTTGGTCCTAGATGGAGGCACACTTAGTCTGCCTATATTTGTGTTTAATCTTCTTGATCAAAAGTAATTGCACAAAATAATTATTTTGTTAACCTCGGTGACAGCACTATATAATACAACTTCAAGAATGTGCGCCCATATACATCTCTCTATGTGTGTTCTCTCTCTTCCTCTCTTTCTATCTCTCTATGTGTGTGTGTCCCATATTGATGATCCTAGTTATTAGATACTATATAATACAACTTCGAGAATGTTAGCGTACCTTTTATAGAGTAACATCTTTGGTTGAATTGGACGAGGGTGGTCCTATATTGATGATCCGAGTTATTAGATACTATATAATACAACCTCGAGAATGTTAGTGTACCTCTTATAGAGTAACATCTTTAGTTGAATTGGAGGAGGGTAATCCCATAGAGATGATCCGAGTTGTCTACTTCTTTTATTCATTCCACGGACATTCCAGATAACACACTTCATTGAGAATTTAGAAGTGATCTACTATCTCTGAAATATAGAAAAAATTATTTGATTTGAAGACTCCAAACCTATGCATTAAGTGGTAAAAAATTGGACAGTTTAAATAACACGTATTATTCCGTATTATTTAAACTATTCAGATCACTTGATGCATAGGCTAGGGATCCCCAAATCATATGATTTTCAATGTGTAAGTAGTTTAGGAAAAATAGATCACATCGAATAACTCAAATTATCAATGTTGGACCCATCATCTAATTCAAGAAAGGAGCAATTCTATAAGAGTTACAATAGATGTATGTTGAATTTGACCATATATATATATATTGACCACTTGGTTCATAGGCTTGGAGTCTCCAAATCATATGATTTTTAGTGTGTATGTAGTTTACACATAGTAGATCATATCCAATTGCTTGGATCATCGATGTGGAACTCCCATGTCCGACCTAGACCTAATCGGATCTGAGTAGAGATCCACTCATATAACCAAGTCTATCCCTCCCTCTCTCTCTCTCTCTCTCTCTCCCCACATATATATACATATATATGAGAGAGAGGAAGAAATCCAAAAGAACTAGATGCCACAAACAAGATTCAAATCAATGAATATTTAATTGCTTTAGAGCAGTATTCAACATAATCAAAGTTAGCACCAAAACTAAAAGCCCGTACAACACATCAAACATTTACTGAGTTCCGATAGTTATTATTATTTAAGTTGTTTACTACCTCATGTATAACCTTGGTTTTAAGATGGTAAACCATACAACCTTCTAAGAAATGAACCTCAATTTCTGACAAGTTGTTAAACAAAGAAAAATATAAGAATAAGCATAATATTTACCTTCATGACATGAGCATAATATTTACATCAAGGCATGTGCATAATATTTACATTCATTGCATGTGTACAGATCATATTAAACCTATAGCCCAAGACTATATTCCCCAACTCCCAATCTGTTAAACTATGCTTTTAAATTTTAGAATATGTGTTTGCCTAGTACATACTAAGAGAAACAAAGTAATCTATACATGAAGTATAGTGATCACTAGCCAATAAGATATGTGGAAGTTATTTAAATATTTGGATAGAAGAGGTGAAAGTTGAGGTTGACTTAATATGTTAATATACGCTTGTGAAAGAATGGGCACAATGAATTATTGGCAATTAGAAAGCACACTGAATTTCACATGAGCATGAATTGTTAACTGTCATACTCACATTAGAAATAAGGCTTTCAAGCTATAAACCATTAGTGTGATGCAAGCCATCACATAATACCCAGCTTTACGGATAAAATGTGAGTTGTTTTCTTGCGTATTGGTACAGGTGCTATTCCAGTATGAGGTGTCAATATCTTAAATTCTGAAAACATTGAACCAATGGCATTGGTATGGCTTGACCTTGGGCTTATCATGTTCAAAGTTTTTTTTTTTTTTTTTTGGGCAATACATCCATCGGAAAAATCAAAGATCAAGAGACACATGACACAAAATAAACAAAGTTAAGCCAGCCTACAAATGAAACATTTCTTACAGAAGTGAATTCATTTATCAAAATTATGCATGGAGAAAAGTGTCATATATGCATTATGCCATCGGAATAATGGTAGCATGGACCCCCCTTCTCTATCTGTCTCTCTCTGGGGAAGCTCTTAGGTTAGCCTAAAATCTATACTAAACTAGGCATAGAATGACTTCTATCCAAGACTAGTTAGACCTTAAAGAATGGATCTAGGATAGAGATAGGACCAAGACAGTCTATTTAAGGGTTAATGGTAAATAAGTCAGTGTAAAAAAAACAAAGGTATACAGCAAGCGATTGCAATGGGGACATAAAGGTAGATAAGTCTATTTAAATCTATCCTTTGTTTGGATAAGAAAATGGAGAACACAGTTTTCTCCCATGACCAGCTGGCACTAGCCAATGGGAGGGTGTTGTAGTACTGGCATGGGAAGCTAGTCATCCCTACCTAGTATCCCTCCACAGCAATTATGATATTCAAGGAAAATACATAAAAGTTCAGGGGAAAAGAGGTAAGAGTTATAATGTTAAGTAGGCAATGAAATTTTAAGATGTAGAAAGAAGACATATTTCATCAAAGAATTTTATTTAAAAAAATAAATAGCTAATAAAATCTTTGTGGAATAAATAAAAAGAAGAGACAAATAGCATTGTGTAACTCATTAATCAAACATGAAGCATGTATCATTCACTAGAAAAAAAAGCAGAAAAAAAGACTCGAGTGATATAATATGAAGGCGAACATAATGAGATCAAACCTCCAAACAGTGCTCCAGGAGCTGCCGACTTTTTGAATAGTCTCCATTTCTGTAATATCCAACAGCTAACAAATATAGCTTCTCTCTAGTTTGCAGCGGGCTGCTTGAACTCCCCAAGGAAGCTGCCAACACCAGGTTGTTCAGACTTCTCGGACACACCAGGATTAACAGGTTACCAATAATAATTGAACAGAAAGAAAAAAAATCGAGCAAGTGCAGACCATAAGAGAAAAATATTATAAGGAAAAATATTGAAAATTAGGAAAGAGATGATAGAGATGACATTAGAATAAAATATTCCACCTTCAAGCATGGCAATTCCACGATTCACATCCTCAGCTTGTCTTGAATGAACAAGAGCCCAAGATAACCTCATAAGACTTTCACTCTTTTGTTCTTGGCTCCCACTCTCAGCAACCTCTCTCTCACAACCCTGTGCACAGGGGAAACAAACATTTTTGTACATGGATGAAGGATAAATACCAAAACATACTGAAAGTGATCAGATGAAAAATAATACTGCTGAGTGTTGATTAATGAGAAATGAAATGATTAATATATATGAGAAAGGAAAAAAAGTCATAAAGAAACACTAACATAATACCTATTTATATTAAACTTTCCAATGGTACCATTTAAAGAGATCTTTGAATAGACTGTGGGTGCATTTAGAGTATGCTGTGGTATATTTCACGAAACTACTACTATCCTAATTTCAGAATAAAGACAGAAAAAGAAATCTAACTTATCACACATAGAATGTAGTGGTGTCATAAGATCCACGCAGACATCATATTTTGAATGTTAATAACGTGATATGCCCATATATAATGATGACATCTTTATTAAACCCCTCATTTTTTTTCCTTAGTAGAACAAGATGGCAGACCCCCCAAACCCCCTTTTTCCTTCTAAAGAAACACTTAGGTGCACAGACACCTAACTAGTTTTCATTTAGTTAATGAACACGAACATACCAAAGTGACATAAACCCAACAACCTGACCAGTATCAAACTAATTGATACTCTCTAACTTTACCATGGGCCTGTACCTATGCTACATCAAATCAACATGGATACCTCAAGGTAGTAGATTTACAAGAATCATGGACATCATTTAAAAAGCTTCTAGTGGTATCAGGTGGCTGTGGCTATTCAAAACTGGGTTCTGAAAAATACCAAGACTAGCTTGAGATGAATTATTCATAAACTAGCATCTGTTGTTATTGCATTTCTTGAGCATTATGATAATGATCTTCTAATTTCTGCATGTCGAAGAACATTGTTTATTAGTAGCAGACTGTAAAGCTATGTTAGGTTAACCAAGTTGATCTAAAAGAGGATAATAACTTTGTATAGCATATAACGAGAATTTTCATACGACAATCTCCACCAAACCTAATTTATGAGGCCTTATTTTAGATATGTAACCATTTAAAAGCCTCGATACCAACAGTGAATTCTAACATATGAGTTACATAAGCACAAACTTCTCATCTCAAGCGGCCGCATATGCTGAATCTGGTACAGGCTGCAACGATTCACGAATAGGAAACAATCCGATGGCTTCAGGCAAAGTCTTTTTTTTTTAATGAAGAGGATGGCTTCAGGCAAAGTCAAGATCATTTATCAGCGCATTCTTATACGAAGAATAAACTGACACTACAATCACCACTTTTCCCGTTAAACGAAATTTCAGATTCGTAGATATTTCAAACAAATCACATCCATTAATCATGATATGCATGCGAAAGATGACTGCAGAAAAGATGCCCTAATTGCATCTAAGGACGAGGAATTTAACAATATCATAAAAGCTCCAAAATTAACAATAAATAAAAGAAATCAGAGTGCGAGAGGAGGTGAAATTAGGGTTTTGAGAGCGGCAAGCCAGGGATCTTACGGCGATGATGTCGCGATCGCACCAGGGGATGTTATCGCCGCCGCCGAAGAAGGAGCCGACGGACTCGAAGAACTTGCCGATCTTGGCGTCCATGGTCGAGCTGCTCTTCTCTCGGATCAAAAGCTAGGGTGCTTAAGGGGTTCAGAGATCGGAGTGGGGTGGGATCTGGGGAGGAATGGACAAGGGAGAGACTTTGGGGCCAAGGAAACACCTGGGGGAAGGAGGATGGAAAGAGGGATGGGCCCCCCTGGGTCTGGGATCTGCTCTTCTGCGTTCGGCTGTCATCGTTTGGACGCGTGGAGGATGGCCCGCTTGGATTATGTCTCGGGCTGAAAATGGGTTGGGTTGACCCGTGCCCGGATCCGACCTATTTTGATTCGACTCGATTCATTTTAGAGAATCCGTGGAATTGGATCGAATTTTAAAATTAGACCCATTCTATTTTTCAGGCTTGACCCGATCGATCTATTATTTTTTAGGTCAATTTTGGATTATTTACCCAACGATCCAATTCGACCGACCTGAATTCGGATTATCTATTTTAGACCCGCAGGCCGCAAGGGATTGTCCAACCGCTCAATCATTTCGTCACTTCGAGTGTGTGAGGAATGACGGCCTGAGGCCCAACCGTTCTTCACTCTTCGGTCTTCACTGCTTCAAGCTTTCAGGCTTAGGCGGTTCTTTTTTTTTTTTTGCTAATGAAAAAGGGTAAGGGGGGAGGGACAAGCCCACCCCGCGTAGCAACCCCCACTAGGCCCCCACCCTGCCAGAAGAGTGTTCGATTCGGGCAGATACACCGTGTGTTGGGCACTCCGGATATTTTACTCATACCCTTCCCATCTGTGGGCCGGCCCGACTATCCGGCCCCGACCCTCCGTGTGAGTACGTCACACCTGGCACCACTAAGTCTACCAGCCGACCAGTAGCGCTTCCAGACCCTGCATTCAGGATGGGGGTATTCGGTTCCCATATTTAATCGACGCCCGCACGTTTCGAACCTGGAACCGCTTGGTTGGAAACAAGTGTCCCGTTTCAATCGAGCTACCACCTCAGTGGCTGCTCGGTGAGGGGTCAAGTACATGATCCAGATGTGAGGCATTTTGTGTATGGTGACGAGGGCGTGCTCGAAGGTGTTGTTGAGGGATTCGTAGGCCAGGTGGGAGATGGGGAGGGAGCGGATGAGGTCGAGACGCTCGTGGAGGTAGGCGGGCCTGAGCTTGTAGGACCCCCGGAAGGGCCTTGAGGGTGCGCTTGTAAATCACTGATCGTTTATTGAAGGGGACATCGGCGCAGGCCACCACAGCTTCAAGCCGAAGGGGTTGCGGAGGATCTCCTCCTCGTAGAGCTCCGGTGAGATCCCCACCCCCAACGTCGGCATCGTCGTCCCCGTCGCCATC
Source organism: Phoenix roebelenii (assembly GCA_025769935.1). Classification (NCBI taxonomy): domain Eukaryota; kingdom Viridiplantae; phylum Streptophyta; class Magnoliopsida; order Arecales; family Arecaceae; genus Phoenix; species Phoenix roebelenii. The sequence goes on from JAOXJJ010000482.1 coordinate 151,531, forward strand.
GATGAGAAAACATAGGGGATAGATGGTGGGGATGTGATGAAGAGAAAGAAGAAAATAGATTAGGGGAAAGACAGAGAGGAGGACAAACGGATCATCGTGTCGGAGAACCGCCGGCGATGGATGGGATCGAAAAGGGATGGACACAAATGGGCCGAGAGGAGGCTGGTGGTAGAGAGATAAGTGACGAAGATATAATAGGACGAGTGATAAACTGCATCAAGTGTTTTTTAAAGCACTGATAAATTGTGAAAATGACCACTTAGATTTTCACATCTCTTCAGCAATCAGCATGCGATAATACAAGGCTAGATCCAAACTGCACGCAACCCAGATCCGGACTCGAATCGGACCGAATATTTTGGATCGGATCCAGGTTATACATAGATACAACCCAACCCGACTGATCTATTGGGTCAAAAATTGTAGCCGTGGATCCGACCATACCCGATCTTTTATTGGGTTGGATCCGGGTCTAAAATTAGAATATGAACAAGAAACCAGGTTGGGTTGGAGTCACTCAAGACTTGACCCGACCCAAACCATTTGTACCTATTGATGTCACGATTTGCCGCTCGGTTGAATAGTGGATCGTTGGGTTACAAATGCATCGGATCGGCCACAACCTAACTCGGTCCTCACTTGGTTAGATACTTAGATCCCAACCAATTCGTATGGAATATAAGTTAGCTTAACAAAAAAAAAAATTGACCCTCTGAAAAGAAGAGTCTTGATTTATTTTTTTTTTAGCTCGGCCCAATCTGATTTATATAATATCCTGGTGTGGTTGGATCTAATCTAGTTTGGGCCTGATCTAAGCCAACCCAAAAACCTAAATCACATAAAGCCCTATCATTTCTATCCTCCTAATTTATTAAATAAATAATTATTTAAACTAAATCCTCCATTGAATTACTTTCTCTTTATTTACCTTAACAAACATATCTCCTCTCACCTATTTCAGTTAAATATATTTAAATATAATTTATGCTGATGGATTTTTATTTATAATGCTCTCAACTATATCAATGTATAAATCTATAAATATTGCAGTTTGCATACGTATATCCTAAAAATGATGAATTTATCATATGAAACTAAAGGTTTTTTTTGACAAAACAATTTTTTCATTTAATTTAATAATCTTTGGTTAGATTACAGGTGCCTTTGCCTGGGAAAAAAACAAACCTAGTATAAATAAGAGGTTCATCCATTTATTCTTACATGGTTATATTATGTTCGGTATTGACAACTTTAACCAAAACAACTATTCATTATTTACACATATTTTAAAAGCTATCAAAGTGGGCAAAACTATACCAAGAATTTAAACAGACCACTTTAAAATTTATGATGATTAAAAAAAATTAAAATGCTTTGAGAGCTGTGCAAGATGCATGAAAGATACAATCCGAACCTAGTGGAAGGCTGCAAGCCTATACCCAACAGATTTGAGTTGTATTTTTAGCATGAAAGAATGATCGATTTTTTTTTGGTGATATGAATTAATGGATAACCCCTTGTGCGGATCTTAAGCCTTGAATACTTCTTCATTAATGTTTCTGCACATATTTTAAGGCGGCTATTGCACGATCCTAATCTAGGTTTAGAAGATTAATCCTTTCTCGGTGCCTGAGGAGGTAACCTGAACCCATACCAAACAACGAATACACGGCGGGGCCCACAGATGAAGCCGAAACCACTGGTCGGAGCGCCATGCAGGTACAAGCAGTGCTCTCCGCCGACCTTCTACCTGCCTCGCTTCAAAGCAGAATCCGAAAAGAGAAAGTGCTTTTTTTTTTGGCGGACAGAGAGGGTGCTTATCAAAAGAGGGAGAGAGAGCTCCCCATCTCCGCATGCCTCTGAAACTTATTTTTCTAATATAATGGAGGCAAATAACGAAGAAGCCGAAGCCCCCCTTCGCCATCCCTCCAATGTTGCAGCGCCAAGACCGAGACGACCCACCCCCGACCATCCTCCCTACGCCGAGGTATGAATGATATCTATTTCTTTCTTTGCTATCACCTCTTCCTTCTTTTTAGTCCCACATCGTTTGCGTTCTTGATGTGGGACTGCTGGATTAGTAGATGGTTCGGGTGGCGCTGCGAGAGCTGGCGGAGGAGGGCGGCTCCTCGGAGGCCTCCATCTCCCGCTACATCCAGTCCAGCTACACTCAGCTCCCTCCCGGCCACTCCAGGCTCCTCCCTTACTACCTCGGCAAGTTCGTCGCCGCCGGCGACGTCTCCATGCCTTCTCCCAATCGCTTTGTCCTCCCCCCAATTCCTCCTTCCCCTCCTCTCTTCCTGCCTCGCCACTATCCCATTCCAACCCCCAATCATCATCCTAATAACCCTAACCCTCGTCGATCGTCCTTTCGGCAAAAACCCGCCGGTCCTCAAATTCCGCGCCGCCGTGGGAGGCCACCTAAGAGGAAAAAGGCCGCCGCCCCCTCTGGCTCCGCCGCCGGATGCCTTATGCTTCCTCCTTGGCCAACAACAAGCCCATGTCATGTAACGGATTCGAGCGCGCCGCCGCCGCCGCCGCCGCCGCGCCGGGGAAGGGGCAGGCCGCGTAAGAACCCTGAGACGAAGGCTCCGACTCCCGCTGCGCCGGCGACTGTTGGTGAGCCGGTTCCGAGGCCGCGGCTGATCATTCGGCTACGAAGCAAACCTCCCAACCCCATGCCTGATACTGCTGCTGCTGCTGCTGCTGCTGCTGCTGCTGCTGCTGCTGCTTCCGAGATGACGACGGTGATGCAGTCGGAGCTTTCGGAGCCCGATGTCGAAATGCTGCATATGGATCAAATGCAGCCAGAGCCAGAGGGTGGTTTGTTGCTGCTACAGCCTGAGTCTGAATTGATGCAGTCGGAGCTTTCGGAGCCCGATGTCGAAATGCTGCATATGGATCAAATGCAGCCAGAGCCAGAGGGTGGTTTGTTGCTGCTACAGCCTGAGTCCGAATTTTTGCTGCCAGCTGAGGAGCCACCTGAGAACAATGAAGATCAATCACTGCCAACTTCAGCGAAGCCCGAGAGCAGGAAAGATCGATCGGTGCCAGCGACAATTAGGCTCAAATCCATAGAGGAGTCATCGCCGCCGGCCGTTCAGGCTAATGCGGAGTCACTGTTTCTGGCCAGTGTGCACCTGGAGCCAGAGCCTAGTGAGGAACCATTGGCATCTGCCCAACTGCATATTGAAGCGAAAGAACTAAAAGAATCAATGTTGCCCCAGGTTTCAGCGTATTCTCAACCTTGCAAGGAATTGCTGGTTTTGGACCCAATGCAGCCCGAGCTAGAGGAAGAGTTGTTGCGGCTCCTCCCGCTGCAATCTGAGACTGAATTAGAGTTGTGGCCACCGCCGGGCCCTGCACAGTCCGAGCTTCATGAAGAACCAATGCTGTCAATCGCTGCACAGCCTGAACCTGAAGAGCAACCGGCACTGCCAACGCCATTGAGGATGGAGCTTATGGAAATCTCATCACATCTAGCACCAGAGCAACCTGAGTCTATTGAGGAGACTTTACTGCAGCCGGAGCTAGATGAGGAATATTTGCCACCTGCCCTACTTCTGCCCGAGCCCAAAGAAGAGCCGTTGCTGCTACCTTCCATTCGGATAGAGCCCAGAGAAGAGCTTTTGTCATTGGCCTCCATAGAGCCTGAGGTTAAAGAAGGGTCATCCCCACCTGCTCCATTCCCTGCTGCGGAGAAGAGCGAGAAGAGCGGGCATTCTAGCAAGCACAGAAGAACGCATGCTAAACATAGGAGACTCTGGTTTGAATGTTGAGAAGGAGAATGGCCTTCTTTGCCTTCTTCTTCTCTGTCTTGTGCTGTTTATGAATTTGCTTAACTATCTGCTTCTGTTAAGTTTATATGAAACTGCTGACATTGCCTCTGCTTCTCTACTTTTTCATTTATCATGCCATAGTTCAGTTGGTTTGGCTTGTGAGGCTGATGCAGCAAAGTTGATGGCACTTTGATTGGATAAAAGAAGGGCCTGGAGGGATCATACTGGGCTTAACTCTCCTGGGTGAGTGAGGTTTGGTATGGGAAGACATTTTTTAACAAGAGCCATGCTAGAATTCTGACTAGCTAGTTACTTATCATTGCTGCTTCCGGTCAGGTAGAAGAAATCACTTGGATAGCGGATGGTTATGATTCTTCAATCCAAATAGTGAGATGCTAAGAATAAATAGATAGGAAGATGATCATAGTTTAATTGAGCAAGCCTCATTAAACAGGGTTTGGTCTCCAAGTAATCGTGCTTTGGGGCGGTGGGCCAAGTGCCTAGGTGGCAGTGGCCTAGCCCTGTTTTAAGGGTTTTTGTTATTTTAGTAGTGCTCTTTTCTTGTTATGCGCCAATTGTCATGGCAAGGAAAGGGAGGCTTGAAGGAGCATGAAGTCTCAAGCTTGCATATCATCTCAGACAATTTAATTATTATTATTATTATTATTATTTTCACTTGTACGAAAGCAATCTTAGATTTACATGATCCGTCGATGAGGACAAAAACTAATATTTTGAGGGTTTGGTGCCTTCATCTACATGAGCATGAAGTCCGAGCACTGCTCTTATCTGAAGACAAAGTAACATGCTTGTAATGGAAATTCTGAAAATTTGATCCTCTGATGTCAAAAGTCCAGAATGTTAAGAAAGTTTAAGAGGAGATTCTAGATGATTTTGAAGAACATTATTTGCATTAATATTGATAAATAGATTGAATATTAATTTTGCAAAGAAAATTTTGCAATTTCCTATATTAAGGGAGAAACAAGAATGTTCGATCGATGAGAGCTTCACTGACTGTATCGTAAGCAAGAGATGGCTAACAATCTGTCTATAATGCTCTAGAAACTAGTAGATGAAGAAGGAATCAGGGAACAAAGGATACTCTAAGATAGTTCACACATGGATGGGTGATAAACTAGAAAAAAATGAGGCTATTTATGGATCTTAACCATTTATTATTGATTGTGAACTTCTGTTGGCGCCTGTTTTGAAGATGTAGTGGTACCAAGGCATCACCACAAATTTTATTGTGTGTGGAAGATATAGTAACATCTGCTATAAACCCACATACATAACGTATCTTGAAGCATTCATCTAAAGAGGTTGATGTTTTGTTCTTTGCCTTCACCAACTTAGGAAGGCTAACTTTGTGGATGGAAGAAAACACAGGCTATTTTATCATGCCTAATGTAAGGTTTTTAGTTTCTAGCATAATTGCTAGCAGTCATAGGCAATTAATGCGAACATGGATTAAGATATCTATCTCTCTCAATTAGAATGGAATCTAAAGAATCTCTAGGATAATCAAGGCTTCTAAATATATGTCAATAAATAATGATCAACATATTGCAATATTAGCTAGAATAGGAGCATAGGGTCTTTTTTTTTTTCATAGTATGTGGTTAACTATCATTTTTATATATTGATCTGAATTTTGGAGATCTGAAAAATTCCAAAAAGAATGTATAAGAGACTACAATACCTCAAAATCATGCCGGCCAATCTGCTGGGATAATATATTTGCATCTGCTAAGTTAGTAAGAGATGATATATTTTATTATTATATCAGTGCTAATAGTGACACATGTGGTATAAAACTTTGACAATTGTGCAAAATTCATGTGTGAAGGTAGAAGGTATTTTAACAGGAAAATGCATTAGCCTTTTCATTTTTTATGATAATCCCTCTTCCGTTCTCTTTCTCTACCCCCAATGAAATAAAACTGTGCATATCCTTACTTTAAATTCCACTCTTGGATGGACTGCTGTCTTAACCATTACCACCCTGCTTCCAGCCCATGATATTTATATTTTGAATTGACTAAAATCCCACTCCTTGTGCTGTACAATATACATTTTATTAACCATTGATTAGTTCTTTTCTTTAATCTTTAAATCCTACATCATCACTAACTGCAATAATACAAAAATGTTGATGTCCTGCTAGGCTTCTCCATAAGAGTCTGTTAGGCCATTTAATGCACTATTACAACACAAAATCTTGCAATAGGAGACCATCAACTAAGAATCCTAGACTTGAACTAGGATATGAATATAAAGAATGAAAGCATACATACATGCAAATAGGCGGTATCTCAAAGTTCGAGTTCGACTCTATTTTTCATAACTGAATCACTGACACAGCGGATGGCATGACATATGTATCATGATCTAAATTAATGCTCACACTAAAGTTGCAAGTCAGAAGTAATTCATCTAAAAATAGATAATTTTGTGTTCACCAATTAAGTGTTATTCTGATGTGATTCATTAAAACAGAAACATCATCTTGTTTTACTAATAACAAAGTTAACCGGGTACGACATCGATCTGTTCTTGTCTGCTGCTCCTTTTGAATAAACTTCAAGCAATTTGCGCCTTGTGCATTGCCACAGATGCATGCAATAGCATCATGTTTGCACTAACTCAAAGACTAATATCACCTCAACAAAGAGTGGAGCCTTGTTAAGTTTTAAGCAACATAGTGGTGCACCGGAAAATTGTTTCAGAATGGTACCGCTTGGCCCCTCTCCTGATCCCTGACCTTTGTTCTTGTTTGGACTAGAATTTATTTGGGGGCACATGAACACTCATAGAATAATTACCAGACAAACTAGGTGATGGTTATAAAGATCAATCGATCTATTAGACCAATTAATTTTTGATCAAATAGAATCAAGGATTTAAGTCTTATCAAAATGGGATAATACTTTTGATAGAAAACCAAGACCCAAGTTTGCCTCCCATCCGCGTCCATCCCATCCATCATGGTTGGGAACACACCGGATGGTCAGAACAGACTAGGGAATAATTTGAAGCAATTTCTGTTATTATTTTTTTAAGGTGTTGATGAGTAAATAAACCCACAACTTAGGTTCTATTGTGTGTAGGCATCCTCATGTCATGCATGAGATTCTACATTCGCATGCAAACACTTTGAAAAAACTAAATTTAATTTGATCAAATGCAGCTCAGAATGATGAGATGTACTGATTGATCACGGCATCTCTAGTTATTTCCATCTGTAACAGTTGACATATTCAGAAATATTTTGAAAAAACTAAATTCAATTTGATCAAATGCAGCTCAGAATGATAAGATGTATTGATCGATCTTGGCATCTCTAATTATTTCCATCTGTAACAGTTGACATATTCAGAAAAAAAACAGTTGCCCTTCTTCATCATCAAGCTTTCACTTGGTTGAGAACTCAACCACAGTATCAAACTTTAATACATCAAACGGAAAATAATGTCACATACTCAGAAAACCGGGGGCTTCGCAAGATCTTTTTGCAATGAACTCTCAACCCCAAAAGAGTGCAGAAGCGCTCAAGAGGCAGTCAGTAAGATCTCCCACAGTGTATCAAGCTCCCAGCCCCCAAAAAGAGCCCAAAAACTGCTGCGCTTCCGAGCGTGGTTTGTCCGATATATCTGATTTTCAATAATCCTGGAACCTGTAAAACATGTAATCACTAAATTGAGAACATGGTATTTAGTCATGGTGAAAATTTATCTAAAACTGCATCTCACTAGGTGACAATGGACCTCATAAACTCTGATCAACTGGTGCATGTATGTGTGTGAGTTGGTTTACATCAGAACCAATAGCTTAAATGATTTTTACATGCAAGAACCTACATACAGGCACATATTCATGCACCATTAAAAGTGAAACCACATTCCACAACATTAAAAGTGAATTGGAAACCAATGGTCTAGCATGTTTCAGTTTCCTTTTCGCCCTTCCCATTCTGGTCAAGGAAAAAAGAAAGAAAAGAAAAAAAAAAGAAATCATACTGGGGGTTTCTATAGTTCAAAAACTATCCATGTGATGATGAATCCAGACATCTTTGTTCTAAAGGACAAACCTTTGTTTCCTCACATGTAATAGGTTCACATCTTTTTTTGCAAGATACTTCTTCGTGCATGTTTTTTTATGGGTCAAACCTCACTCTATGTGATGGGACCTTGTTACCACTCCCTTTAAAGGGAAGATAAAGACAGTTGAATCAAAGATCCTATGATTCATAAGATATGCATGCGATAATGAACCCAAACATCTTTGAAAAGAGAAAGGATAATCCTTCATACTAAAAGATTTACACCTTGCCGTATAGGTATTGAGATGGTATACAGGCATATATTTTCTATCATGTATACTGGTCTGTGCCTCTCCTTATCAATCCAAATCTTTGCAAGTAGGCTAGTCTGACTTGCACGAGCAAAGGACTCATAGTTGCAGTGAGGCCTAACAAGTGAGTGGGTGCATGACTGGCACAGCATGTCACAGCACAGTAATGTCATGATAGCATGCCTAGCCAACATGTGATTAGCATGGGCGTTGAGCATTTAATCCTTGCCAAGTTTAAATGGAAGAAAAGAATGACAACATGGAGAAAATTGTTGTGAACTGCAAAGAAATTCTAGGCAAAACAGAAGTCTAATAAGAATGAAATGGTTCTTATGAACTCAACAGATTCTAAGTCCACAATTACTTTGAAATGGCATACTCCCCTGACTTAGAATCTCAGACACAAAAAACCTGGTCATACAGAAATTGAACTCTGCAAGTATCTTTATAAAACCTGTAAAAAGAGGTAGGAAGCAGGAAACCTGCTTTCCAAATGTTGTTTCTCAACATGTAGAAGATGATCACATATCATAACACAATGGTATTTGCATTGTTCCTTTGTTGTTGTATTTCTTCAAGCATCTCATGCTGTTCAACTTTCAACCTTGTTACAGGTTATGGACTATCATTTTTCCTGAGCATGTGACACGAGCCGGAAAATACTTTCTAAAGTTAGCCTAGACCTCCCAGCTCCAATGATGATTCAAACCAACAAGAAGAATATTTATGTCTACACAACTAAGAAAACACTCTAGCCTGTCAAACCCATAGACAGACAAGATCAACTGCTCCTCAACAACATCGCTTATGTCTACACAACAAATAAAACACCAACATGAAGGATTCCGAAGATGAAATTTATTAACAAAGTGCAATTTAGTTGTGTACAACCAGGCATGATATATCAGACAATTTACTGCACCTCAAAGGACCTCCTCCACCCCAACCATCACCCTCCTCCCGAATCTCCAAAATAAGAAATAAAAAATAAAAACAACAACAAGAACTTGAGTTGATGCCATATATTGTTTTGCTGGTTACCTTACACTTATATCCATAAACATCAAACAAGAAAAGACTCCATGATAATTATACATAATGCTCATAGCCTCATAGTATAGCATGTGGACCGAACTTTTCAGAAGTTTTGAAAAACCAAGATTACACAAAATGAACATGATCTATGCTAGATGTGACTTACTGATGTCTACAATTTCAGGGGTCTCATCATACCTATATGAGATGAGGTATACACATGGTTGTGTAGGTGGAGAAAACACTTCAGAGTTATTAACAATCAATTCCCATCAATGTTACTTGGACACGCAACGCTAGTGTCAAGTGCCCAGAAGAATTCGACATGGGAAACTTCTAAAAGCCGAACAAAGGGACATGTCGGTATCTTACATATGTATAGATATATGCATGCAATGAATGATGAGCCAGATCTATGATCCTTAAGTTCATAAAATTTGAATAAATGCTCGCCAACTATTATGTTAGAACTAAAAACTTTCATATACAAGTGCCAAAAATAGAGATGTAATATTGATGAATTAACAACATGTTGCTATTGAGTGTCTAGGAGTGTCATGAAGTGTCCCAAGGGCCCAAGGGTCCAATATATTGAAAAATCCAAAATTTGGTGTGTTTAGGTAACACCAAATACCATGATAGACAATAGATAATTAATTTGGTAACTTATTAATATGTACAATTTATGACCATATTATACCAGGAGGGCATGAGAGACATATCAGGTTAAAATATACCTCCATGCATCATGCACATTTTGAATTGATCAATGCAACCCTCACCTCATCTAATTCCAAGTTCATTATCGGCAATAGTCCATACCCACCTTTTAGCTGATAATTGGAATCATAATCCAAGTACCATTACTAAAATTTCCTCTGTAGACACTTGAAAATTCATTGTCCGCTGATATCCAAAATCATGAAGATGCTCAGAGATCAAGTGGATATTCTGGAGAAAAACTACATATTTAATGAACCATTAGATGAGGGAATCATGCAAATCACTTATTTTCAATGGCTCAATATCAACCATACATTTGTTGTTGCCATATCATATATTTCCTACCAAATAAATGGAAAAGCAAACATTCATTAATAATTAATATCATAAATAGCATGCATCCATAAGACCATACCCATTGCATGGGCATATACATGTAATTAGAATTATACACCATACAAATAAGATATGAAGATGCATATATAAAAGTTATGAATACAAATTCATCATTACTAACTTCAAGTATTGCATGTTACTTTTTTGCTACAGGTACTTAAAAGAAATAAAACTTAATGTGATAGATAGTAAGAAACTTTAGAACCCTCTTTTGATGCATCTATTACAAGCGATCTTCCTACTTCTCAAAGGGCAAAACCAAATGGTTCTGTGACTCCTATTAAACTATTAATTGTCATTGATAAAATGCAATCATTTGCTTCAATTCTTTGTATGCCTTCAAAATTGAATGGAGAAATTCATAAGACAGGTCACAGCAATAGGCCCACACTGAATGTTGGGGAGTTTGTGCTAAAAGCTTTAAAAAGTAGGAAGAGAAAATAAGCGCATCATCTGAACCAATTGAGCTTGAAGTGATTGCAAACTGCTATTGATCCTGTTGGTCTGCACAAGGAAGATATGATAAATTCTGGTAAAGAAGGCCTCAAAGTTGCATTGAAGGGTCATGGGGAAAAGCAACGCAAAAAGTACATTAGATAAAAGTTGCAAGGACCCCAAAATGCTCAAGCTGAGAGAAAAAAGATAGGACACGTTAAGAACACATGGCAAGATAGGACTTTTAAATGTGACCCCAAACTGTTGCAGTAAGGCATGTTGTTTATAATAAAGGGGAGTATATGCGTGTGAATAAGGTTATAGTAGACATACATCATATCCAGAGTGTTTAGACAAATCAGTGAGAGGACCAAAAGAACTTCTGACTTAATTTACATTGAACAGAAAAGGCCTTAGGTCACTTGCCAGCCATGTGATAAAACTAAAATATTCATACACCCACTACTATTTCTTATTTACATTACATACATGAATAGTTAAACAATTTGCTACTTTTCAACTTTTCAGCTCCTATAGACAGCATGCAATTAGGAAAAAAAAAGTATCTTTTAAGTATTCGGGGCAATTTTGTCCTAGCATGCAAAATTTCCACAAACTTGCTCGATGCCTTTCACTCGTTACATTTAAATTTGCCTGAATCAGACTACAATACTCATATAGATTAAGTATAAGCAATAACATGAAGACAAGTCCAAGATCAGGGCAACAAGTTTATGGAATTAAGATAATATGATTGGCATAAAATATTATAAACAGTTGACAAAATAAAGATGTTTATATTCGTGACATGATTTAAGAATACTACCTTGTACCTAATAGCTTCATAGGTCCCATAAACCGCACCTGCAAAGAATCATGCTACTCAAACACCATCTACAGTAAATTAAAAAAGTTTAACCTCTTAAAACATACTAACAAATTTAAAACAATATTATAACAAAATTGAAAGCAGATCAAAGCTAAAGAGAATGAAAACATGGGGGAAGGGAAGCACTTTTAAATGAGCATGTGACTTATGCAACAAGTGCTGCAGTATCATAGACTGGAACTTGGGAAATTCTTCTTTTTCTTGTTCAGAAAAAAGGGCAATAAGACCAACATCCAAAGATGTGCTAATCATCTTAACATTGCAGGTTATAAATGAGAGACTGATATATTTTTGATTGAAAGCCTGAGGCACGAAGAAGGAAAAGTAGGGATTTGTGAAAGAAAACTAGCTTAGATATGAAATGTTTGAGGTGGATGAGGTTCTAACAATGTAGAACTTTAAAAAATGACTAAAAAGAGGAAAAGCTAAAATTTCAAGATGTATAAATAGAGGGTTAGGGAGTTAGGATTGTGAATTTGAATGGAATGTAAGAATCTTCAAAGGGAAGTAACTTCTAATAAACTTTTAATTCAATTTGGTTAAAAGATAACATCAGAAGGTTCACGACTACAGTCAATGCAGCATATATCAACATTTTAAAATCAATGGTAGAAAGTTGGAGAGAAAGGGAGAGACTTGTGGAAAATAAAAAAGTTCCTTGTGGAGAAAAGAAGATGAGAGAAGTAAACCTCATTTTTTCCTTTTTCATTTTTTTTTTTGGTACAACGGCGGGTCACAGCCGACGGGTGTCAATGCATCCGACAGAGTCGGAAAAAGGAAGATGATACAATGGAGTAGGAACCGACCCGTCGTCCACCGAAGTGAAGCCTCTAGAGTGATCGGCCGCGAAGGAGGCCACCCATTCAAATGGACAAGTTTGAATTAATTTTGGAAGGGCAAATTAGAAAAGTGTGTAAAAATCTGGAGAAGAAAGCAGCTGAATGACATAGTAAAACCTCTTGGTATTGACAATTCTTTATAAGCACATACTCAATTATATAAGTCAATTTAAAGAATTGTTCCTTCATAGAGTTTCTTTGAGGACTATTTACTTTACATTTTCTCATCCCAGAGGAGAGTATGTAAGATATAAGATGCGACAGTCTTATTAATGAGCTAAGCTGAAATAACAAAATAACTCCTAACCAGGGCAAGACCATCCTAAAAAAGGAAAGTGGAAATGGATACATGGTAATGGTATGCTCCTTGTCGGGTTTAGGTGAAGAAATTTTGCATCATCTTCAGTGCCTTCACGTGGAGGCTTAGCAAACTTGGCATGCATTTATCGCTGATTAACGTATCGACATATTCTAGAGTGCTTCATCATCCTATACCACCCTTCTCATACTGAGGGAAAGAAGATTTAGAGTATACAGAATATGGTTTCGTAGGAAGTTCTGAATAAGAGAAAATGCAGCAAGTTCTTTGGTTCCCAGCTGCTTGATTAGATTGCAGTTTGCACATAAGTGCAAAACAAAGCCTGAAAACATAAATCTCAGGAAGGGAAAGAAGATGGTGGAGGAATCATAAAGGCCACCGTTCTAGCAATCCAACATCTTCCTGAATAAGCGTGACATATAAATAAATTATATGGTGGAAAAATCATATACTAGCTTAGTTGAAAAAAAAAAACTGGCTTTCATTCCGACAAGTCATGCAGTTATAAAACAACCTATTGATGTTAAATTCGAATCTATTTTCATACAGAATAAATTCGAAGTATATACCAATTTAAGAATTGTGCCCCTATACCTAAATAGCATTTAAAAGAGGGAAAAAAAAGAGATTTTTCACAGCGATAAAACATCCTATCCTCCGTTAATATAAAACAACGAAAAATCTTAACCTCGGGATCCTTGTAACCTAGGAAGAGTATCATAGAGAAGCCTGCGACCCTTTTGAGAAACCTAGAAGATTTATACTTCATAGGGATTATAGGTTTAGGGTTTTAAGGTTTTAAGTGATCGTCGCATAGCCATAGCGCGAGCGTCAGAGTGAGGGATTACATACCGACCGCGCCGCCGACCGCGCCGCCGACCGCAGCTCCAGCGGTGACGCGAGCCAAGCAGCTGTCCCGTGCCATGTTTTCTCTCGGCCTCCACCCGCGTACCAAATCTACTGTAACCCAAAAGAATAGACCTTTGCAGCGAACCGCGCTTTGACCTTATATGAGTCCGGGTCGTGGGGTGAAACTAGGGTTTCTCCGGCGCACCTGGATTTGGTCCCGCCGCATTGTCTTTTGGGTGAATCAAGGCACGAAAGTGATGCACCCCAGTCTGCCGCCATGAGTCACAAGTGACCTCGGCAAGCACTTTTATCCATCTATCACAAAAAGAAAATTCTATGATCACAGTTGACAATAGGGAAAATTTAGTATTAGCTCAGTGGTCAAACCTAGGGATGCATACAAGCCAAATACGTGCAAGCTAAGTCTAGTTCTAGGTTGACTTATTTTATAATCAATCGGAGTTGAAGCTAGCTCATTTAAATTCTGAGTCAAACTTGAGTTGTTTGCAAAGTGCTCTTTAAAAAGATTTTGTGAGATCTTTCAAAACTTTCATTTATATTTCATTCTTCATAAATTATATTAATTTATAATAATAAATATAAAAATATATTTTATATTAGTAATATTTATGAGTAATATAGCTTTGTTTTAGCTCAACTTGCTTGTTTATTGGACGAGCCAAATTTAGGAAGTTATCTTACGAATAACTTGCTAGTTTGTTAGCTTGGTCACACCTCCTCGCTTTCAAGGGATCCATTCGAGCTTTGAGTGGTGTTACCTGTCAGGACGACCTTACGTAGAATTCTTCAAGTAAAAATTTTAGATTTGGGAGGAAAAGTTTTTCCTCCTGTATCTCATAAACAAAATGAACAACATGAATATCCTAAAGAACTGGTATTTAATTAAAAAATAATAATTTGTTGCGAAGACACTCTCTTTACTCAGTAAAGTAAATTAATTGTTTGTGAGGGAAAAAATAGAGACAAGATAGGAGTGACGAGATCTGGAATCCATCATTAAGAGTTTTTGTAAAGGAAGCTGTGAGGGAATGAACTTAGTCTTGGCACCAACCTACCGTTAATTTTTGAAAGTTGCCATAGACATGTTTATTTCCAGGGTATAAACTTTCGAGAAACTTGGAGTAGGATTTTTTTAGGTAAAATATGAACCAGTCGAGGAAAACAGGATGCAGTAACTTGCCTGATAAGTTTTCGTCAAAAATGAACTAGTCCCTGCAGATGGCCTGCCGAGACTAGTTCAAACTTCTAATAAGGATTATTGTATAATATCTTTGTCTAAGTGGGGTTAAATGCAATAATTTGAGTCCTAATTCTTGCTTCGTGGTTTCAAACAGAATGCAAACTGAATGCAAGAGGTGGAGGTGGCAGAGGAGGAGATGATCCCTGTTCCATATGGCTTTGCATTTCAATCTTTCCTTTCTTTTTTCTACTTCAATTCCTTGTTGATTCCTTTTGATAATTATTTTCCATATAATCCCCTCGATCCACATATGCGTCCACTTGATCTGAAATCTCCTTTGAGAAGGCATCCAAACTTACCTTCTCAGGGGTAACTCATAGCCTTCTTGCTTTGATGCAGGCTACCATGACAAAATTGGCTTTCCCTACTCAGTTTTGTATGGAAAGATCGGACATTGTTGCCATTCTGAAGTTATTAGCTTGGACACAAGCTTATTTTGGCTCACTCCTTTTCCTTAGTAAAGAAACTTCAGCCAATTTGCACGTTTGGAACAAAGCTTCATGTTTCGAGGGAAAGGAAATTAAAACACAAGTTTGTTTTTGCAGCATTCCTGGCTATTCCTTGACTTTCCTCAGCAACGCATCATTTCAATTTCACAGAACCAGAAAATGGTAGCCAACACCGTAGAGGTTCTTTGTTTTTGTTCTAGTTTTTCTTCTTGATACAAAGAAAGACTGGCGCGCCACGATTGGCTCAATGATTGAACTGAAAATTTTATAACCTCTTTCCATCAATTACACCAGAACTCATCTAATCCAGTGATTCTTTTCAATTTTCATTTATTTCTTTCTTCATAAAAGACAGACATCACAGCCACCATTATCAGATTTTGTCAATAGAATTTGTCAATCAAAAGTACTGTCTAAATTCAGCAATCAAGGCAGCTGTTTTTATATTACAACTTATCAAGACATAAAATCTTCATGGAGCTCTTGCAGCTGAAATACTAATGCACAACCCCACTCTTGCACAAATTGTCAGCAGGCAGCTCAACCGCCGAAAATGTGACTTCCTTTCATTGGTTATTGAAAGAAAGAAGAAAAAGAGAAGGGATGGGAGATGATGCACTTGCTTATGAATTTACAAGGCAGGATATTGCTAGCTGCCTAATGCGAATTTACATTCCTCATGCTCAAACCCACTCTATTTTTCCACACAACAAGGGGGGAAAAATCGTGCAGAATACCAACCACATCTCATATCAGGGCCCTCAGATCTTTCATAGGGCAAAATAAAATATACCCACATTTACAACCATTCAATCAGTGAGAGCTTTCTCATTTCTGCAGCTTGGCTCCAATTTAGGTAACCAATACTTGCAAGTCAATTTCAATGAGATCCTTCATCATTCCCAGCACTCGAGGCAGACCTGTCAACCATGCGCACGTTGTACTGCTCGTAAACCCTTGCCCGGTTCTCAGCCCACCATTGTTCAGCTTGTTTCTCACTGAACCGCTTCCGGCTGATTCCAAACAAAGAATTAGAGAGTTGCTCATAAAGGTGAGAAAATAATATAAGGAGCAAAATGAGACTGATTTTGATGTTATATGTATAGAGTCGCAAACCGTTATGTAGCCAACCAATCAACATGATGATTTGTATTTAAAATCACCACTACATCAGATACAGTATTTCACCAACAGCTAATTTATCATTTGCTTTAAATTACCCTATCAACTCCAAATAACTACCGGCTATAAAGTATATGACCACCTTCAAACATTGAAACATGGAAAAAATGATGTTAAATTTTAATCATAAAAGTACTTAATGAGCTGATAATGATATACTTATTATCTAACATATATTAAAATGGAAAAACATTTTATATGGAGAACAGACAGCAAGTTATACACTTCCCTAGCAGATCTTCTGTATCCTGAAGTTATCATACCTAACAATGCAAAATGATCCCCACACATATACATATACTTCAAATGGCAGTTATTTGGTGCTTGCCGTTTGATACAGTCTAATAATATATAATGGGAAAAGCTTGAGGCCAGGTTCACACCTCCAGCCTCGTAGCTTCAGCAGTTCCCTTTTTTTTAAAAAAAAAGTTCTGGTTTTTCATATTTCCCTGACGCACCTCCCCCCAGAAGCATATATACCGGGGTTCCAAAAAAGAAAAAACATCTTGTTTTCCCATTTCCTCTTATGAACCAAAGGTATTTATCTTGAAAGAACAAAAAATATAAAAAACCCTGTTTTCCATAGGATAGAGGCATCTCTCACCAACTGAAAAAAAAATCTTGCTTCAACTAGGCATGGCACCTCTTGATATATTATTAAAAAAAAAGAAAAAAAACTTGCAGATGCATTGCACGTGCTATACTTAAATCCAATATAATAGAGTCCAATATAATAGTATGTAACAGTTATGCAAAGAGAAAGCAGTGCTCTTTGTAAGTAACCATGTGCAAGATAGTTATTTTGTATTCTATTTTGGGATGCGAATCAGAATTTAGTGCTTCAGACATACCTGAACCGGACCCTTTTGAGATCTTTGACACCCCCAGGTAGAGAAGTGAGGGTAATATATACACCTGGCTCATCTTGCTCAACCCATTCAGACTCTTGATGGGGGTCTGCATTTGTCACTTTGCTTCCATTCCTTACTGCTTCCGAATGGCCTACTTTGCTCCGGTTGCTAATGGAACTTACTCTATTAGAAACTAATGACCCATTTGAACCATTTGACTCTGGGTCATGAGACAAAGTGGTAGGACTGCTCATTTGATAAACAGCTGCAGCTGAAATATCACTTGAAGCAGGATTAGTATTGAAGGATGCCAATGAAGGGAGTTTACTGTTTCTGGCTGCTCCAATTGGTAACCTTTCAGCCATATCCTTCAACTGCTCCAACAAGAAGATTGCATCAGAAACAAGATAGAACAGCCAGTACATGCTTCGAAAACAGCAATAAGTACATGAACAGAAATTTCCTTCTAAAATTGCATCTACATTTGGTGATGGCTTTCGCTACTAAGTAGGAACTCAGAATAGCAAAAAAACTCATGTACAAAGTGCACTTTGTTTTGCCTCGTAATGTCAAATCTAAAATCTTCCATCAAGAAGCGATAAGGGGCACAAAGTGTCAAGATCATTAGCAAGTAACAGCCACATATCAATTGAAATACTTAATCAACCACTTATATGATTGCAAATCCCTGTCCATCCCATAGAAATATGAAAACCAATTTAACTGCTTCTATGACTACAAATCCTTGTCCATCCCTCCCGAGGAGTTAGATGTTTGATCAGCCCTGCACAAAGCATGTGAAAACTGTACTCATAGGACAAATAGAGCAGAAAAGATAATTGGCCATATAATATTGTGATTCGTCCTATAAGCTGAGGCCAAAACATTGAGGCTAGTTGATGGTGCAAGCAAATCCCCCTCAAAGCAAAGCTTGGATATACCCATATCATCAATTTTCTTAAGTCATGCTTCTGTATCCAGAATATATCTTAGAAAGATCTAGCCTGTACAAACTTAATGACATTAACAGTGCTCAAATCAATGACTAGTTCATTCATTGAAGACATTAAACTGAAGATTAACATATCCTACTCTTTAACTTCCCCATTAAACCAAGAATTGAAATTATTGTCTGCATGGGTAATGATAGTTGCCAAATGTATCAAAATACACATTACCATGAGCCGAAACTAAAGATTTAGAAAGCCATTTTCTGCCTGAGATGACTAAGTAGCAGGAACCTGCCTTGCACAAATTTTTTTGAACATGATCAGCGTGCATCTTGGAGGTTTCACTATTCTTGCTCAAACATAAGAACCTAAGTAGCACAAAAGGACACCAAGCAATAAGTTCTATGTCGCTATGAATATATTTTATATAGAATGAGGGTTTTGTGGAGGTGCAGGGAAAAAGAATCCCAAGTTATCTTGGACACAACTCTAGGTTCTTTTAGCAAGTAAATTATGATTAAAATAACCCATACCACAAATTTATGCAGGAACTTTTTACTCAACATCCTAGTCCTCCATGTAGCAGTAAAGGCCTACACAGGATCCTTATGGAGATGCCCAACTTATTTGCTAGCTTCCCAAAATCTAGATTTGGTCATGATCTCACAAACCGATGTTAGTCTACCAAACACAAAATCATATTCCCCATCAACAGTAGAAAAGGGCAAAATTTGCAACGCCAATTTCTTAAGAGTAAATTGTTAAAAGGAGGTTGACATAAGTCGGTCTACAAGCCAAATTTCATATGACACTTTTTTATCCATATGACTGATTGGATGGAACTTGGTGTCTCCCAGCTCCTTTCTCACGAGGACAAAAAAAATCCCAGACCTTCCAAAATCCACTTCCATTGCAGAAAACTGGCGCGACCCATATTCAGTTC
>JAOXJJ010000482.1:175365-193611 GCA_025769935.1 Phoenix roebelenii
GAATTTCCAGCCATAACTTCAACAACTGCAGCAGTATGCCAAACACCACAAGCTGCTCGCACTGTGCGTAGTCCTTTGAGGGATTCTACTTCCCTAGGCACTGAGACACTTTTGCGATCTCCATGACCTAGAACACCAAAAGTTCCATCTCCGAAAGTAAACAATCGTCCAGAAGAGGTTACAACAGCTGTATGCCAAGGCCCACAAGAAATTGATGAAACATGTACGCCCTCTAAAGGCCCATCAACCCTTTTCGGGACCCAATGGCTCACTTCATTTCCATGCCCAAGAAGCCCAAAATTAAAAGTACCATCACCCCATGTGTAGAGTTCTCCAGAGAGTGTAACAGCACATGTATGGTACTCCCCACATGCTACAAGTTCAATATTCACATTGACAAGAGCATCAATGAGTTTTGGTTGTGCCACATCAGCATCTACTCCATGTCCAAGCCTACCCCCCGATTCCTCTCCCCAAGTGTAGATCTCTCCTTGTTTCGTGACAAGTGCAGCATGTCTGCCTCCACAAGATATGTTTTGAACATCAAGTATTACAGCAGATTCTAAGGCTTTTGGCACAAGAGAATCCATTTTAACGCCTAAACAGCTTCCAACCCTATGACCACCACCACCTAGAATTCCATCCCCAGTTCCGTCACCCCATATGAAAACATCACCTAAAGCATCACCATCGTCATGACCAGAGCCTTGACTCGATGAGCTAACAGCACTTGACAGACTTACCCTAAATGTGTCCATCATAATGCCCCTTGGATGCCCGTTTGCATTATCTGAGCATCCTGATGACAAAGAGTGCACCGATGCACTAGCAGAATCTGAAGGAAAGAAAACTTTAGGAGGCACAGCATATAACAAACCATCAGACAATGCCTTGTCCAAGCCATTCTTCGGTGGACTTTCATATGGACTTCGAAGTCGAAGGGTTTCACTGCCATCCTGAATTAAATAAAAACCAAGGACTTCCTGTTTTAAAGAATACAATAGTGACAACAACAAATAGAGAGAAATTAAGATGAACAAGGAGCACCTTCTGCATGCTATCACTGCTACCAAAAGGAGAGCTCAAAGGTGAACTTCTACGGGTGTATGTTCTTGGACTATTAGTACCAGAAGACATTCCATCACTTCTAGATTCTGTTCTCCATTTCCGGTGATGACTTCGTGATATCAGTGTTTTAAGACCAGCAAACCAGACTTCAGCTTCATCCTTATCCTTGCAGATCTGGTATAGATTAGAAAGAGATGACAGAACAACTATTCAGCTTTCAAAATTGCGAAAATTATTAAATGGAAACAGAAAAATAATCAAGCAAAACAGGATAACTGCACCCAAGAGTCAATAAAAGCAATAACAACCATAGAAAATGCTCAAGATGCAACAGCACTTACAAGATCCAATGATCTATCGTCATAGATAAGAGAAAATGACTGGCACTCCTTCTCAGGCCGTGGGTACCTCTGAAATATTGCCTGAAAAATAGAAATGTTTTTCTAATCAATATTTTGTATATTTGAAGAAGTAAACTGCTAAACTATAAATCTTCCAACTTACAAGGATCCGCAAACATTAGTTTCAAGGACCAAAAAAAGTTACATAAAATATTAATAACCCTATAAAATATCCTCCAGTTGTCATTAAGCATCATTATCACTAATCTTTTTATGACACAGATAAGGAAGAGATGTCTGGAAAGAATCCTATTATGCATATCGACCTACGCCTAATCCAAATGGTTGGTTTTAAAAAAATTCTTGACTAGGTCAATTTTGGTCAGATTGGATCAGAATTATCAACCCAATCCGATTACAGCGCTACTCTCTGCCCCAACTGCAAAGGTCCTAGTACCCCATATCAAATGAAATTTAACAGAAGTTGAAGTTGCATAAGAATTAGAGTCATTGTACAACTCAAAATCCATCACGAGGTGGTTCGGGAGCATTAGGTGTCCTAGTGTCTCTCCAGATGTTTATGAGAAGGTTTTAGAGGCGGTCAACAAAGACCACCTCGCTGCATTTAGTATAATGATTGCCTAAAAAAGTCATGTTCGCACCATTATTTCTCCACCCAACTCCTTGAGAAACTGTACAAGGAAAAGATGAAAGAAGAACACACATAAACTCATCCAATATGGAGAATCCAATAAAAGATGTAAGTACACAAATCAGGCAACCCAGCCATGTGTATGTGGCAATCTACCTACATTAGGAGAGGTGATGAAGCAATCTTTGTCTAACACAAGTTTTCTACTTTGAAAGTTTCTCTGAAAGTTGGTAGCATAGCTTTGCTGCTACTTTAGAAATTAATGAACTACACTAAATATCCTTCATAAGAGAGAGGGCCTAAGCACAATGGTAAGGTTCTCCACTCTAACCTAGGTATCGTGGATTTGAAACATAAAAACAGCCTCTCCATGCGTGGGGATAAGACTGCATACATCTGACCATTCCCAGACCTCACAGCGGCGGGAGCCTTGTGCACTGGGTTTCCCTTTTATAGAGAATATTCCTTATAGATTTTTTCTTCTCTATGATATACTATAATTCTAGGTCTATATAACATTATATTAACAACTTATTGAATAAAATAGACAACTTGCAAACATCAGGAAATTTGATTACTTATACATTCCCAAGGAAGAAATGTATTCACAACTCACATCTTCTTGAATCTGCCTAATGTGACTAACTAGTTTTTCTCTGCACAAATATCTTGCTCAAATGAATAAGGAAAAATGTTCATACAAAATGTCACAACTTTTGTTTACTTAGAACTGTTAGGTCATATGCAGTTTTTTTTTTTCAGGAACGGGGTGGGGGTGGGACAGGGGACAGTGACTGGATGCATTCTTCTGAAAACTTAAAACTCTGAAATAGTAGAACTTACAGTGCGTTGTCCAGGCATGATTCTGGATACATGGCTTAATTTGAGGTGTTTCTCATCTTTGCCTGAGAACCATATTAATACTGATTCATCCTGAAAATGCACAATATGGATAGAGCCATGTTGAGAAAAATATGTACTATAACACATTAATTAAGAATTTCGATAATGAAGAAACCAATGCATAGGTAGCGACAACCAAAAAATTCAGAGTTGTCGACAGATACCATACATGAACACTCACCACATAAGTGTGGCACACAAGTGCACAGAGTCTATATATCCATTCATGCATGCCTTAATTAACAAATATGTGAGTTGTATGATATGATACCAGAATCAATTGACAACGATCAATCATGGCACCATTACAAATAAAAGCATCCATAGACAATAAATTAATTTGTGCTCTAATTCAAGCAGTAAATAGAAAGTTCTCAACTATATAACTTTCACTCTTCTACTTTAGAGATTTAACCATTTAAGGGTTCATGGAACCGTATATTAAGCCTTTTTTGTCAACACAAAGAATGTGTGCATAAGGTTTTTGCCTGTTCAGCCAAAACTAGCTTGCAATCCGTTCACGTTCATGACAAACTAAGCCTCTCAATGTTAGTCCAGTACAGAGTTTGAAGTATTTGGTTTAGCTCAAGCATAATTAGTTGAGCTGCAGCCAGGAGTCAATCAAGAACAAAGAATAGTACCATGCATACTGCGGTATGCCCTCATACCAGCACAGGCAGGCACCCCAGCAGGGTATAAGCAGTACAGGCTGATAACTGCAGTACATAGCAAGCAGTATGCCCCCACTTCAATCAGTATGTGAATCCATGATCCAAGATTTTAACCATAGCTGGTATTATCCAAATATTTCAGTTGTTAGAATATGATCTAACAGCTCAATATTCTTTAATGATTAACACACATACATAGATATTTATCTAAATTATATAATATTCATTGAGCTGAACACAAGCTCACTCCTTTTGAATTGCAAACTCATATTCCAGGCTCAAACATTGCCTCACCCACTAACTAAGGAGCCTTGTCATGTTAAATTCCAAAATTCAGAATGATACTTCTATATTAAGAGACAACAGAAAATACAATATTTTTTAACCATTCTTAATTTGAAAGGCAAAAGAACCCAAGGAAACAATAAATGATAATCGAAGGAAGCTCTTAGTAACCGGAAGCCCAACTTAGGCACCTAACTCTTTTACTTCTTTTGTCTGGTTTTTGATCTTTATGGAAATTGGTGATTATAGTTACTTCTAAGGACAGACTTCTTTTTTGCACTAATGCCGCTATGCTGGGGTTAGCGAGTGTGTGTTGGGTTAGCAAGCCACTATAGGAACACAATGTTCGAGGTGATTTTGAAAATATGGTGCTCCCAACCAGATGAAGGATAAAGGCATGGACTACTGATGGACTTGATATCACCCTAAAGTTTCACCTAAGCCAAGTCGAGGTCAATTTGATCACTCCTGATCTTGTCCTTCAGTGGTGCCCTCCCAGGATGGTCAAGCAACATCCAATATGGATTATCAACTTCCTCCTACCACCGGCATTTATCAAAAGGGAGGCACAAGATGGTGATGACATCCTCCAAGGTGCTGGTCATTTTACACAATGCTCTATGTATTGTTAGGCTTCATCTCTAAGGTGTTATTGCTCAAATACAGAACTAATTAGTAGTAATCCTAATGCCCAAACTGAATCAACCATTGCAAATTATAATATAGTTATGCTTAGAAGGGGTGGCAGGCATGCTTATCCAACTTACTATACTAACAGAACAGTGGAAGCAAACACTTCTATAAAATTATCGATAACATAATCAGATCAGCATTGCCCTATTCCTGTCAAAAGAGCTTCTAACATTGACAGTATATAATGAGGGTTATGTTCATCAGCTCCGACTCACATATCCAAGATATACCACAATGTATGCTTCCATAAAGTGGGATATTTTTTGACTATTAAACAATTCATATCTACATGGAAAGGTGAGAATTGACTAGAAAGTCATGTTTCTGTTTTATCTTTGGTATTTCATGACCTTGTGAATCCACATCTGAAGAGTGCACCAGTTCTTAAAAGACTATTATCTTTCTCAATAGAGCTTACATGACACCTGTAACCTTAGCTAAAACATTGCCACTAGTTTTAAAATAGTACTCTTCAGTGGTAGCACTCAATGGACACATGTACAACATAGTTCCAAAAAATAATGGAAGACCAAATATTGATAAATTTTCTGCCCAAGGAAAAAATAATACAACTACAAATATGGTAAGTGCAGTATATGAATTTTCCAACCATTCCTGATGAAAAATAGATATTCAAAAATACAATGTAAATATACTTACATTAGACAGCCTAAATGGGCAAAATTTAGGCTTTCCTCTGCGTCCATACTTGAGCAAGTATGCTCCTTTCTTAAGAGCAGTGATAGCCTGTAATAAAAAAACTCTGTTAAAATGCCATCTACTCTCTATTAACAATATATTCATGTGATCTTGAGAAAGAACCACTGAAAACAAAAATTAAGTGCAGTAAGATATGTGAAATATCTGCCTTAGAATAACTCTAAAATCAAATAAATGAATGATGATTGCAACATATTAGACCCAGATATTATATACTACACATTTGCATTTTGCAAGACTACAGGACTCTGCACCAGAATGCAATATCATAAGTGAGAGCAAAGCATAAGAATCACAAGAAAAGACATCAATAACCAAAAGCAAAAAAATATAAAAGAGCGTGAAAGAGTGTGGAAGTGACTTATGATGATGTAGGAAAACAATGCATGATGTAACAACATAAGGAGACCAATGTTTTGATTATTTGATGGCAAAATATGTCATATTATACAAGTCAGCAAGTTCCAATCTGTAAGATATCTTGTATCCTTTGCAGCATACAGTTATGTTTCATATGCAAGCTTGTTTACACTGTTAACCTTTTGGTGGTCTAAGGTACTAATCATCATTACTCGCATAAGAGTTCGAATCGGGACTTGATATTAGATGTTTCATGAATTTCAGTGGAGTACAATGCATAAAACAGTACAGTACAAAGAATGTTTGTGCTGGGTGATTTATTGCATCATAGCAGATCAGATTACAATCTGTCATGTCAACTGTCATTGATCCAAAGGATAGTATGTCAGGAGATTTACAAATGCAATTTAAT
Organism: Phoenix roebelenii; assembly: GCA_025769935.1. Classification (NCBI taxonomy): domain Eukaryota; kingdom Viridiplantae; phylum Streptophyta; class Magnoliopsida; order Arecales; family Arecaceae; genus Phoenix; species Phoenix roebelenii. The sequence goes on from JAOXJJ010000482.1 coordinate 181,471, forward strand.
CAATCATGGAAACATTAGTTTGGGACTATCAATAGTTGCTTTAGCTACAGATCCAACAGATCCAACCTCCTACAGGAGAGAATACTAGGGCATCTTGATCAGTTTCTACTGCATCTAAGGTTGAATTGAATCAATCCTCAAGGAAATCCGTTGTCTTCTCTCCTTTCTCTAAATTTTCCTCAAGAAAAGTTCTTTTCACACTACATCTAGCTTCCTAAAGATCAGGATTTTTCCATCAAGGTCGGCGGAACCGGTATCGGGCACCATACCGATTTTCCGGCGGCACGAGTCGGTACGGATCATGCTGGGCCTGTATCGACGGAGGAGACGACACACAGATTGTGGAAGAGAGAAAGAGAGAGAAGGGGGAGAGATGAAGAGAGGGAGGGAGGCCAGCGAAGGGTGACGAATACTGGCGGAGGGCCGGCCTCGGCTGCGGTCGCTTTCCCTATTTCAAATGAAACGGGGGTCTGGCTGCGGTCTTAAAAAATTTCGCGATTTTTAAGTGAAGTCGGCAAGCTTTACTTTTGCGATTGTTGCCACTAGTGCCACCTAACCAGGTGCTTAAGCATTTTAGGTAATGATTGCCCAGTCACCATCAGTTAGAAAGCCTCGAGTTGGCCGGCCAGCAACATGTCGACAAACTCATGCACGCTTCTCTTGTTTGTGAGAGGAGGCAAAGGACCACGGTTAACTATAAAAAGACCTTTATAGGTTAGATATATCTAACTTCAGTTTAACTAACATAGATGTATTGACTCTTTCAATTCTTCCTCTGCGCTTCATTTCCTTTCTTTCCTCTACACTTCCTTTGTATTCTTCTTATTCTTGCTCATCCCTTTTCTAACCTTATTCAATATCATTGATTCTTCTTTATTCTCTTCGTTTTCTTTTTCATCCATTTTTTCTTTCTTGTTGATCTCAACAGAAGTAAATGTTACCTTTCCTTGCTTGTTTTCCTATATTCATTTGTTCTTTACTTGTTTCTTTTCTTCTTACATTGTTTTCTTGTTCCCTTTTTTACTCCTTTTTCTCCTTTTCTTCCTTTTATATATTTACACAACTTCTCCATCTTCTCTCTAAAAGAAGGGGGAAGGGGGGCAGCGATCATATGACTTATGTGGACTGACTAGTCATAAGCATCATTTACGCATTTAGGCAGCTACACCATTGAGAACCCTTTTAGCTTCTTTGAAAACCTCACCTCCATCCCAGTTTTTTTTGGTCTCCAGTTCCTCATGGACAAACATTTTAACATTATTGACACCTTTCACTGTACCAACACCATCTCCACCCTACTTCATATGTCCAAATCATCATAAACATTTTTTTTTTAATTTATTCCATATAGATATCACTTTTATTATCATTTTTATGATAATGGACCGTCCTCATAACCAGTACTTTGATGTATATAATAGGGCTAGTCTTGGCTTCTTTATGAATTTTTTCTATTATTTTAACCATATAGTATTCATATGCTTGTTGACTTCATCCGCCCCGCTTATCCCCTATAAAAGACATGCTCAATTATCTCTTAGTTCTTTTTCTAAAATAGACGCAAGGTAGGAAAACAAACTTGACCGAGAATCACTTATCTCTCATTCCAAACAAATCACCGCTGAGGCGCTGACCTATAACCCCCACGTTAATCATCAAAGGAACAGATTTAGCATCATAAAGAATGATAAGAACCAGATAAGAGTTGCACGGGAGTTAGGCAGTTGCCAGGTCAAAAGACATCACCAAATTCATAATAAATAGGAATTGGGAAACACCAGTATACATATCCCGGAAAAGAAATGAAAGATAGTCTTGCAAATGTAGAGTTCCAGGGAATTCAGAGGTAGCAAACAAATAAAAAATATCTTTTAAAAAAAGTCCGTTAAGAAGAATTAGTGTGTAGTGGAAAGACGATCACAAACTAACAAGAAGTTAATAGAACTTCAGAAGAAAGTTCACTAGTTACTCTCGGCAGCTGAAAAGCCTGAAATCAGCTACCAAACTCACTCCAATGATTCTCAGAACCATCATCATATATCAGTCCAAATCTGCAATATGAGTTTTGGCCCGGTAACCTCCATTTCAGAAGAAAAGACCAAAAGGCTTGCAATGAGACACTAGTTGGAGCAATTACTCTACTTCATAAACTCTAATGCGAACACCTCAAATCCAAATGCAAGCAAAATGATATTTTTACCAACTATAACACTTAACAAAACCAGCATAAACTACTCTTCTCATCCTTGACTCATCCACCAATACTACAACGACTCCAAATTCAACCATATAAACCAAAAATAAATAATAAAAAAAAAATCCTACTTTCAAGAACTAAAAGGGAAAACAATTAACTAATTCCTCAAAAAAAGAAGCCATTACCTGCTCGATATCCCTCTCGACAGGGGCCGTCCTGCCATGATCCGCTGCTGCCGACATCCCCTTCACCACGAACCAATATTTAGCAGCTCCTCCTCCGCTCCTCCCCGACCGAATCGGACCCCGCCCCCATTCTCTCCAAGCAGAGACCTTTCATCCACCCATCCGATCCAAATCCACCAAAAAGCGAGTCAAACTCACAGACTGCTCTCAATGCCTCCAGGATCCACCGAAATTGGTCTCGATTCCTCTTCTGCGGCTACAGATTCAGTTCAAAACCTTTCCAAAATCACAGTCCTCGCTTTCTCCTAGTGCTGCTCGGATCCAAATGTCGCAAGCTCCGAGCTCCGAGTGCAGGGGAATCGAGGAGGGGAAAAAGGCGAGAAATCAGTCGCCGAGCCGAGGAAGAGAAGAGAGAGGGCTAGAGAGAGCGTGTGAGAGATGAGGAAAAGAGCTCTCTTCTCTCCTCTCTTAGCTTTTCTTTTACAAAAAAAATAAAAAACCAATCTTGCCGTCTTTTATTTATTTTTTATTTTGTTTACTGCCGGTGGATCCAATAAAAAGGGAGAAGTGGGAGTAAAATGGAAAGCTTTAGGAGACCGGGGACGGAAGGAGATGCAAATGCCATTGGGTTTGTGGCTTATTTACGTCCGTGCCCCTTAGCTTTGCCTTTGCTTGGGAAGTCCATCGGGGAGTTGAGTCGGCGGCGGTCTGGTCCTCCGCCAACTGGCGCTCGTGGGTTATGGTACCGTACGCGGACGCAGGCCCCGGAGTTCTGCGGACTGGGGTGTGGAATGTGAGTCCGGTCACTGCTCACCCCTCACCCCTCAATCCCCCCAGGTGGGATCACGGTAACAACACCCCCCTTTGATTTTCTCATGCTGGGATAAGTTTTGTTGGTTCTAGTTTTCAAAAAAATATTCATCGGATCTGGAAGGGCCAGAGGTAATAGTTGCGTCCACTTCTTGCCATGAGATATCTGAGTATTGGTGAAGGACGAAGGAGCTTTTCAGGCTAAGTATATTTTTCATGAAGCCAATAAAGCTGCGGACTGAATGGCTGATTATCTGGCTAGTCACTCTGTTAGTACTCTGTGGGCCGGAGATGAAGAGTTTTTTGATTTTATTGAATGTATCCAAACTTGTCAGGTATGATCCATCCGCCTTAGCAAATATATATATATATATATATATATATATATGATGTTTTATTTGACTGGGTAATTCTCCAATTTTTTTTTGATACCCCTCTTAAGATGAGAAAATACTATTCTATTGTATCTTTTGGTTTCTTAAATAGAGTTGATGAAAAAAGTTAGAAAAGTGCAAAGTTTTGCGAGCCGAAGATGGAATCACAATCTCAAAAGTAGATATTATATAGCAGTAGATGATGAATTATTCGAATATCAGTGACAGGTCTTGTGAAGTTTCTAAAGTGTTGATGCTAGAGGGTCGGGTTTAATTTCACCTCAAGTAATTGAAAAAAAAGAAAGGCAAGGCCTTTATCGACTATCTTCCTGAAAGTGAGAAAAAAATCGCATTACAAGTTAATCATTCATGATTAGTTCAAAACTCCTCTGTGAATGCTGTTGATGGTGATATTATTTTGCTATTTCTATCTTTTTATCTCTCCCATGTTTCATTTTGACATCAATAAATATATAATTTTTTTAAAATTATGTTCTTCCAATTTTTTTAAGCTGCCTGAATTCTTTATTGTTCTCTTGATGAGTTTCATCATATATTTTGTAGAATTCTGAATGTCCAACTGTAGATGAATTGCTCCTGAACACCAAACTTGCGACTATTGTAACCATGATATTTCAAAGAATGGACCATGCAAGATAAAGATTGAAGTAGGTGTGAGTGGATGAGGGACCATAAGGAAGATCATGACCAAATGGAAGCCAATATTTTGATCTCTAAAGAGAGAGAGAGAGGGTGAAGGAGTGTTTGGTTTGTTAGGAGTTATGATAGTCCATTAGGCTTTCTTTTAGGGCAAAGTTCTCCTTCTGGTTGACTCCATGGGATGAGCAATGTTTAACTGAGATGGTACATTGGCTAAAGAGTGCAGGTGGCTTACTTTCTAAAGACCAAAAGTTGGTTCCTTCATGTGGAGGTGTAGTGGCTGGCCTTATCAATTAACCTACCCACAATCACATCACTGCTCCAAAGGAAAAGGGATTGGGAGGCTATTGAAACACGCAGCTCCTCCACGTTCCATCAAGGGTCCCTCATGCATGCTAAGGCGAAGGACTTATTACACCCATAACATTCCCTTTTGAGACTAGGCTTTCTAATGGGTGGTGGTGTTTGGTGCGTAACCTTTTTGGTTTGTAGATCTCTTCATTGCCATGTGATATATCCCTCATGTCCCTCTTTTTTGATTAACCCCCCATTCCACTCTCTATGGAGGGCATGGTTTGAACCTTGTTACGAATTTGAGAATCCAACTCGATTGCTTGCTATCCACACATTAATCATCAGAAGATAATTGAAATAGACGAGACATGAAGCCAAAGTGCTCTTCATTATCTCTTGCCATTAATCGATGTTTTGGCTACTCTGATGCCCTAGATATCGAAATTCTTCTAGAAGATGGTATTGTGTTTATTTAAAAAGATTCTCTAGTTTCTCCTTATTACTGTTGAGAAATTTCTAATTAACTATGTGGATCGTCGATATTTTGATATCTCAATAATAACAAAAATCTTGATATATCTTGGTTTTTATTTATGCATTTCTCAAGCCAGCCTTCTTGACCAGCTAGTTGTAACAGTGACCTTTTTATTCCAAAGTATAAGCTGAAGAAGAGGAAAGAGAAGGACAGAGCTATGGTCCTTGTTGCCAAGTCACACACTTTCATCCCTAGCTGTGCTATCGCAATCCATGGTCACTTTTTATTGGAAGGTAGGATATACCCTATTCAGTACGCAGTGCAAGGACAAGGCGCAGAAGTGCGCACGAGGCTCGCAGAGTAGTGGCGTTCTCGTGATTCCGGGTGACGACAAGGGTCTTTGACGTATCCCTCCTTACGAGAGGAAGAAATTAGATAAAAGTTACTGATATAGGCACGCCTTATTTTCCCTTTTATGTATCTGCATGTAGCGTGTAGCTAATCGTTGTGAATGAAAATTGGGCGTGTGCTTATAAGGAATCGAGGATTTTTCCAGGGGCTTGGGCCTTTGGGCGCAAGTGCGTCGCGTCAGAGCTCCCGCACGTGCGAGCACATTGAGGTTCGGAGCCCAATCGATGACCCAAAATGGGCTGCAATCTGACGTGGCGTTAGGACATTGATGATTTTCACAGCGACCCCACGTTTTCCTCCATTAATCTCGTGCCACGGGTGACAGACACACCGCGAAGGAGCGGGCCCGCCATACGCTGACACGTAGGATGGTAATGCCACGTTGGATTCCCTCGGCTTGTGGGGCCCACGGGAGGGATCGCGAGGAGGAGTCCGGACGTAAACGTCATATCAAATGGAGCTCATTTTGTTAGTGATTTGTGGGGATTAATTAATGCGGGCTTCGTTAGGCATTGAGTAATATTAAAGTAACCATTTGACTATTTGATAAAGAGTACTAAAAACACTGGTGGGAAAGGAGTTGGTTTGATTTGATTTGATTTGATGTAATGGATGAGAAGGGGGGCAAGCTTCTGGTCTAGACCTATGTTCTAATAAACTAGCCTGACAAGTGTTTTTGTTCTTGGCAACACCTAGATTGCCTCATTGTGTTTCTCCTTTGTTTCTCCTCATTGTGTTCTTGGCAACCTCTCTCTCCATCTTCCTCTAAGTAAATCACACCAACCCCACAAGGGTTGGAGTAATTATAAATTTTCATCTAATATTTTGAAAATTCACAATCAACTATTTTATTTATTTTATTTTTTATTATTGTTACTTTTTTAGCTTTAGCGGGCGCCTCACAATATACGAGTACGGATGCATTCAAAACAAAATATTATGAAGAGCCTTAAGAAGCTCTACCTCCTATATCCACATAGTACCGCCTGAGTGATTAGCCACGTAAGAGGTCACCGATTAGCCTCCCTATAGACATGTTGAGCAAGGAAGGTCTCGCTAGCAAACTTTCTATTATTATCTTTCTATTAAATAAACTGACATGCCTTGCTAACAACATCACTTTTTATATTTTTTTATTTTTTTTTGTTATTTGAATTTTTTTTCAAACTTCAAATTTTTATATTTGGTCATATTATTTTCAAATATTAAGATTGTAATGATGATGAGAACTTAGATAAAGGGGCATGCTTATTAAAATTCAAAATATTTATATATAGTTTACTAGATTTAGGCTTTGAAAGTCTAATTATGTCATGTGACCATTCATGACTACTAGAATCTATGGTTGGGAGCAGCATGACCCATTTCAAAGCCATGGCACTAATGGAGCAATTTACAAAAAATATATTACTTTGTCGATGCTCAAAAATAAGAAAATGAAAATGATAGAGATAAAAGGCATGACAAAAATGGAGTAATTTATGATCTATATGTGTATACATAAGTAGATTAGGCAGGACTTACCTACAATATGCAGATGTGCACCAACATGGGTAAACAACTCTTTAGTGTTTAATTCTCAATTACAATTAAATCCCCAATCACACATAGCAGACTAAAATAATCAAGTCATTCAAATGGAAGCTTTCTTGCTGTGACTAAATTTGAATTGGTGTAAGAAAAACTATTGGAATATGTTCTCAAACACATTTAGCAAAATTTCAATGGCTAGTTTTATATTTTTTATTAAATATATAACTTATTGCATGGTTCTAGTCCAAGGTGAATATGTGTGTCATGATACCTTGCATATCGTGGAATATAAATTATGTGGGCTTGTATTTATAATAGTCCAAGACCTCATGAAAAAGAGATTAGCCAAAAATTACGTTACGTATTCTTTCCACCCTCCCCTCACCATACTCGCTTGTCTGTTTAAGTTATAGCAACAAACAATCTAAATTCAATTAAATCTAATTACAAAAACCTTGCAATGTTCTCTGGTCCTCATGAATTGTTAGCTAAGTCTACTTTGATACCATTTAAAATAATTCGAGATTTCATCTAAAAAAAACTAGCCAGAAATTTGAAGTTTCTAGCTCTATATGGGTACCTAAAATAACCCGATGCATAATCGATATGGGACTAAACATAGATTTGCATGGATTCTCGCATCATCAACATGTGTTAGTTTAGCATGGAACAATATGGCTTCTTCTTGCTCCACTACTTATACTAGATTTTTAAAATAATACACAATTACAATAGTTTTTGCACATACTAATACCATCCATGTACGCATATATGTGTGTGTGTATATATATATGTATATATTTATATGTGTGTGCGCACACATAGTTAGTTGTAACCATGTATAGAGCCAGGGATTAGAAAATCAAATAGGCTAAGAACGGGAGTTAAACTTTCAGGCAACAAATATTAAATATCAAATGATGGTCAACCAAGAGATTGGTTGTCCATTACCTCGTTTTAGAAATAGTAAAATACAACCATGTGTATCAACAAATACTCAAACTTAAGGCTGCATATGTCAATGTTAAAGCAATGGAAAAATTTAACAATGATCATAGACTAAAATGATAATGAGAAAGAAATATTTAGTGTTTGAGCATAGATATCTAATTTATATCTACTTCATTTAAACTAAATATAGAACAAATATAAATTCTGATTTTAATACCTAATTAGTACTTGTATGTGTATTTTTATTTGTTGAAAAATTATAGATATAGCATTATCCGACCGAATTTGGTCGGTTCTCAGTCTTAATCTTGCAAATAAAAAAAACAAAGGAATGTGTCAAAGGATGGGGAGCCGGTCATTGGGCCATCGTCTTGTCGTGGTGTCACGCAAAAGATAGAACTAATCCCATCAAGAAGTTTGAAGAATCTCTAGATGGATACCAAAGATATTGGTGGTCCCATAAAGATGTCTTGATGCGAGAAATCTTCCGATATTCTTAAGCTGATTGGACTACTCATATCATACACGTACCATTAATCTAAAACGATATTACCCATCTTTTCAAATCCGGTTCATAAATTATTATTTACGAGCAACCGCAGTGATGTCTGAGTCACGAAAAACATTGGATTTGACTTCACAGCACCCGGTCCTCCCTTTATGCAGCAAGTCAGAATCATCCCAGAAGAAGAAAACGAAAATCATAACCCTACATAAATACCCAAAATCGATCCGCCTTATTTCTTAATTTATCTAAATCATGAACCAAATTTGCTCTAATACCATCTATAGCGAATAATTGATACGAAACTAAACACACGTCCACACGAGTTCTCACACTTTGACATTTTATGATCACAAAAAGATGATTATTTTTATAGTAAATTGTAACTAGGTTTGAACAACACCAAAACGGTGCTGGAGCTTGGAGTTAAAACTTCAAAGGTTATGCTTGATTGGGTTCATGTCCCAGCATCCTGATCCGTTGCACTCTATATAAAAGCAGCTAAACTTTTCAATTTTTCAATTTCTATAATGATCCTGATTAGATTTCTTGTTTAGATGTTTAAGTTATGATAAACTTTTATGCAAAGGAATTCTAATTCTCTTTGAGTTATGCTTGTTTAGATGCTATCTATTACAATCTTTTTAAATTTATTCTACACCTAAAATCGTTGATGGTAGCCGCATGCAATTCAAGTGTACTGCACTTCATCATTAAGGTGTATGTTGAGATCCAGGGATTATGTCTGCTAACTATGTTAGGTTGGCTCAAGTACCAACACTCTAATTCATAGTGAACTTAAAGCAGATTGCAGAACTTTATTTGTATAGGAATGCGGTTCCTTTCTTTGGAAAGGTGATTGCTCACTTTGTGGAGGGAAAATGCTATGGGTTGTCACGCAATCACCCATCATTCCATGGGTCCATGCAGCCTAAACCAACACACCAACTTCTTGTGAGTTGCATCAAACCCTAGTGATTACCACCAATCCTCTCATTGCCATTTTGGCCTTAGAAACTTGGTATATGCACAAGATGTTGGATATCAATCACTTGGAGCCAATCAATCCTGCCCTCATCCAGACTTTAGGCTTGGCTTCCTCAGTTTCTCCCATCCTAGTTCTTAAAAATAACTTTGTGAAAATGATAGCCTTTAATCTTCACCATTTTGTAAGGAATGATGAGTATACACAAGCATCTCTTGTTAATCATTCATTCTCTGATGCTCTCGACCCTGAATAACCATGCGAGCCCAATTGACCGATCTCTTAGGTCAAATTAACCGATAGAATGTCGTATTATGGTAGATTCGAGTTAGACATGCCGATGCAAGTTGTGTCATTAGCAATCGACCGAGCATTTGCGTTATGTGTAGATAGAAATAAAATATGTCGAAATGTTGTCTCTCTTCCCTTCAAATTTTTTTCTCGACATCCATCGTGCTCGGTTCGTGCATGCTTTTTTTTTCTTTTTGATGAAAAGTGAAAAGGGAGGTAAAGAACCAGCCAAGATCTGGGTGTGCCATCTTTTGGCAAGGGGCATGATAGTTGCCACCAAGGTGGTAGTCCAATTGGAACGGGGCGTTTGCTTCCAACCAAGTGGTTCCAGATTTGAAACGCGCGGGCGTCGATTAAAATTTAGGGACCGGATGCCCCATGCTTGGACACGGGGTCTGGAAGCGCTACTGGTCGGCTGGTAGCTTGGGTGGTGCCAGGTGTGACGTACTCACATGGAGGGTCGGGTCGGGTAACCGAGCCGGCTCATGGATGGAGAGGGTATAAGTAAAATAGGTCGGAGTGCCCAACACACGACCCGGTTTGCCCGCATCGAACATTCTCCTGGTGGGGTGGGGGCCCAGTGGGGGCTGCTACGCGAGGGTGGGCTTGTCCCTTCCTCCCTCTTCCCCGTTTTTTTAGCGCAAAAAAAAAAAAAAGGGGACATGGTAGTTAGACTCAACCAATGAACTAATCAATCCACGCCCACCCAAACCATTTGCAAACCTAGCTGGACCCCAAGGAAGGGAGCAAACAAAGCATGAGGAGGATGCTCAAAAAGCTCAATAAGTGGTTTGGTTGGAGCAAGTTGACGATGAGAAGGGGATGTGCATGCCCTTTAAACCCCTTTTTCATAAAGTCCATGCACACACAAGCGATATCACCGGCCGGTTCGCAGTGTGGGGGACAAACTGGGAGGACGGCGAATGGGAAGGATGGCTGCGGTTTGCTGATTGTCGCAGCTCGGACAAGACCCCAAACGTATCCTTTTCCACTCGCACAAAGAATGAGATCAAATCATTTAATATTTTGAGATTCTCTTCGACCTTTCTCTCCATTAATCTTTCATCACTTTGGCTGATTAAAGAGCTGTGCACGCTTGGATTGCCATCATGGCATCCATCTTGTAAAACTAGGATCTCTTGCACAGTTTTACTACTCAATGTGTTTGGCAATTAAGACGATCTTAATTTGCGAAATAAGTGAGAGATGAAAGATATGGTAGCATTTCGTGCATGCAGTGCCGGCTCGAGCCTTAGGCGACCGCCCAGGGAAGGCCCCCACCCAACCATGTTTTTCTTTTTTTTTTTATTCCACCATGGCGCTATGGCAGACCGCAGACGGGGAGTGGGTTTGGGCGGCGACGTGAAAGGCTGAGACTGAGCTGGCTGCTGGGACTGGCGACGGACGACGGCAGACGGGGACTGGCGACGGGCGATGGCGTGGTCGAGCGGTCGAGACGTCGACAAGCAACGGGCAACCAGTGCCGGCTCGAGCCTTAGGCGACCGAGGTGGTCGCCTAAGACCCCCGGCCCAGGGAAGGCCCCCACCCAACCATGTTTTTCTTTTTTTTTATTCCACCATGGCGCTATGGCAGACCGTAGACGGTTTGGGCGGCGACGTGAAAGGCTGAGACTGAGCTGGCTGCTGGGACTGGCGACGGGCGACAGTAGACGGGGACTGGCGACGGGCGATGGCGTGGTCGAGCAGTCGAGATGTCGAGTCGTCGACAAGCAACGGGCAACGCAACGGCTATTTCCTCCTCGGCTCCCCCCTTCTCTCCGACTCTCCCCCCTTCTCTACCTTTTTAACGTCGGAACCTTCTCCGGTTCTTGGCACTCGACACTCGGCACTCGGTAGAATCGGCTTGCAAAGTTGCAGAGCGACGAGCGCAAAACCCTCTCCAGCTCTCCTCCCCGACGTCGCCGTCCTCCGCTCCGAGCTCCGGCCCCCCGCCTCTGACTCCGAGCTCCGAGCTCCGGTCCACCGTGCGTCCGTGCAGAGTTCCGTCCTCTCCTCGCCGACTTCGAGTCACCATCCTCGGCTCCTCCGACCTCCGACTCCGCGGCGACCGAGCCGTCCTCGACCTCCGACCTCCCGAGTCCCGACTCCCGAGTCCTGGCCCAGGCCCCAAGGAAGGCCCCCACCCTACCCACGGTCCTCCGCCGCTCCGACCTCCTCCCGTGAGGCCGTGACCGATGACCCCGTCCTCTCCTCAGCTCCTCCGCCGCTCCGGCCGGCGGCCTCCTCGGGGTTCCCGGTTCCCGGTTCCCGAGTCCCGACCTCCTCCCACGGTGGCACGGTCCCACCTCTCGAGTCCCGACCTCCTCCCCTGTAACCCTGTTCCCACTGTCCATTGATCCTGATTCCCACTGAGGTGAGTTAGTAAGTAACTGTAGTTACTTAGTTTATTAATTAATTTTTGGTCTAATTAATTTTTATTTAGTCAAGTAATTAATTTAGAATTGGTTAT
>JAOXJJ010000482.1:193711-207576 GCA_025769935.1 Phoenix roebelenii
TTAATGGATCTTGAGTATAAAAGTTTAATTAGTAATTTTGCTTCTCAAAAAGCTAGACGAATTATTTTTAAATAAAATTTTAAAATATTTTTATACTTATTTAAAAAAATTTATTATTTAAATAATAATAAAAAAGGTTCCTTCTAATGAGTTCGCCTAAGGCCCCCAAATGTATTGGGCCGCTCCTGCGTGCATGTATAACTCTTTGCAGCATGAAAAAATGTATATAGATATGTATGCATGTATGTACGAATGTATTATAAATGTTTTGAATCTCTAATATATATTTATATTTGGATATCACTTTGGAAAACGACAGCGGCAGCGATGGCGACCATCTGATTTTTTTTTCTTGCAAAATTAATAATTAAATGGAATTCTATGCAAAATCCACACTAGCTTGTCTTTATTCTAGTGCTGAAGAATTGTGCTCGGAAATCAAGTTGGGTAATTGAATTCTATTCAGGTTTAGTCTGTCATTTTAAAAACAGACATGGCCGTGTCTTCTTGTTCCTCTGTTTTGATAATTTGGATGAGAAAATGGCAGCTGAGAAACAAAAACAGTAGATTAGATTGCAATACGAAAACGAAACACAACTTCATCCTTAAGCATAGAAACACATGGATGCAACGTCACATTCTTACAGAATCTTCGGCTTCAAATCTAATTATGACATTGAAGATGATGATGATTATGAGTTGATGATGATTGTGATGGTGATGGTGATGGGATGTTCTCCAGTCAAGTTCCAGTATCTCGCATCAAGCTACAATCCCTGGCTCAGTTCAATATCAACTTCTCCTAGAAACGAATGCTTAGGATAAAAGCTGCAGGTGCTGTAACTATTACATTTTTAACACTTTTGAGTGACATTCTTTGCCAAATAAAACACTACGAGCCAAAAATTCTATAATGAATCCTGTGCAGGATATTACTTCATAATTCCCACAATACATAATAGTTTCCTTTGGCAAATGAATCGATGCCAGGTGTTCTCCAAGAGCCTCCATATAAAGCTTGTTCTGCCACAATATTTTTTTTAGGACAGTGATTATGTGGGCAATTTTTCCATCGCATGCCAACGTTTGCTAAATTGATAGGATTGAAACCCTGGCCTTCCTTCATACAGAGGATACCCTCTGCTTGGGCTGACACTTTGCCAATAGTTCACTTCAAAACTGCACAAGAAATGATTTATGAATCAAATATCCAAAAGTTTTAGGTGAAGAGGTCCAACTTAATTTACATAAATAATCATGTAATCCATTCTTCTATTGCCAGGAAATAAGTTTACAGCACAATGGCTAAAGCCATCATATGGAAATCTATGGCAACTCGTTAGTAACAAAGACCAAAATGGTAATTCCTTGTGTGATTCCTAACCTTGTATTTTCCTATACTAAGATGCTTGAGTTTATGAATGGTAATTAAAGAAGGAATTTTAACCAATGTTAGCCAGGATGAACCCACTTATTATTATGGCATCCCTTGGTCTTTTCATGGATTGCAAGTTATTATCAATCCTACTATGCTAGGGCTTGAAGCATTAACCATCACAAAATTTTAATTAGATGGTTGAACAAGGCAAGCGTATATAAAGAATTAAAAGACTGACGGTTCTAGTTGCTTCTTGTCTAAATTTGATAGAGATGCACAAAATAGATGCTGGAAACTCCAAAATTGTACACAATTCTGAATGCTTAAAGTTGTGCAAACACATGTTGAAAAATCAGATTGGAGAACATAACCAAGTTTGGTCTGGCATGACTAGAATATTGAAACTAGGGATCAAGCAAATGTGTTGCACCGAGATTAGCCTGGGTAGCTGAGGCTAAGTTAGCTTGTTTGAGCACTTGTGCGGGCGTGTATTTTGTCAAATATTAACTATGCACTAGATAAATCTTGAGTACTTAAACATGACCGACTTATCGAAATAATACCTTTTGATTAATTTTTTTATATGAGGTCTTGGGTTATTAGATTCTTGGCCTGGTAAGGACGTCAAGACTTACATAGGATAAGTATTTAAGGATCCATGTGGGCGTGTATTTAGTCCTATGTTGATTATATATTACGTAGATTTTTGGTACTTATGTTAGATCGAGAAAACTAAATGACATATTTAGGCTAGCCTTTTTAGATGAAGTTCTGGGCTGTTGCAAATAGTATTAGAGCAGATCCAATCCTTATCTCATATGGACTAGGGGATATTGTAGCATGGTCTTATTTAAGTTGATTACATGCTGATTATGGTGTTTATGATTGGATTTCTGATACTTGTGATTGGATTTGAATGGACTTGGACCTTTAGTCTGGCGAAAATACTAAGGCTTAAATGGAAGAAACATGTGAGGACCTATCGAGCATATGTTTAATCTCACATCGGCTATACACTAGAAAAATTTTGGGTACTTATATAGGACCAAAGAACCTAAATAATATTTTCCAGCTAGCCTTTTTAGATGAAGTCCTGGGTTGTTATAAATGCTATTACATTGGACTTGGCCCATGGCTCATGTGAACTAGGGGATATTGCAGTACATGCCTATTTCAATTGACCATAGGTTGATCGTGGTTTTGTGATTAGATTTGTGATAGTTGTGATTGGATTTGAATGGATTTAGATCCTTAGCCTGGTAAGAATGCCAAGATGTAAATGAGAAGAGCATGCGAGTACTTGTGCAGGCGTGTGTTTAGTTTCACGTTAACTATATACTAGATAGATATTAAAAACTTATACAGGGCTAGAGAACTCAAATATCACTTTCAAACTAGCATTTTTTTTGAGTGAGGTCAGGAATCATTACATTATGCTTGATCATTAACATTGCATTAGATCGACATATCAAGATTGCCTAGTTTAGGGTTTGTCTCATTGTCCCACTTTCAACATAAAATATATCTTTTGGGGTTTTTTCCCATTTCTATTTTTTTTTCGTTTCTTTTCTCCACTTTTTTGTGGGCTCACTGTTGTTTTGTTTTTTTTTTCTTTTTTCTTGGTATGAGATCTCCAAATTATTCATCAAATCATGCATTTTCCTCTAATGTTCACCCAGTAAAGGCAATGCTTATCCATTCTCAATTATGGTTATGTTAAATCGAGCATCTAGCTAGAACTTGAATAATCATGGTTTTATCCGACATTCATCGATCATGAATATATCTATGCTGATCAGGCCATGCTAGTATTTATGAACTTGCTTTGTACCGGTCATTTTGCCTTTGCATGTCATATTTAATCAACTGCACAATAAGTGTTCAAGTTCAGTGACCCCTTTTCTGCATCTACACAAGGGCAGAGAACTGTCAAAAATGAACAAATGTTTACTGGGCTGAGCAGCGAATGCATTTCATCCTATAAACCCAATGCTGCATATTATGACACGAGATTTATATTTGAGCAAAATCAAATTTATCAATTAGTTAAGTTGGTCAAGGTTCCAACAATCATGTTAAAGCTAAGTTTTGTCGACATCTTCAACTCATAAAAACAGTACAATATCCTGTAACGTATCTTTTGAGTTGCATCTGGATATATGATATTAAAGAGTTCCCAATCCCACTGATAAAGTATGCATACCATTTCTATTGTCATCACCAGCCAAATAGAAGACCCTTTAGAAGATGCACCCAAGTAGCATGAGTCAGAACTACAGAACTCTAAAACTACTAGGCCTAGATTCATCCTTTAAGTCAATCTCAAAAGACTCTTCACATCCAAGATGCTACAAACAAATGCAAATTCTATTTTTTTTTTCCAGTTACAGATAAAGCTGCCTGCATCTACCGGAGAAGTATACAAAATTACAGAGTAACTCGAATGATTTTGGAATCTTTTTACAACAAAAAACCCATCATAGATCCTCCACCAGGTAACGAGTTGAGTCATTTGCTGTGCATGGAAAACGTTACGGAACCAGACGAGGAGAGCATAGATCAAGTCACATATTTTTGGCTGAAAGTTCCTCTCATATCAGCCTTGTTCTAAGTGACTTATGGGAATATGTGTGTATATATATATATATGTACAACAGTTTTCATGAAATGGGTGGCATAACCATGTCCAACACTTGAAATTAGATGCAGCTTGCTGGGGCACCATGCCTATCCATGCAGCACATTTCTAATGCCATGAAATATGGCTGTTCCTTTGATTGTACACCTCCCAAGTTTCAGATTCTTCCTTGAGAGATCTTTCACAACAACATGGATCCACTTTCAGTTGACACTCTTCCTACTCTACGGAAGAAGCAGTGCCACCAGTTTCATCCTCACTTAAAGTAGTTGCCATGTTTCCATTATTCCTATCAGACAAACAATGTAACGTCAGCAAACTCACAAAAATTGCATGGTATTATTAGCTATTACTCATATTTTTAGGTCCAGAGAAATCTCCTTCTGTGTTGGACTGGTTGGTAGAGCATCATATTCATTTGAATATTTGCAAGAGTCTCTACAAGAATTATTTACAGAAAAGAGAGACTAATGAATTGTACAAGTTATCAGGTATCTGAAAGATTTTTCCGTTCCTACGCAAAATGTTTTCAACTGGGAGAGTACCCAGCTGAAAATATCCAATCTGAAGCTCAGGCTAAACCCAGACAGTCAAGGAGGGGACCAAGCTTGGTGGCCCAACTCAAGCCTTGGACCATGTCCACCATATTTGGCTCGCCACATCCAGGTGTGCTACTGTTAAGTAAGCTAACTGAATTGTGATAAAATGAGACACTGCTTATCTCAGTATAATACCTGGTAAGAAACTCAGATATTGGTTTGACAATATATCACACTTAGAAATATCAATGTGTCTCATTTTACCGCGTAGGATTGTATACCAATGATGATAAATCCAGAAACAAAACCACAAAAATTAAGCTATGCGAACATTATTTCAAAGGAAGATGCAAGAAATGGATATTTAGTATAGGTTATTTTTCTTCTATAAAAGAAACATAACCCAACTATAAATCTACATGCAAAAATTTATAAAAAAATATCCTGCAATGTTAGCTATGTTTGACACAAACCTTATGACCGGTTTTCTCCAAGAGTGTTTCACAGAACTTTTTGTTACATAATCCTGCTGTTGAAATTGCATGCTGCTCACCTTCCTGCCCACCTGCATGAAGATGATATGAAACATCATGAAATTAAAATGAGTAAATGGTAATTAGAGGACTCTGAGTAAAAAAAAAAAACCGTCATAAGCATTTTGGGTTGAGTGGGATTAGGACATTTCTGCGCATCAATAAGTTAAGCTCTAGGGAGACATTTTATGAGCAAAAAAGGATACAAAGAAAAATGTTTTCAGATAGTCAGTACTGCAAAAGCCCTAAGTTTCTGGTGACATGGGTGTTATGAATACCTTCAGGGATCTTCTGGGTATCAGTACATCCTCAGTATCAAGAAAATTGTTGCTTTTACATGCTGATTTTGAAAACTTGGATTTCTTGAATTCTTCCCTCTGAGACACTTGAGAAATGTAGTTATAATGATTATGAGGATGAGGAAATGCTTTCTTGGTATAAGCTTTTTGACCATTTATATGAAAGAGATGCCCAACACTATTTTCACCCTCTTTAGTTCTGTACTTAGCATGTCTTTTGTTGCTCCGGCTGTTATAGTCAGAAGTTTTGCCTACAAAATCTTCAATTTTTTCCATTAGACTGGTCTGCTTTGGGACAGAACCACTCTGCTTGGTCAGCGAAGCCTTTGAGTTTAATTGACAGCCAAGCAAGCCATCTTGATCAACAAATCCTTGCATGCTTTTTCTAAAGCCAATTGCTTCTGGATATGAGCCATTTGAAAGTTCCTCATGCCTATATTTATCATACACCTAGGCAAAATGAAAATAGAAAATTAAAAATTATATAGGTCACATCACTGATGAGAGAAGGAATAGTGAGTTGAGAGCAATATAATCCTCCAGAACATTATCGATCATCTACATACAACGACAAATATGGACTAAAAGGTAATTCAGTCATTTCCAAATAAATATAGAAATGGCAAACCAATGATCCGGAATCAGAACAGATGAACAGCTATTATGCTTTTAACTAATTAACTGAGCTTCTGGTAAATAATATAATGGTACATAAAAATGTAGTAAAAATGTAGTACATATGAATAAATTAGCCTATTCAAGGAAAACAACAATACTATTAGTACCTGGCCCAGAATCACACTCAGCAATTATAATGTTTGAGCAATGCCTTCTGTTAAGAGATGCTCTGCATCTTAATCAAACTATGATGAACTGAAGCGTCGCCTAGAGTGCCCCATAAAAGCAGTAAGCTCTAGAAGTGCAAAGACACCTAGTTATGCTGATTAATAAGGAAGGAATCTTGAATAAAATATGGCCAGTAAATGAACTCATACTCCAAATGGGGGAACCCCATACCATTACTTGAAATGTGGTCAGTTTAATAGGAAGAAGCATTGATTTATTGGGTATGATGGTGAATCCATGGGGCATGACTATAGGAGACCAAGTTGATAAAAGAAATATGGCATCGAGTGCAAGGGTAAACAGTAGTAGTGGGAACACCAAAGATATTTTATTAGTTAGAGATAACGAGAATAACAAATCTGAAGTTTGATATTCTAAGAATGCTTCGCAAGTATCCGATAAGTGAGAGGATTTTACATTCATTGTTCAATTCAAAGATGGGGATTCCAAATGAATATCTAGACAGTTGGATATGATTTATAAGTTCTTAAACACCCACAAGCCAAGGGTTTAAATCTTGGTACTAGGCCATCTCAGTTTGCTCCTCGGATAGTATGCTACAATCAATAACAAACATAAAAAAAAAAATCAATAACAAACATTAAAAAAAGAAAATAAATAAAAATTGCATCGCGGTCTGTCTTGACTATCTCAGTTCATCCCACATGTCAAGACATAACCGGGACAGTTGGGGACTTCCCAATTCTCCCAATTCAGGTTGTCTCACACCTATCTGGGGTACCATTTTCTTCCTAAAATGGTACGATACTGGGATGGGGATGCACATGCGTCCATACATATGTATATACATATATGCATATATGTATATTTGTATATATATATATATATATATATATACATATGTATATAAGTATGTGTATATATGTATATATGTGACTACATCACAAAACACCAGTATCAATCATCATTGAGAAATCATGGTACCTTCTACAGGATTCAATCACAAGAAAAAGTATACCTTTAGAGGATAGTGCTCTACATGCTCTATTAACTGTTCCTTGATGATTTTTCAAATTCATGATTGTATGCCATCAAATAGATGATGAAAGGCCGAATGATCATTATTCGAGATAAAGCAATATCATCATCCAAGAGGAAGTAAATCAATGGTCTTCTTCAAATTTGGAGATCCATTAGAGCACCATGTGCATAAGTCTACCAAGGGATTCAAACAATATATATAAGTGCGAGTATCTAATCTAGTTACCATGATCAACAATGGTTGTGTTGGGTTGGATTGAAACATAGGCATTCAAGAAAACCTATCAACCCAAACCTAACCTGTTTAATAAACAAGTCAGAAATCAAACCTAAATCCGAAATGTTTATTAGAAAAGCAACCCAATTTGACCCGCATAACTCATTAAATAAACAAGTTAGGTCGAGTCAGATCTGTAAGAACAAATCAAACAGGTCTTAAATGGGTTAAACAAGTCTTAACAGTATAAATAGGCCTTAAATAGGCCGAGTTGTAACTATGTTGACACATCCCAAATGTTAAATGGGTCGAAATAGATTAGATAGGCCAAGACTCGAAATTTGAACCCGACCTTCATGAATAGGTCAAGTTAAGTTTTCCCATTTACGATTCAAACTTATTTATGCCAAAACCAAACCCATTTATCTTAGGCAAATTAAAGATCGTGTTGGCAAGTTGGGTCATAAAGTACCACCCCTTGTGGTTAGATGGTTTACTCGGCCCCAACTAGTTTGGAATTAAGGCATGGTTGAGTTGAAGTTGAGTTGAGTAGTTAGATGGTCTGGCAAGGCTTAATTAGGAGCTTTAGTAGATTTACAATTTCTTTTCCTGATAGTTTTGGTTTTATTTATTTTCTACATTAGGAACAGCAATGCCAATTCCTAGCCCTGATGGTTGGTGATAGGATGACAGCTTGTAAAACAAGCATGTCAAGCATTGAATTATGAAAAAGCTTGAAACAACACTAAAGGTTATGTCTGTCCACATCTACCCATCTTAGGACCTCCAGTTATCAGGAACATAACTAAGTAATGACCATTTTTTGAAACAACATTAAAGGCGACCTTAAATGAGAAATCACGCGAACGAGGACTTATAAAGCTGACCCAAATAGTGGAACAAGGCTAGATAGCTATAATTATGGTTGTGGTATAAATTTCTTTGCTGCATAAAAAGGACTAATGATTAAGGGGATATTTGTAATATATATAGAATCCTTTTCAAAAAATGGAAGCAACAAATTGCATGCCCATTTTTTTAATATGAAATGGGACCAATTTAAGAAGAATTAGACTAGCTAAAGAGAAAGAAAGGAAAGAAGCATTGTTGTCACAGGTAGGCCACCAAGGTTGTCCTGCCTAGGTGCTTGGACAACCCAAGTGCCTATGCACTTTCCATGCCTTACAGCTGCCAAGAGCGAGCACATATTTTCCCTAGGGGCTGGCCTTGTCTTGGCAGATACCTTATTTAATAACTTATTGAGGACATTAAGTTTCAGCTAATTTTCTCCCAAAAGTAAGATGACATTATTTTATGAGAGAGAAGCTGAGTCCATCTATATGTTGCTCCTTTGGATACTAATTGATGCTCGAACATGTTATGTTTCTAAGAAGCTTTAAATATTCTAAATCATGTAGTAGAAAATATATTAAATAAAACTAAAGCATTTAAATTAAAGATTTCATTTTTGGGTAAGTAGCTAAAACCTTGTTGTATCAATATAATTTCTTTAATGTACTTTCCATGAACTATATGCAACTCCATATATGAAAACTTACAATTGTACTGACTTTTATGATCTTTTTTACCCAGGCCCTACTTGGCCACCTGTCCCAGCTAGGCCTTCACCAAGACCACCTGGAAATTTGACAACCTTGGAAGGAAGAGGTGAAAAATAAGAGAGAAGACAAGAAAGAAGATAAAAGGAGGAGAAACAGAGAAAATAAGTAACAAAAAAAATGGGAGAAAAAGAAGAGGATAAGGGAGAAACTAAGAGAAATAGAATGAGATATAATAAAAGTGGCTGGCCCTATTAGGAAATCCACTTAGGTGGCCAACCAGACCATGCCTATCACATTAGTTATTTAGTTTATGCCATTTTTTTTTTGTTTTAGGTAATGAGCAAAAGAGAGGATAGGGGAGAAACTAAGAGAAATGGAATGAGATATAATAAAAGTGGCTGGCCCTATTAGGAAACCCACTTAGGTGGCCAACCGGACCATACCTATCTCATTAGTTATTTAGCTTATACCATTTTTTTGTATTAGGTAATGAGCACAAGAGCACATTATACTTTAGAAGATTTAGTAATTTAGAGTCCTATTACTACTAAGCACTTGCTCGGATGGTATCCCCCCTTGCCACATGGGCAAAGGGGCAGAGGTTTGATTCCAGTTGAAGTTGGCCCTTGAGGAGTAGGGTTAATATAGGGAAGAAAGCTGAGCGTTAGCTCCTCTTGATTAACAAAAAAACAAAAATAGAAAATACAAAGAAAATAGAACATTTAGAGCCTATTCACTTGTGAGATAACTAACAATAATTGAAATCCTATAAAGGGAAGCCACACAGTTTTCTTTAAAAAAAATGTAGTGAATTGAGAAAAGAAAGATTTTAGCTTTTTTTGCTCCTTTTTTTAATTTATCTTTTACTTCTACTCTCTTCTCTTTCTTTTGAGTTTGAGGAGTTACTCCAGGAACATGGAATTATCCTTGCATCAGATTTTTGTATAGATCGATGATCTATCTGTGTTTATTATCCAGATTTCTGTAGTTACAGCAAATTTGTAATAAATTTCAGATCCTGATTAGATGTAGAAACAATCATTTAACCAATATGATAATACGGTCAAGGAAAGAGAGGCTCTTTTCAATTAATCATCGTCTCCTCCAACAAATGTCTCGTACTCCTAGGATTAACACGAGCCTCATTGTTGAACAACAATCACCCGTTAGATACACTAAAGCTCTCTCAAGTTGCCTCCTATCAAAAAGGGAATCTAATTACTAGGCTAGCTAAGAATAAATTTATGCGATAGTGGAAATAAGTATGTTATTTGTCTACAAATATCAAAATGAAGTATGTTATTTGTCTACAAATATCAAAATGAAGTATGCTATTTGTCTACAAATATCAAAATGGAACTACAGTAAGCCCTTTCTTTACCACATGAACGACATTAAATCTTATAAGTAACCATTTGCTGACATCACAAAAGAACGATCAAATTTTGATTTGGTAGAGGATTCCTTTTTCTACATGCAGCAGCAAAATAATAGAGCAAAATTAGAGAAGTGGAGATTCTACCTTAGTTTCCTTTGTAATCCTAGGGATGCAACTAGCACCATGGAGCATAGAATCTCCCACATAATAAGGTTCTGCCAAAAAAAAATGGAAAAGAAATGAGATACGATCTAAATTAAACAACCAATTAAAAATAAGATGCATCCTAACATAAGAGAATTACAAAGAAGAAAAGAAAAATGACCATATACAACTAACATCATTTAAAAGCATGATATTGCAATAAATCATCATAATCTACTTGGCTAACTGATCATATACAACTGGCATCATTCTTAGAGAATAAGCAGAGAGCTAGTATACGACTGTATACATTCTCTTCAAGCTGATGAATAAAAAAACAAGATTGAAAAAAAAAGGTATTCCAGTGAAATGATAAGAATAGGATTAAGCAGGAACCTCCAATGCTACCACCA
This sequence comes from Phoenix roebelenii, assembly GCA_025769935.1. Lineage (NCBI taxonomy): Eukaryota > Viridiplantae > Streptophyta > Magnoliopsida > Arecales > Arecaceae > Phoenix > Phoenix roebelenii. Next base: position 204,661 of record JAOXJJ010000482.1, read on the forward strand.
TTAGGCAGTTAGGTTGGATATATTAACTGTGAGCATCAGCCATCCTTGGGCAAGTTAATCTCCGCTTTGCAGATCAACTAAATTGTTCACCTTAATCAATTGATTATTCATTCACAGTTTCACATAATACACAAAATTTCCACGCTTCCCAACTAGAAAATTGTACAGCATTTTTTTGGTAGGAAAATAAAGTTATGACATTAAAAGCAAACAACGACGAATGACCAACTTTTTCATACAAACTTGATGTATTTAAACCACATGGTGAATCGTCTATAACAACAACAACTAAGCAGCCCCATCCATGACCATATGGTAAAATCAATCTAAATGGCCCTCACCAGCGAGGTACATCGTCCCGGTACCAGGCCTTGTAGTGGTGCCACCCTGTTATTGTGTTGGTACGTCCGGTACAGGCTGATTTGGTATACTGAGTGCTGGTACACCTCCTATACCACATACCGGTACCAAACCGATATGGTATGGTACGCTCCGTACCGCTCGGTTTGGTACGGTATGGCATACCTTGCGCACCAATATTTTCTTGCATGAGGGGGCACCAAACAACCAGAATATATGGTCACAAAAAATAGTATTTATACAAATATGCTGGCAAGAATATCAGGGGAAGTTGCTGAGAAATCTTTTGAAAATTTTATCCCCTTGTGCAAGGGGCAAGTGATTACAATGGTGATGTTCTCTGATCATAACAGGCCCACATAAGTGGCGATAATCTTAAAAGGTACCAGGCATCAGGGTTATCTTGAAATAAATGGAAAAGAATTGAAATGGCAGACCTATATCATGCCTTTCTGTATGCAAGAAAAGTATAAAGAAAAGCTGCCAAAAAGCTTCTACTGAGGATTTGATGCCCCAAGTACAGCAACAACCATGGCAATATTCTCATCAACAGTAAGAGACTCGCAAAGGCAGCTAGAAGCTAAAACTACAACATAAAAGATTCTACCGTTAGATATTACAATCCTAATAAATGACTTCTGCATTTTGTTTTTTTTTTTAAACAAAAAATGTACAATACCATTAGAGACTTACTGCTCACATCTCAGATGAATAAATCAAGTTAGCTGCACCTTAAACCAAGGAAAGCAATACTAGGGTCAAAGAATGGCAACAAAATGTGGAGGACATATCTTTTCACTATATCAGAATTGCAAAAGTTTAAATCAAAAGTTATCAATTTTGATGATCCTATACATTATAAGCTGCACATGTAACACCAGAATTAGCCAGCAGTGAAAGAAGACCAACCGTGAACGGCAATGACTTATTATTACAATTTCTGAGGTTTCATTCATTATTTTATTCATTATAAACAAACTTATAATAAAATGTAGAAAATGTAAAGATGTATGAGAACACCTTTGACTCTGAACTAGCCCTTCGTGTGGTATATGTAGAATGCAACTCCTGTATAAATAATGGAAAACTTGAGTAGCTTAATTCTCAGCATCTTGACTATGAAACATGAAATATGGATCAAAAACAATGATTACAATATCTGTAGCATGATTGTGATGATGATGTTAGTCATAACCATGATAAACTGAATACAAAGCCAAATATAAGCTTACAAATATAAGCAAAGGAACACCAACAAAATAAAACTTTAATCACCAAAACAAATCCGTGCATTACCAAAATTTGAATCTCGAATTGGTGAATCGAATGCACCAGGTGGAAGTGGGTCAAAATTGACACCAAGAGGTGGACCATCTTCACAGTAATGTCTTCCTAATTTGCGCTTAACAGAAGAGATAGCTGGATGCTCATTCTCAACCTGAAAATATGAGCATCTGGAATGCATCATAGGTCCTCTGCTCTTTACACCCCTGGTATTCATCAACATGTAATTGTCACCCTGGGATGGATACCCTGAGGACACCAAAGAAGGAGGATCCTCAACCTGTTGCAGCAACCTTCCTTGTGATGCTGAGCTACTTCCTGAAGATCTATCATCTGCATTAGCATGACATCCAACATTGAACTGCCGACCCCTCTGCTCAAGAGCAAGACCAGCAGATGAAGAAGTCTGGCCATAAGACCTTTTGCTTTGTACTTCTTTCAGATCAAAATACCTATCCCCTTGTTTAGTACTGCTACATGATTCCTGTCTAAGTCCACTAGTGCGATCATGTACTGGACCATTATAATGTTTTCCATTTGCATAAACTTCACCTTGCATTAGTTTCTTGTCTTTCAATCTTCTGTGGCAGAACCATCCAGAGACCTGCTTCTCTGACAATCCTATTTGCTTTGCAAACTGCAACTTCATTAGTTCACTGGGGTATTTGTGCTCTGACAAATGCAAATATTCATTCTTAATGATTTATTCTCTGAAAAAACAAAAAATGGCATCTTTACATATTAGAGGAGCAGCAACAATACCATTATAGAATTTCTCTAATGCCTCAACCTGTGCAGGAGTCTTCATCTTTCTCTTGGTTTTTTCGGGAGAGACTGTCTTCTCTTTGTAATACACATCCTGAGACCCTGAGAAATTTGATATATAACCAATGAGCTATTACGTAATGTCCCAAAGATAAATTGCGATTGTAATTTGAAACACGATGCTGTGACTGTGGTCAGACAGATCATAAGAGCTTACCAGATTATGCATCTAAGAAACGGAGAAATGGGTGGTAAATGCAATAAAAAGAAAAAAAAATATAGCACCATATTATTCATTCTCTCAAAAAAAGTTTTAATGATTGGTGTATATTCTCTCTCTTTCTCTATTTAAACTTTGTGTACATGTACACATGAGCATATATATATATATATATGTATGTATGTATATATATATATGTATGTATGTATGTATATATATGTATGTATGTATGTATATATATGTATGTATGTATGTATATATATGTATGTATGTATGTATATATATGT
>JAOXJJ010000482.1:212170-255354 GCA_025769935.1 Phoenix roebelenii
AATTAATATATTGATAAATATATTAATATTTTATTATAATATATTTTATATGATTAATAAATATATGATAAGGGCTATTAAAAGTAGAATATGTGACAAAAATATGGAGCTATTATTGAAATTAGTATATTGATTTATATTTTTAATTCATGAGAATTAAAAATACATAAAAAATCCATCTAAGATATATCAAGGATATTTGTGGTATTATATAGTCAGTGATCTTGGATCTCCGTACCATACCAAACAAGTTACTCATGGATATCCAGGGATTTTTAATCACAGGACTATGGCCTACCAAACACGTTGATCTTAGATCACCAGGATCAAATCATCCCAGCATTCGGATCACTAGAGATCTTAGATCACCATGGTGATCCTGTTGGGGTTACCAAACGCCCCCTATAGGTTTGCTATTAAAGGGGATGGTGGATGGAACTTTCAGCCAACATGAGGGTGTAAGTATCAAGAGCCTAATCATTCATTGGAACTATTGCATTAGTTATTTATTATTAGATGACATGCAAATAGTGAGCCTAGTTGAGCTATGACTTTAGATTATTACAAGTGATCATGAATTTATAATAAGACATGCAATATGTGAATGTTTATATAGTAATTCTAGGCTTTATGTCTAGAATGAGAGCCAAAAAAAAAACTTCCTGATCTCTATGTCTATTTTTTAAAGTTTGATCATCAAAATAAGATACATGAAAAACACACCAAACATGTAGGTAGCATAAACCACACTTTATCGCCATATTTTGGATCTTGTATCAATCAGAGATGGAGCAAATAAAGCTTCGTTTTTATCGATGAATAGAATCCCTCTCTATTTGGACATTTGTGATTTCTGCTACATGTAAATGGTTGGTGCCTCCGATATGCATGTGTATATTATGTTTCAATAAACCTCAAATATGTGAGAGTGTATATTTAGCATTAGTCTACGATAAATTGTATTTGCTACCTATCTAATAAAACTTCATTTTGCTAGGCAATCTAGTCGATGTTAATTGGCTTGGATCAACTATGAGATATTTAAACAGAATATATTTCATAGAAAGGGAAAGAAAAGCAAATGAGTAAGAAAAAGAGAGCATGTGAATTTCTCCTTTCTACATATAACAAGAAGTATTTTAATAATAACTCAACACCCATAGAAACAATAGATTGAACACCCAAACTTATGCTTTCTTATACTAAGTATAATAAACATAAACTAAAAGAAATGATAAAATATGTGATGATTTCCTTATTTTGCTTGATAAAAAGGATGCGCTTGCTAGAGCACCACAAGAGGAAAACTCGTTTTTTCGTTTTCAATTTTAATATGGGGTTTTACCTTAAATCTAGTACTTTTTAATCGTGTAGTTATTCGTAATTCGAACTCAAAAAATAAACCTATCAAATGGTGTTGGATATTAGTAATGCGCATGAGAGGAAGTAATTTTTGGTGAATAGCCATTTCATAGAATAAATTGTTAATTATTTATGTAGATTAACAAATATACTCCTACTGTTGATAGATATACTCATCTTATTCTTCCCATAAAGTGAGAGCAAGAACTCAATAAATAGCAATATATTAATGAATTATAGAGACTAGGTTGGAAAATGGAATCAGAGGTTTTACAAATTGTAAAACAACAACTAATGTCTTAAATATATGATGCATCTGAACCGTCATGATATGCCAATTAAAAAGTGATAGGAGAAGCATAGTGTGAAGGACAGCTTCTGCAGCAAAAGGCTCTGTAAACTGGAGATGGAGAAGCACTAGCAGGTCTCTCAGGAGTGTGTTATATATACAAGGATAGATAGAGATTAAGTTTCTTAACCAAGAGATGGACACTGTTATATTTTGTATTTAATCTACACTTTATTAAAAAGATCAAGTTAAGCATATGAATCTACCAATTTTATGTTACGATAGTCATGGATTTTAATGTAAAGCTTTATTAAAGAAACAATTCTAACAACATCTAGTGCGCGCGCGTGCTAAAAAAGGAAGTATCATATCAAACGTGTATGAATACAGCCAAGAGAGTCAAAATACAAAATATTTCGGAGAGTACTAGGCAACTTTGCCTCACTCACCCATAGATGTCCTCCTTAGTGGTCAGCAACAAACGAAGCCACCCAAACGGTAGCCCCTTTGGCCTTCCGGTAGACATGCGTCGTCTGAATAGCCATCCCATCTCAAACCATGGCCTGGATATCTCTAAGTAACGGGTGGTAGTTGCCGATCCCCTCGAAAGTCCATCGAATCCACCCAATGATCGTCGCAGAGTCGCCCTCCAAAAGGACCATCCTCGCCTGCTGGGCATGTCGCACATAGCACAGATCCGACCAAGCCGCTCTCAGCTCCGCCGTGGGCATCGAAATATCAAACAACTGACAGCCCCCAGCAGCAATCACTCTAGAATCTGGGCCTCTAACCACAAAGCCCGCATCTCCCCTCACGCCGCCGTGCAGGATGCAGCCATCGAAATTAACCTTGAGAAAACTCGGAGGTGGAGGCTCTCAGGTGAAAAACACCGTACGGAAAACATCTAAGTGTATATGAAACAATATTAAAATATACAAATATCTCCATACTTGACAGCAGTAGATCCTTTTGTCTTCAAAGTAGGATAGTCAAATACTAAAATAATAACATCATATTTTAGCATTATAAGCTTACAAATATTAAGATCCTTTTGCACATTTTGGTAACTATAGTGGAGGACTGGAACCGGTCATTAATAAAACCCGGCACATACAAACAACAAATTGTATGAACTCTTGTATTAAAAATGTTATGAGGTCGAGGTCTGCAAGTACGGTGAAACTGTCTTAATACCCCAAAGTAACAAACTTATTATCCTATTAACGTGATATAAAATTGTGAAATTTCACGGTGTAACAAACTTTATTACTTGCCTCCTGGAATCACACACGTAAAAAGTGTTATTACGGAACAACTGATAATAAAACTAAACATTTAGATTGCTTATGAAAAAAAAAATTAATGACTTTTGCATCATTAATAGTAGGATTAGTCTAGTCTGGCCTTAGTGATGTTAAAATAATTAAGGTGATAATGCATTGTGGGTGTGACAACAATATGGCATGTTTTTGGGCCTGAAACTGCCACTGGCCATCAACCAGATGTAAACAGATTGGACATCAAACCAGGTTCTGGTGGTTAGGTCCAATTGATGCACAAAGTTGGTCCTCAAAGTCTATCAGAATGGACTGCTTTATTGAAATCCATGGCCATGGCCACTAGTCTTGTAGTGTAATTGCAGTGTTTTGGATTACCACAATCTTGGATCTTTTAGAAGTCAACTCCTAACTTAGTTTGGAGGTCTCTTTGTTGACTTGAGACTTTGTCATTGTAATGTTTGGATCTCTTTTCTTGTGATATGGCCCTCTCACAGTGACTGCTGTTTCAGATGCATTTATTCATTGCAACGTGGGCTGGATGGATTTTTTTCTCCCTTAAAAAGCTTCTTAGTAGGAGCCAAGTTTGGTTACATTTCGCATCAACCTGGCTCGAATTTCTTCAGGAGTCTGCTGATTTGTATTTTGTTGGACAGCTGAGGGAGCTCCAAAACTTGGTACTTGGCCATTTGGACAACTTTCCAAGCCTTGCATTTGGATCTTTTGAGGCAAAATGAACTGGAAGCCAGATGACGGGCTAATCTGTGTTTGTTTGGGCGGAGTTGTTGGAAGGGCCCTACTGATATTTTCTATATGCTCAACCTAGAAGGGCATTACATTAAGTTACAATGGCATTTGATGACATGGGCTGTCTCGAGGGTGGAGAAGAATCAAATGCTACAAGAAAGGTTAAGGATTTTATTGAATCATCCATATTTGAAACTAAGCACTTTGTGCAAACAGATGCAATCTAAATACTTGTGAGATGGCAGTTTGTCTGCTGTGGGATGCTCGTTATGTGTATAAAATTTGGTTATTCTAAGAAGAGTTTAGCAACATGACATCGTCAATGCAATTCAATTATATTGATATACATGTAGGACTCAATGATTCCTATCTAATGCGCCATCACACACCTTATTTGCACCAAAAATTGGGTGGATATTTTTGTTGTTTTCTTTATAATATAGAAGCGTAGTAGTGAAAGGGCCTGGTCCATTGATCGGTCCGAGTATAGAGGGCCACACCATTGCCAGCATATGAAATATACCGCAAAAAAAAACAACAAGAAGAAGAAAATTAAAGTCTCATGCGATTGGCACGTGAGGAGAAGGAGGAGGGTTCCCAAACGGAGTCCGCCTCATCTCCTAATTTCTATCGAAAGAGGGAACCTAGGGTTGCCAAATTCAGTCGGAGCCCTAGGGCTTCTCTATAAAGAACAACACCCTCTTTCCCTTTAAGCATCCCATTGTCGAGATTCGCTCTGGTCACCGCTGATTTTGAGACATTTTCTTTTGGTTTCCGCTAGAAAATTTTGCCGATCCGATCTTGATACCTCGCTGAAGTCGAGGTAAGATGCCCAATCTTTCTCCTCTTTGTTATTTGGGTTCCAAGGCTGCCAGAAGTCTTGACTTAGTGTCAGCTGGTCGCTGGATTTAGCCACGAGAAGGCTCCCTATTTCGGGTTCTTTCCCTATTTTATTGTTCACTGCTGCCGGCCACCGGTTTGGGCTGGCTTTTGCCATCCCCTGAGCACTCTAAGGTTGCACGACAAGACTTTGGTCACTAGCTAGTGAGCTGACCCTAGTTAAAGTCACAAAAAAAAAAACCTTTTATCCCATGTTTGAACAGACACTTCTTCCGTTCCCTTTCACTAGCCGACCACCATTTCCGGCCGATGCCACCAGTCCCCATCGTGGGCAACTGCTCTCTGGCCATGTTGACCATTCAGGTAGTCATTTCCTCTCCTTCCTCTGTTTGAGAGATAGAGAGCTTTTGTGGCTCCTTTCTTCTTTCTCTTCTCTTCTTCTCAGAAGCTCTCTTTCTTCTTTCTCTTCTCTTCTTCTCCTCTCTTTCTTCCTTTCTCTTTCCTCTCTCTCTAGTTGACTCGTGAGATTTGTTTGAAGGCATTCAAGGGACTCGACAATGGACCCCTAGCAGACTCTAGTAGAAGGTTCTAGTTTGTTGAATCAACTTCATTATCTTTATTGTGATGCTTAGACTTGATTTGATAAGAGAAAATATTTGGGCAGGCAGGCATTGAGTAAGATACTCTACACCCTAGTTCCTAGATTGAGGTGTGAGCTGGTACACATTGTATTTAAGTCTATCATCGATGGAGGTAAGAATGCTTCAACATAATCATCTACATGATTATAAAAGTTTTGTATATAGATGTACCTGCATGATTGTGTATATTATATATATATATTGGTATATGTATTATGGGTTGATGAATTGATGGTGCATTTGTGCTTAATTATTGAAATCATGTAGAGTAAGACAAATTATGACTTTAATATAATTGTATGATGGGGCATGGGCGACATTTGAACTGGATAGCCATGCAAGAAATATGGTGTATATGTTGTATCAGCCTTGGGCTGAGATGCAGAATTGTGTTTGGCTTACCATAGGCTGGAGCATTGCTATAACTAGTCCAATGCCCAAAAGTCAATTCCAGATAATGAACTACACGAAATCATATTTTTGAGATATGCGAAGCCTGATCTATCAGATGTGGGTTGAGATAAGATGTTGTGGCTACCATCTATGGGAAGAAGCATGGCATGTAATTGGCTTACCATGGGCTAGAGCATGACTTGACTAGACCACTATCAAATCAAATCAAGATGATAAATTATGTTTAAATTAAATTTTACATAAGTATAAGATAGAGAAAAAGAGGGGCATCTAGACTAGCTGACACATGTAAAATGTGGTATATGTGATATCAATTGTACGTTGAGATGCAATATTATGGTTGCCGGCCATAGGAGGAAACACGATATGTGCGTTTGACCTGCCATAGGCTGGAGCATGGGCAGGACTACTGTAGTGTTGGAATGATAATGTTGTCAAGATCTGATCTATGTTAACTAGTTAATAAGTAATCTCACTGAATTGTTACTGAATAGGATTGTTGATTGGATGATATATGATCTGTATCATAGAACTGTGTTGATATATGACATGCATCTTGAGATTTCTATTATGGTGATATATATATATATATATGTTGCCATATGCTTAAAACATGAAGTGTATACCACCATGGCTTATATTTATATTATATAATGTATACACTAGATCTGTTAAGCATTTATTTCTATTTTTCTATCAACTATATTTACTAAAAGCTGTTTTTCATCTTCATGTTTGTGTGTGCATGGAGGATTTTCACTAGGTTGTAAAGCTCATATCTCTTGTTGCATTTTTTTTAGAGTTGTAGGATGCCTAGTTTCGAATGAATTTGGATATAGAGTTAAGCAATGGAGTCGTTAGTTAGATAGTTGAATTTCTGATATCAAATAAACATTTAAAATTTTGTAATTGAATAAACTTTACTATTTGATAATATTGGATTTATTTAGTTGAATTATTTTGGCTTAATTTTATGAATTAATTTGATTTTTTGGTGTTATTAGAATTGTGTTCGTTTTATAGGCTTTGCATGATCTCTAGGGCGCCGCTTTAGGATTCATGCAGTTGTGTTATGTGGTCGACCCGGATGATGGGTTCAGGACAAGATAAGTAGAGGGCATGTTCTTTTCTTTTTCTAAGATTTTTCACCTTTCTCTCCAAAGAAAACTTCCAAATCTGTATTTGCTCAAGTTTCTGTGCTTGAATACTGATATACCTCAAAACCAACCTCTACTGATGAGGCAAACCAACAAATGAAAGCTCGCCACCTAGCTGCGGATTGACCATTCAAAGCTTGCTATGTAGCCGACCCAAAAGGCGCGCGAAGAGTCCTCTACATTTTAAATTCTCTCTCCAATTAGCAACAACTCAGCAATGATCGCTAACTATTTTCTAACAAATGCAATGTCTAAGCAAATCCTTGTGATCGAAAAGCACGGGCATGATTTACAGGCAAGATTTATGGTTTTTTACTTTATCCACCAGCATATAGCCCCAGACTACTCAGTGGTGGGCTCCGACCCTCGTTTATATATTGCATTTCTGGAGGCTCTTTAGATAAGTTCTCTCTTACCCTACCTCTTTGTTCTTTTTAGGCCTCTTTCTGTTCTTTGAGAGCTATGTTTGACTTAGACATCGGAGAGTCCCCTGCAAGACATATACTAGATGAGTAGATTTTTTTTCCTACTATTTCAGGTTGGAGCTAGAGTGCTGACCGAAGTCACCGAAGTCATTCTTCCATCTTCTAGCCCCAATTTGTGGGTGCTTGGCTTCGAGATCATCATCGATCGAGCGCAGCGGCCATCGAACCATCACCGTAGAGGCGTATAGCAACCATATCTATTCTTTCCGATCCGAACGACAAATAAGCTGAGATCTCCAGTGATCCTATTAACTCGGCGCTTAGGTCGGGCTAGTTCCCAACAGCAACAAATACATTTAGCTGGGACAAGATAGGTTTGCAGTGTGGACGGGGTTTGACAAATTTGTCTGATTTTGAATTTAATCCAGCCAATTTGCATCCCTAATCCATCCACCAACCTCTTCAAAAGAATTGATTGAATGGAGCCGCAACTCTTTTTTATTTTAATCACAAAAGGTGAAGTTGCAGCCTTGCCACTCCAGATCACAAAATAGAACCTCCTATGCAAGAAAGCCACATCATTGAGATTAGGAGGAAAACCGAGTCCAAATCATAGCTGATAGCCCCACTAATGGAACCCTTAGTTGTTATTTTGTTAGTAAAGTTGCATATTAATTGTTACTTCGCAGGCAAAATCTTCATCCATGTTAGGGTGTTATGTTTTATGCGGTCCAAGTTATGGGGCCTCCGAGAAGCTGACCAAGAACAGAATCAAGATGGATGGGCTTGACTTGATGCTGACTTCTTAAGGGTCTCGATCTTATCCATCAATTAGGACCCAAAATACAATTAAACAGCATTGAAAGCCTTCCCATATTTTCCAAGTGGATATAATTCAGATAACCTAGTAAGAAACCAAAGTTGACATGAGAACTAGGTTACAGCTCAGTGGCTGCACCTCTGTTCCATTTGTAAGGAGGATTTGGTTTCAAATTTTGGTCACATTATTTTTTCAAAATTTTGATTGAGCATTGTTCTCAATCTTGGGTACAAAAAAAAAGCTAGATATCATCCATCAGATCATTGCTTAATCTACTGATTTGATATGAAAGTCAGTAATTAGTTGAGTGATAGGTGAAGTCTGATTGGCACTATTGGATCTATTTTTGTATCCCACCAATCCTTGTGTGCGGACCTGTTCATCTTTAGTTCTAGCTTTGCACCCAGTAGATTTGTATACTTATATAAAGTCAAAGAACTTAAATAGTACCTTATTGCTAGCTTTTCTGCATGAGATTTTAGATTGTTGTATCTAGTATCAAAGCAGACCTGGCTAATAATCTATTTAAACTAAGAGACAATGAAGCACGAGCCTCTTTGAATTACATATATACTGATCGTAGTATTTGTGATTAAATTTTAAAAGAATTCAGATTCTTAGCCTAGCGTCTTCACCAGAATTTAGACAAACAGAGTATGTGAGGACCGTGTAAGTATGTGTTTAGTCTCATATCAGTTATGCGCTATATAAATCTTGATATTTATATAAAATCAAGGAGTAAAAGTAATACCTTATGGCTAATATTATTTGACCGAGGTTTTGGGTTGCTAAACCCTGACTGCTACATCGGTCCGGTAAACTATTAGGCAAGTAATTTTTTTAAATAATAATAATAATAATAATAATAATAATAATACATGCTGACATGTCCGAGTGCCGGGCCATCTACCGATTAGGTCCCCTCAGACATGCCATCAGACATCATCAAAAGACTAGACATTGGATCCATGCACTCATTTTACACCCCCCTGTCATTAGTGTATGTCTCCAAGGTGGCCAACCTCTCTCTTTCTCCATGGCATCATCCTTCTGGACCCAACCAACATAGTGAGCAGCCTGTAAAGGGGAAAATAAAATCATGGAAAGGGAACATCCCATGTTCCATCTGCCCTCCAGGGTACATCAAATCAGTGATGCCATCATTTATTTGGAATCAAGAGACTGTGTGGATGAAAAATTCCAAGCAAGGGACTGTTCCATGTGAACTGCAGTTAGTCCAATGGGCCCACCCCACAAATACCCACCTAAGTTTGGCACCCCCTGGAAACACGGGTTGGATCTCGCCGGGCCAATGCCACTTGGGACCATGTGCAACTCTGATCTCGGGCCTCATCATGGTCTCCGCCAAGAACTACAGTAAAGCCGAGTCTCACCTTTGTTTCCTTCACGTGTCCTCCTACAGGAATGGCGATGGACAGGATACCGGCAAAATTTGCTCTATTCTTATCCGAATCTATTTAAAATCCTACTGTTCGGTAGTGGTCAAGAGAGCGCGACGGCTGGCGATGGAGGTCTCTCACGCGATTCATTCGGATAGATCTTTGATAGCTCGGGATACATGGGGCTCTACTCCTGCTCGTCGAGCGCCCCGAATGGTATTTTTCACCTGGAAGCCCCCACTCCCGAGTTTTCTTAAGGTCAACTTCGATGGTTGCGTCTTGCAGGGTGATGAAAAAAGAGGTGCGGGCTCTGTTGTGACGGCCCAGGATTCTAGGGTGATTGTTGTCGATGGCTGCCAGCTTTTTGATATCTCAGTATCAGGAGCGGAGCTGAGAGCAGCCTGGTCAGGATTGAGGTATGTGTGGCATGCGTTGCAGGCTAGAACTGTTCTCCTGGAAGATGACTCTGCGATGGTCATTGGATGGCTTCGACGGGTCTCAGGCAGGGGTCGGCGATTACCACCCGTTGGTGAGAGATGTTCGGGCCATGGTGCGTGATGGGATAGTCATTCAGATGGAGCATATGTTCAGAGAGGTGAATGGGGCTATGGATTGGTTGGCTTTCTATGTCGCCAACCATTCACGGGACATCTATGGGTGGGAGAGGTGGAATTGCTCAGTGGTCTCCACGATGTTTTGTTTTTTTGACTTTTTTGGCCGTATCCATATATATTATATATGATACTTCCGTTCTAGCAACAAAAAAAAAGTCAGAAACATGATTAAAAATTTATCCAAACATCTCAAGTCCGTCCTATCAAAAAAATGATAAATCCGTTGGGTACCTAAACCTGCTAGATTAATCCTTATTTGAATTGGATTATTCGGGTCAGATCGGATATCCAACCGTTTTGGGATTCAAGTACCCTCATAATATATATATATATAATTTCTGTAGCTTAATGGTAAAGGTAGAGATTAGATAATGGATTTTAGTTTAAATTTCAAACTCATTTAAAATCCTATAGAGTCTTGTCCGATGGATCCTTTTTGGGTTCGAGATGAGTCGGATACCCGAAAAATCCATTTGGCTACCACCCTACCCTCCTGGTATTATTATGGTTTTTGCTTGCTAGGGTTGGGTGTTTATGGCCAAATTTAATGTTATTAATTCTTCAGCATGATGGGAGGGACGGCTGCGAACCGTCAGTAGGATATTTATCTGTGTAAGATTTATAGGCAATAAAAAATTCTAGCTAGAAGTGATTAAAAGGAGAATCTGGCCCCTAATTTTTGTTTGACTGTCATTTTATGAACCAGATACTTGGTTTGTTACATTTGTTTTGCACACACTTACAGCCATTTCTGAACTAAAATGGTCATCGAAGTTAAGAGATGAGGATAAAAATTTTCAGACAAAAAATCAAGTATAAAATGGTAATCAAACAAAGACTTGATGTCAAGTAACAAAAGAGTAATATTATTTTTGTTTTCATGCAGCCTTTTGATGTTGTCAATTACAAGGACTGCTCGTCTCTTAATGTGGATCTTGCAGTGCATGAAAAAGAGAGTATAAAAATCATGTCGACAGAGATTAATGAGATATATAGAAGATTTAATATGGTGTCGGCCGTTATGACATATAGTCAGGATAGTGAAGATGACATGTAGGATTCAATATGATTGGTGATCCTTGGCAATGAATTCTCAATGCTCAGTTGGATGTTCCAATAATAAATATACTCCAGAAGCCATAATGAGGTACCTTATAATCATGATATATTGTTCCAAAATGAGAAGTGTTCCACTAAGATAAAATGTACTCAGAGATAAAAAGCTATTAAATTGATGTTTTCGAGTGTTTAACTTCTTATTAGTTTGTAGCAAGCATTATTACAAAATTGCAAAACGAGCTGGTAAATGCTTTTGGTTGTGTTACTGGTTGTTTGCTGGCATGGAGCAAAATTTTGTGTTGGTAGAGCCAATGACAAGTGTAAATACAAATCTTTTTAAGAAGAATTTGTGTATATATAATAATGTATTAGATATCTAAGATAATTAATTATTTGCTCAGAAAAAAGATAAGCAAGGTTAATATATTCAAATGCTTTATTGATCCAATTAGGATGAATGAAAAATTTTATCAACCTGCTCAACTCAAAAGAATTTAGAAAAAAATGGAAAAATTAGCGAAAGTGGGATTTACATCCTATTTGGTTTCATCGATGAACATAAAACCGAGGTATATAGTCTTTATTTATAACAGTGAAATCCTATCTTTGCACAAATTATATTAGATTCTTCTCCTACTATTAGTAGAATTCACTTTCTTAAAATAGCCATGACTAATAGAAATAAATTCGAAAAAACTGAAATCCTACAAAAAGTAAATTGAAACTTCTACATTAATTTTATGTTCCATCGCTCCATCCGATTCTCTTTAGATTAGAAGATATGCTGGATCAAATTTTTTTCCCAAAAAAAAACTTTCATTCTGACCTGCTCGTTTCATGACCAAAACAATGAAATTTAAGCCTGATCACTACGGGTAGGGCAACATATATATCATAATCTTGAAAAGTTACATAATTTCTAAAAAAAAGATCATCTCAATTGGGCATTGTATGATCAAGTTATAAAATCTGAAAGTTTGGTGCAAGATTCGATTTTCTGATATGGCGGATTTTGCTCTTAAATCCTTTCAATCCTATCTATAGGTGCCAAAATGATTCGCATCGAGTTTAATGATCATTCCAAATCATCCATAATGCTTTGCAGCATCCACACTCCTACATATATACGACCTTCGTAATTTGCATGGATAGGGCTTTCTGGTGCACAAAAATCTTTGTGGGTTCTCCCTTTAACCTATGTGTACATCTACCATGCCGTTCGACAGGTTATGACTAACTGTGATAGAAGTTGAAAAATATTCACAACACAATTAAACATTACCCGGCTATTTAGTTATGTTGTTGTTCTTGATAGTAATTGTCACACAAATTCGTTTCAAAGCATATGACAGATTTTGAGTTTCTTGGGTTAATGAAGGAGCTTACTTCCAAAATATTCTCAGCAATCTTCAGAAATCTTTGTTACAAATACCATTTTATAGCAAATATGGTACGACAGGATACATCTGGTAGAGGCATGCTATGTATATATATGTTATATATATATTTTTAATGCAAAGATGGTAACTTGTTGAAATCTTAAAGAGTTTGATGGGATTGAATTAGAAAAAGAGCATGCCTTTACCAGCTATATACTTTATTTTCAATAAAAGTTGCACTAATAACAATGATCTTTGAAGATCACTGCAAACTTTTTGAAAGTAAGATCCTTTATTAAGGCAAGAAACTACAAAAAAAACATGTGAGAATAATTATTGAACACTAGCATTAACATAAATTAAAGGTTATGATTAGTCAGGTTATGAATACTTTTTAACTTACCGATAATTTTGATAGATACATTCAAAACTAATCAATCATTCACAAAAAAAAGGGGCATCAAACTAATGCTAGAAATACACTCCAACAAATAGTTTTTGGTATATATTGTAGATAATATAAAACATCATAATGAACTAGCTTGCTCTAAAATCTCAACCTGGGTAATTATGGTGTAGGTGTGTCTCTCTTCTTTCCTCTCGAAAAGATAAGAATGAAGATAACACAAGACATCATGGACCACTGTAACAATTAATTACAACAGACCACAAGCAATAGGTAGATTTTTTCCATGGTCATTTTCAATTCTGCTCTATACCTTTCCTAAGAAATTAAACAACTTTATAACAACATGTTCGAAATTAAACAGCTCTATGCATGGTGAAAGGATTAGAACTTATAAGAACAACTTTGACCATTTATTGCATTATCTGGAATCAACAGCAAAATCTCCAATGTGTGAAGTAACGAAGTTTTGACAATAAAGATAATGACCATCATAATACAATATATAGAAAGGTGAATCAAAACCAATGACCATGCAACCAAACAACCTAACTGCTATAACAAAGTCAAAATCATGTAGAATTACAACACAAATTGCGTAGAGCCAAACTATTTTTAAGGGTGGCCCTTTTCTCTCTTGTGTTGTTTTGTTCAGACAAATTAGGGACATGGGAACAGGGACACATGAATCCCCTTCATTGCTGCATGGCCCCCTTTACGTCCGGGGAAGGTAAGCGTGACAGTGCATGCATGAACTTTGCCTGGACAAAAAGATTCTGAAGGAACTTCCATGAGATTTCCTCCTAAAATTTGATTGGTTTCCCAGAAGAAAAATATGAGGGGACCGCTGGAAGATAGCCACCCTTGACTTTCTGAGATTTGGAAGATATATGAACAGATTTATTATTAAGACAGAATCTAGTGTCTCAGGGATCTGCTGGTCTCCCATGGGGACCTCTTGAGTCCTTTGCTAAATGACACCCAAAGTTTCATCAAATGGAGCACATTAGTTAAACTACCCCTTGCCATAAGACTAATGTTCGATTACCATGGTAATTGGATCTTACGTTATCTTGAGAATTGCCAGATTCACATGGAATTTGGAGAAAGTGATCATCACCTTTGCATGGATATAATAGTCTTCCATGGAGGGAATCATGCTTCAGAGTAAATTCTTGGGTTTGGACCACCTAATTTTAGATCTTTCTAGGTAGCAGCATCCTGCTTTTCTCCTATCCCTACTTGCATTGTGGTTTTGTTTGATGTTTGTGCATGGAGCTTATAGCCCTTGTTTACCAAATGGGAATCATTTTAGTTTGGTTGGTTACCAACTAGTTTTAATTGCGTCAATGAATTTTAGTGCCATATCTTTCTACAAATTCATGGCTACCTATGTGTTAGTTCTTTCGTACAAGGGTTGGTGACATTCATTTCAGGCCTAACAAGTTCAAGAAATATCATAGAAGATGGGCGCCTTTCAACTAAGCTTAAGCAACTTTTTTTTCTTCCTTGAAATTATGGCTTGCTAGTCGCTGTGCTGAAATATATATTGGTATACTTGAGGCATGATAACAAGAGGGCTCTAAAAGGTTAAATATTGATGTTTAAAAATAGTCGAGAAAATAAATGAGATGTGATGCTGAGAGGAAAAGGAGGAATTAATTTAAACAAGAGTTCATTCAATCAGTTTAGAATGAAGGATAAGGAGGTTTATATGATTTGGATCTTTGGGTCAAGTTGGATTAAGTTCCAATCGAATATGGCCCATATTTTGTTAACCCAAATTAGATCCAGACTATATACAAATTGGGTTGAGTTTGGTCTGGTTAATAAATACAAGACCCAAAATTAATGGAGAATTTAGATCAGGTCTCATTTTTGAACCAAGCCCAACCAACTAGTCTTCAAATATAGATAGGTTGGATCTAATCAACTTTGGGACTAGATCTAGTCATGAATCGACCCAACTCATCTGTAGCTCTACTTAAGATTTTGAAATGTCAATTTCTTAGCTAGTCAAGTAATAAACAAAAATACATAAATATTAACTAATATAAAAAAATGGGTGTCTCAATGCAAGATGTTGTTATAACTAATATAAACCCAATACCTTGACCATTCATTTTATTGAAAAATAAAAATTAAATCTGGTCTAGCTTTGAACCTGTATTGAGCCAGGTTCAGTCTAAAATGGGCGGTCCCAAACTTATATCGTCCTACGTGAAATTATCTTTTCACAGCCTGAACTGAAAAAGAGGACCCACATAAAAACAAAGTTGTGGGTAAGAGGTGTGATATTTAATGATCATAGCATCCTCCAATCTTAGACCAGATCATGAGATTAAGGAGAAAAAATAATTTTTAAGAACGCAAAGAGAACAATTAATTAAATTACATGAAAGAGATTAGTTAAACGAAATGGCCTAAGGACTTCATTTTCTCAACCAAAAAGTTATTTGTGCCCGCCCGGGAGCAATTAAACAAAAGAGAATTAGACTATTATTATTGCTAGATTCCACCCCAAGACCATGATATCCCATGAATCACTCCATGCTTCTTTGGGACCAGGGGCTCTCAACCACCATCTCCTAGACCCAATGAATTGGCTTTGGCTGAATCCCGGCATACTAAAGCTACTATCAAGGTTTCAATGACATGTTATTTTATTAATTAATAGTCTTGTTTATGGCTGCTATATAGTAGATGTCACTATAGAACAGCATACTACTTGGAGTAGATTGACCATACCGGTCCAAAATTCAGATCAAACATCAAACAGGAAAAAAAAATATCTGTAGAGAATAGCCAGAAGAAAATAATAGTAGAAGAAAATTTTGGAAGGAAAAGATAAATTTATTTAAAAAAAGGCCAAAATAATAAGTTTGGCTCTCTCTCTCACAAAAATGCCTTACAAAAGATGCTCCACACACAAAAAATATTCTCCTATTTTTTTCATGTAACTCTCCTCCTCCTATTATAAAACCATGCTTTCTCTCCCACTAAAAGATAAAAATGTCACTATCCTACTCCAACACAAAAACAAACTGAAATATATTATGCTTAAGGTTTAACTTAACTTAACATAGAGTTGAATACTAAAGTCATTAAAATTAATGACCAACTAAATAAAATCCTAATTGAATTAGAACTTGGCGATGAATCTCAACAGTCATCTGCCTAATCTGGCATATATAATAAGATAATATCAAAATCATAGTCTTTATTCAAATCTTGATAATATATATTTATAATGTAAAGGGCAGCGATGGAGGATGGAATATAGATTGTGAGAAAGCGTAATTTGGCTTAGTCTTGGGATGATATCAAAGTTTGATGTTGCCATGAAGGCTACTTTCAAAAAGATGTTGCCATAAAGGCAACAAAATGGTTCCTGTTTCAAGCAAAAGCAAGCATCCAACCTCTACCGTTCTTGGATATAGGAAGAGATTTACGAAGCTTATCTGCAAGTTAGGTGGAAAATTAAAAATTGGAGATCCGGGATCGTTTGATAAGTGATATGTCTTTGTACCAAAGCCTTTCTTTTTCAAGTGAGGACCAAATCGGATGTCATGATTCTCTTGGGATTATTGTGGTAACTATTTGATCGCGACTTGCAATCTTTTGGTTCCGCTACTATAAGCATATCTTGATATTATTTGGGTTCATTGATTCAAAAAAGGATTATGCTATTTTCATTATGTACATAGGTTTTTATTTCTCTCAATTTTGCATTTAGTAATTTTTTATTGTTGTTGTTGTTATTTCTTTCAAAATTTTAAAGATTCGATTCGAATGTCGTAGAGCCGGTACCGTTGTTGTCTTCGTGTAGGACCATGCCCCACTCCCATCCCAGAGTGCTAAAGGGTTTTGTTTTTGGAACAGACGGTCGTATTTTGCCGACCCCATTATTATGGATAAAGTGATTAGCTATTTTGAACAAATTTTAAAATTTTATATTACGTTCATCCAATAAAGATTTAAAATTTCTAATAATAAACCAAAATCTCCTGTATGATTGGTCACGAAAGCTAAGATGGGAGCTCGACTTAACCACTAGGGTATAAAAACTTGAGTTATTATATAAAAGGTTAACAACATATATCAAAACCTAAGGGTGAAAAAACCATCTAATCATGCATAGGGCATATGACGATTCATGAGAATAAACCACATAAATCCAAAAGAATAAATTAACAATCAAGGAATTGCAAACAAGAAACCCCCAACATAATGTAAGACAGTTACGATTGCCCAAGACTAATTTAGTGCAAAGCTAAAGCAGATAGGATTACAAGATCACAAATTCCGTTATTAGATCAGCAATATCATAAGGGTTATCGATCACATCTGTTTATGAATTAGGTTGTTCGACTGATGTGATGGAGTATCATCTAAACCTAATTAGAAATTCAAGCAAAGTGCTTGAATTGATCTGTTCAGTTGATTAAGGACAAAATTGTTAGAAGTTCTACCAGACTTGCTTAGAAACTCCACAAAGACACATGTGTTTTAGCTTGTATGGAAAGGTAAAATGCTGTATCTGCAAAACTTTCCGAGCTCCCAAATTAGAATGGGTGTTTAATTTTAGAATCATCATTGCCAATTGGAGTTAGGTTAGCTAGGTGGCACCGGAGAGGTCTTGTGTTTGAAGCTAATGGTGGTATTACAATATTTTTCTAAGAAAAAAATCATAACATCTTACGAAAACATCACTTATTTCTCTGAGAGAGATCCTAACATCGCATGAAAACATCACTTATGTCTTGGGGAGAGAGAGAGAGAGAGAGATTGATTTGGCGAGATTCGAGTGAATCTTCACTCAAATCCAGACTTCGATTCGATGAGTTCAAACCATTGCCATCTATTGCCTCCAAATTGCATACATGCTAAAAGGAATATAATTTGGAGACTCCTAGTTTATGCATTTAAAACATGCATTTTTTCATATTATTTAAATTGTCGAATTTTTTGATCACTTGATACATAGACTAAAGATCTCCAAATCATATAATTTTTGCTGCATAAGTAACTTAGTAGTAAATCATATCCGATGGCTTAGATCATCGATGTGGGATCACCTTCATCCAATCTAAATCTGATTAGGTTTGAGTGGAAATCTAGTGTAGTATATGTATAGATTAGTTGAAAGTAAAGCTAAGGCTGTATTTGCTACTGTTTTTACTTTTCTCTTTTTAAAAATATAAAAATAGAAAATTTATTTTTATTTTTTCTAGATTTCTTACGATAGAATATATGTTTGGTTTTGTCTTTTATGAAAAAAAAAATAAAAGTGAAAAACTATGGCGCAAGTTGAAATTATGGAACTAAGTAAGCATCGAGAGGGTGATGACTGATGAGTGAGGGAGGAGGCAATTGGGGACAACGCGACAGGAGCCGCTGGAATGGAAGCACGCTCGATTGGACCGACGGATGCTATGAATGGACAAACATCATTGTTTCCGAGAGAACGAATGAACGGATGAACGACGATGGAAGATGGATACCGAAAACAAACAAATGGACATTGAAGAATGAAAGAACGAATGAATGATAGCGGAAAATAGATGCCGGGAACAAATCAACGGATGGATAGAAGAGATGGCAAGATTGAGGAGGATGGAGGCGAGGTGGTGAAGGAAGTCACTGGAGAAGCGGTCATCGGTGGAGAGGAAGAGAAGGGTGGCGAAGACCTTGAGGAAGCGGAAGTGCGGCGTCGAGATCAGAAGGTTGGGCAGAGGGGACGAGAGAGAAGTGCAAACCTACTTTTAAAAAAATAGAAGTAAAAGTTTTTCACTTTCATCTTTTGCAAAAATAATGAAGGTTATTTAAAAAAAAAAAGAAACAAGATAACCAAATGTATTTTTTTATCGGATTCTGCATTTTTCTTTAGAAAAACAAAGTAGGAAAATATGAAACCAAATAGGGTATAAGTATTCTCTTTCTTTAGACCTCAGTCTTGATGCAAACAGTAATTGAACCCAAGTATAATGCAGCAACTAAAAGGGACTTCACTAGCATGTTAAGCAAGCACATTTGGATTTGTGAAAGAGCTTGTTCTAAATTAAAATAGCCTTTGTCTCACTTAGGTAATTATATAAGAGCCCATAAGGGTCCAATAACGGTTTCACTCCACTAAACAGCTTTGTGTGTGTGTGTGTTTTGTGAAGAAATACCAAATGACCATCTTGGGCACTTGAGTAAGCCATCCAAAACAATTTGTGTCAATGTATTTTACAATAGAATGGGGTGATTTATGTATATCTCATGTGCCTAATTAACTTTTGAAATAGTTTGAAATGGTTAAAAGTGGCACTTTCTTACCATTTGCCGAGGGAAAAAGAAGGAATAATTTTATTTTCTACCTTTTGTAAAGATACACTGGTGCTGCATTACTGAAAGACCATACATCAGCAGAGTAAAAGCATAACATGACAAACACCATTTTATCCAGACATTTGGATTTGCAGGCTCAAGCAAGTTGTCCTTTAATCCTACCTTCAAAAAGTTTAACCTTTTTGAACAGAGGGAGAGAGAGTACTGTTGAACACCACCAAGATTTACAAGGAAAACACAAGAAGGTAGTCATGAAGTTAATTTTTTTCAATATATCAAAATATTGGTCACTGAAGAGTAACTGCGGTCATAAAGGGAGGTTGATGCACAATGAAATAAAATAATATGAAACGTTAAAACTAAAATTTAAAATGAGGGGGTCCAGAAGAGTCATAAACTTAGTATGTTAGGGAAGAATCGTTTGAGATGGCATATTGCATGCACACAAAAGGTTGTTTTGATGAGTTCAATGTCTCAGCAAGATGCTAATTGGTCATTAAAGAAGGAATTGGAGCTAGAAAAAAATTGTACCAAGTAAGTTCTAATATAATTCAAATGCACCATTTCCGGATGATTAGAAGCCAATGCCTAGTGGCCTTATACAACTCCAAAATTGAAGCAAAAAATTTATACCTCATTTTTTTTTTAGATTATGTTTGCATAAATATCCTTCTAAATATTGAATTTTACGTGAATACTTTTCTAAAATTATTATTTGCATATATATACCCTCGTAAAATACTTATTTTGCTATTCTATTTTTTTTTTAATTTTTATTTTTTGCATATGTATTCATGCTATTCAACGTAATAAAAAATTAATGGTTTCAAATTAAAATAACTAAAATATTCTTAATGGATATATGTGAAAAAGAAACATTTATAAGACGACTGCGATAGGAGATAAAAATATAATTTTAAATTTTTATTTTATTTTTAATTAAAATAAATATACTTTTTATTAACGGTGCTAGAAGAAGAGTTATATTAGGGGCATTTGTGTAAAATTAGTTTTTTTTATAAGGATAGAAAAATAAATATAAATTTCAAGAAAGTATTCATGCAAATTTATTTTTTTAAAAAAAATATTTAATTTTTTTATTAACAACCAAAGATATATGAATGAATAGAAGGTTTTAGATTCAGTACATCAGTGAAAGATTATGAAAGACAACCACTAAGGCAGTAGCACGGTGGGAACGAGGCTTTGATTTCACTAGAGTGGCCCAGGTTCGAAACACGCGGTGCCGATTAAATGTTGGGATCGAATGCCTCTTGTCTGGTTTATCTCGTGAAGTTGCTATCTGATTTGTCTTTATTTTGGTGGTGTTGGTGTGACGTACTCACACGGAGATAGGACCGCCACGGATGAGAAGGATATGAGTAAAAAATGTTCTACTCGCATCGAATATTCTTCAGTGGAGAAGGGGCCGTGAGGTTCCCCTCCCTTTAAATTTTTTTTTAAAAAAAGATACGGAAACAAAGAATTGTTAAAGATTGGCTGGCAGATTACTTCCTTCAAATCAAAGTCTAATCTATACGCAGAGTTGTCATTTAGAGATAAGAGATACTTAAAAATATATCTTTCAACGTCATTTTAAAATAATTAGTCCTAGAGAGAAGGCAATTGAGTGCTATGAAGATTTGAAAAAAATCAAGGAAGATTTGAGATAGCTGGCATGTACTACATGAACGACAGGTTGCTTCCATTGATATCAAGGTCTCTTGACTACACCCCCCCGGATGGACCTGGAAGAGATGCGGTACAGAAGAGGACTCGTACGGCGATGGCACATAAAATAATCCAAAATAGCTTAAAAATAATTTAATGATTCCATCCTTAGTCATTAGCCTTAGAGGATGCTAATGGCCAAATATCACCAACTCCCAAGTTCAGAAGCATCTCTTATCATCATGCCATAGGCCGGCAAAAATAGATCGGATAATATTTATTTAAATTTAATTTTATATCTAAGCCGATTAATATTTATATCTATATTAATATCTATCAAAGAAAAATGACATACCCTATATTAACACTTATGAACTTTTAGAATAAATAAATAACTATATTAACATGATATTAATTTGATTCTATGGCCATAAAGTTTAATTATTCAACTTACATCGATATTTATATCTTTGGTACTCGATTTGCATCAATATCTGTTTAAAATGAATATGAATATGAATATTTGCATCCGATTAACATCTATATTTGCACCGGCATTCATCAAATAAAATAAATATGAATATGAATATACTAATATTCGATTCGATTCCGCTCTACCTCTCGTTCCTATAGTTAATTATTGACTAGTTTAGAGATCTAATGAGGTGTACTAATGCTCCTTCCATTCATCATACATTGTGTCCGTTGGATCACACAAATATTTAATCCATTATTAGTATGGTGCGGAAGATTTGGAGGTTGATGCTTAGGATTTGGTTTGGAATTATATATTGGCCCCACCACGGTCCAAGAGAAATAATAGAAAAGGAGGAAGAGAGAGAAAGAGAGGGAGGCAGATCTGGGGGTTTTCACATGGAAATGCCTCCGGGGTGAGCGTGGAGAAGATACGTTAAAGACCACATGTTTTCATTTGTACCTTTCCCAAAAAAAAAAAAAAAAAGACCGCATAATTTCTCACAAATGGAAAAGGGTAGGGAGGGGGGACAAGGGTGACATCAGCGGATCTTGGGCGGGGATTGGGCGGGCCGCCACCACCTACACCATCTTGCTTTCAGCTCAACCCATCAAAATACGTAATGAGATCCCTCCGGAGGACCCCACCTCCCCTGTTTCCCAGAGTTTTTGAATACCTCGTTACAATGGCTCTTAATATTTTTAAAATTATATTTTAATAAAAAAAAATTAATTAAGTTTCTATAAAAGATATTAAGCATCAATGAGTTTGGAGCATAAGATTAGCAGAAGCTTCGTGCACCAAAATGAAAGCCATCCGGCTTTTATTTTTTAAAAAAATTGTAGAAACTATTTATAAAAAATTTGTAAGAAAAAATAATAGTTGTTTTTCTATAAAGTATAGTTAAACTTGTTAAACTATTCAACCAGTTGAACGATCATATGGTGATTTGAAGAACCTATATATCTTCAATATATAACGATACAAGCTCTGTATCGTAATGTGGGTCAGCCTTTTTATAAAAAGATAAATTAACGTCTCTTAACGTGCGGCACCAATGTTGCGAAATTATTTTTAAGTTTGAGATAAGAATCAAGCAGCTTCTCTGAACACAAATGCTTCCGGTTGAAGAAGGTTGGTAAAATTTTCTGCAAAACATAATGGATAGAATTTGATTTCTTTAAAAAAAATCAAGCATTTTGCTCCTTGTAAAATAAATAATAAATATTTTCTGTATGCAAGTTGAGAACAATAATTATCTGCATCGAGCAAATAATGATTTTAGTTTTTAGTTAGTTACTGGAGCTAATAATACTAGATCAAATAATATTATTTCATCGCAAATTTGATTGCAAAAATATAATATTTGTTGTTATGATAGTGATAAACAATGATATTTGATAGAATCCATTGCCTAGGAATAATTTAAAATTAGTATTATTGTTATAATGAGAATCGCAGCTGCTTTTTTTTTTTTGGCTTTTTCCTTACTCAGCATCCCAGTTGTTCAATTCGGTTGCATGACACGAACAAATAATAATAATGTTAGCATTTGAACATGTATATGATTATGAAATGTTTGCTCAAAAGGATATGTTCGTAAGATGAAGAGGTGTTTTTTAAGTGATACAACAACTGAAATATAAGACTATAAATTCATCACATGAAGAACAAATTAAATAACCAGCATTATCATGAGATAATGGTGGTGTTAATTTGAATGATAACTAATAATAAAGCGAGCCTAAGAAAACACCATGTCAATGGCCGCTACAACGGTCATTAACGTTAAACTGAGGCTTGTGGAGGAAGTGGGAAGGTATTCCAATCTAATCTGTAACTGGGTCCACAGGGCAGCTTAAGGCCAGTCCCTGTAATAAAACAACGCGATCACAAGGGGGGGGGAAAGGAGAGAATAGAAAAGGGGAGGAGGAGGGTGCGAGGATTGCTTGCTCTCCAATTCAAAAATGGGGTGAATTCTTGGGAAGATTTGGACGAAAATCTGGTCGGATCTTGCTTTCCATGCGGTGGGATTTTGGTGGGCTGGCTTATATCTCCTCTCTCATTTCCTTCCTCCCCTCCCCCCCACAGAGAATCCAATCATCAGAAAGTAAAAGAGAACCAAACCAACACCAACCCAACGCATCCCAACCTCCACCTCCTCTCCTTCTACCCTTTCTCCATCTCCCAAGCTCCTATGATCATTCCTTTATTGCTGCTGTGGTGGTGGAAGGAAATCAACAACAACAACAACAAGAAGAAGAAGAAGTAGAAGAAGAAGGTATGACAGTGGAGGCAGAAGCACAGTTCCATGTTCTTGCTGTGGATGACAGCCTCATTGACAGGAAGCTCATTGAGAGGCTCCTCAAGACATCCTCCTACCAAGGTACTCTCATTGGTGGTGGTGCAACAAAAATGAAAAGAAAAAGAAAGAAAGAAAGAAAAGGAATCGTTCCATCTTTTATTTTCTATGTAATTTTCCCATGTTTTTGGTGTCTCAGTTACCACAGTGGAGTCTGGGAGCAAGGCTCTGGAATTGTTGGGATTCAGGGAGGACCAGTCCAGCACACCTTCTGTCTCGCCAAACCAGCATGTATTTTATCTCATCCTAAGTTGCTGCATGGTGTTGTTTTTCTTTTGTTTTGAAATAGTAATTTGGATGATTGATATTTTTGATGGGTTTTTATTTCAGGAGATTGAGGTGAATTTGGTTATCACAGATTACTGTATGCCAGGAATGACAGGGTATGATCTGCTGAAGAAGATTAAGGTAAGTTTGATTGCTGCTTTTATTTTTTAATATTCTTGGTTGCTGGCTGCTTTTTTGTTTTCATTGTTGTTGGTTTTATTGGCATTATTTTGGCTGATAGTTGGTTGCTTTCTTTTATTTTGTTTCAAGAGATTTATTATGGTGGGGTTTTATTGTTGACCCAGGGGTCCTCTTCTCTTAAAGATATCCCAGTTGTGATCATGTCATCTGAGAATGTGCCTTCCAGGATCAGCAGGTGAGGCCAATAATCTAGAAACAAAAACAGACTCTGTTTTTTTTCCCCAAAAAAGATGATTTCATAGAGATTTGTTTTCAACATAATGCAATTCTTTTGCAGATATATAAATGATATTTTTTTTTTGTAATGATGATACAATTTGCAGATAAAAAAAAGAATCAGATGAGATTAAAAGAAATATAGATGGTTGTATGATTCTTTTCTCCAGTTTTTTTTGATGTTCCATTTTTTTGGTTTGGAGCTTTGGAGAGATGGATCTTGCACCAACTTGGGGGTCTATTATCATAAATATGGTGTGATAGGACCATATGAAATTCTCAAAAAGTTGGTAGAAGTTAATGCTTGATGTGTACTGCAAGAAATACATGAAAATTTTCTGTCTTTTATATCTGCAATAAAATTTTAACTGATCTCAAACTTTCAAAAGATCTTTGATATGTTCCATTAACAAGAAAAAAGTTGAGAAGAGAGGTGAAAAAAGCTAGATGGTTTTGGTGCAAATTTAGCTGGGATAGGAGGCTAAGGAGATGAATGAAATATGGGGGGATGGATTTCTGTCCAAAGGGGTCCCTTTTTTTGGGTGCCAATGGATGAAGGAATTATATTTCTGACCTGATAGGACCCACTTGGTGCAAAATTCCCCAAGCTTCAAGCTATTCTCTACTTTATTTATGGGTACCACAACAAATGGATGGGATCCTCTATTTATTTTTAATTTCAGCTCATTTCATTCTCTGAAAGGAAACAGAAGGAAAGCAAATAATTGTTCTCAGTTAAAATCAAACCTACCCTGCTTCACTGCTGCCAATTAATACAGTAGACAGTATAGTAGATTTATCCAAAATGCCTCGAAGTTCTGTTTTCATAAAGTTGTTCTGGGGGTGAAAAGTTGCCTTGGGTTCCAACTTTTCTCTAGTCAAATCTGGGAAAGAATCATTGGAAAAAGCAGCACCTTCTGCCAAAGTAGTCAAACATCCCAAAATCTTTTCCTTGTTCTTGTTGGATTTTGTTTGATGTACTGACCCGATGTGATCCCAGAAGAGGGGTAGAAAGCCCCCGCATGAGATGAGATTTCTCTTGTTCCTCCTAAGATGGGATTGCCTTGATGTGTACTGATAACAGGTGCTTGGAAGGAGGAGCGGAGGAGTTCTTTCTCAAGCCAGTACAACTCTCAGACTTGAAAAGGCTTAGACCCCATATACTGAAAGGGAAATCCAATTGCAAAGGGCAAAAACAGCAGCAGCAGCAGCCGGAGAACAACAACAATAATGGGAGCAGCAGCAGCAGCAGCAGTAATTGCAGCAACAACCAAAGCAACAAAAGAAAGGCCATGGATGCCATGGATGAGGGGCTTTCACCTGGGAGGACGAGACCAAGATTCTCCAGTGACAGTCTGACAGTTGTGTGATCTTATGAAATCTAATTGTTGCTTCACCTAGAATGATAACTCTCCAAAGTTCTCTATTTTTTTGTTTCTTTCATCATGTGGCCCTTTCTTTCTTCTTATTTTTTTGGATTGGGAAGTCTTTAATCATAACACCTATTCCTCTCCAATTTTGCTGTGGTTAGAAGTGTATCCAAATGTAAATAATGGAGAAGGCAAGATGGATGGATGGTTGTGCATGGTTAGGCTGGAATTTTTGAACTGTTAGGTGCTTCAGTTCTTCTGTTTTGTATAGCTATTTTGATACTTCTCATTAGAAACCATACTCAATTCTTTCTAGAAGAAAGAAGGGTATCTTGGATCCCTGGCCCAAAATTTTCGCACACTTACCAATTTTCTCACTCTAATTCTTGTGTCAAAGGCTTTTGAGAATGCTCAACGCTCTTGTCCACAGCCTCTCTTTTCCTGGAACCAACACACAGGTGTCAAAAGGTAACTAGTTTTCAGCTAGTTTTAACCTTTTCATCTTTGGAACACAGGAGTAAAGTTGAGAGGAAAAGCAGAAAGAGATGCGAGCATCAATAAAGCCGGTTGTCAGAGCAGCTTGACTCTTTGAGAATCTGAACGCACCAGTGCTTGAAGCTTTTCAGTGACTTGTAAGGCTTCTTATGATGGGACCATGGGACTTTCATTATAAAAAAAGAAATGAAACACTAAAGTGAAAATTCTTCCCTTGTAAGTGCGGAAATTTATTTATATACCTGCTTTAGGATTACGTTCCTACGCAACTTTTCTCATACTCCATTCTGCTTTGCCAGGGGATTAAATTCCTATATTTTTCAGATCAGCCTTTGTACCTTTAGTATGATGCAAAGTAAGAGTAGGGTTGGCCATGCTTAACCTTTTAATCTGTTTGATTTATTTTCAGTTGTAGATTTTTGATTTATCGTGTATCTTATTCGATCCATTCGATCCGTATATGTCTGATCCGATCCAATTGTCACTTCTAATTAAGATTAGCCTTCCTTTAGTTGGATCCCAAGATCTATTCATTTCGTCTTAATCCTTGTCCTCTATGCTATTTTATTCCATCCATTTGATTTGTTCTGCATATCAAATCCCACACACACTTTCTCTGTGGCAACTCAACCCTGTGCTACAACAGTTTGGAGGATCAAAACATATTCTACATAAATATGGTAGCCTGTGAAAAGAAAGCAAAAAAAAAAAAAAAAACTCTACTTCATGAAATATATTTTTATTTTTATGCTACTAGATAATATCAATCTATCTACTTCCAGGGGTGCAAGTGTTTTGGAGTAGATAGATTCCCAAAGTTGGGACCCATGGGTCTGAGAATTGTCTGTTTCAGCATGACTAAGATAAACCAAAACTGCATAGTTTGACAGTTTACTTATGCTTGCTAATTAAGATTTTTTGTCTTTTTTCACCCTTTGGGTCTAGTAGCCATCCAATGAAGAAAAAATGCCATCTTACCAAGATAATGATGATTTAGAGGAAATACTTTAGCCCTTCCATTATTCTGCCTTCTGAGCTATATCCGAATTCCAATATACTTGATCAAGTAGGGTCTGCTGAAGTTTGAGAACTTATGGTAACTCTCAACCTAATATTGACATTCTGTAAACTGGTGTCAGCCTTTGGCTTTCTCAACAGGGCAGCTTATGATAGGTGTTCCCCTCAAATTTGAAATAAAAGAAATGATGAAGGGAGAGTAATGAAATATTTGATATTAAAATTTGCTTCTTCTTTCAGTTGACACATTATGTACCAGAGCCAGATATCCAAATGAAACACAATCCCCTAATACATAATATTGGAGCACCCCAAAAAAAAATAAAAAAAGGCATAGCTATCAAGTTCTTTGATTGGTTAAATGTAATTTTTTTTACATTATACCAGCAAATGAGGTATAAATAGGGTTCATATGCTTCATGTTATGCATAGTTCCATATAGCTCATCAACATGATGATTGGGCTCACTTCTATATAAGCTTGCCAATGAGCCCCAAGGTAATTTTTATGAAGCTTGCCTCAATGCTTAAAGCTAAGGTGAGACTGAAGTAAGTCTTTATGAGCCATTGGAAACATGCGCCAAAGCAAGGTTCTAGAACAAAAAGTATAAGCCCATATTTTCACGTACGCTCCTTATATTGTATGGTATAGCATCTAAAGCCAATGCAGAGGTGAATATTGGATTGAAGAGAGGGTTGGGAGTGCTTTCTTTTGGATGGAGTTGATTAAAGAGGAAACTAAGGAGTCTGGCACCTTTTGATGAAGTCTCTAAGGTACTTCAGGGGAGTTAGAAAGCACAAGACAAATGGAGTATACTGTTTATGTCCTTTCACTACGTGAGTTGCACTGTTTTTGGGAAAGCATGGCCTGAAACCTACATATTCTTCCAAGATTCAGAAAGGTCTGGAAAACTATTTTTGCATCTATTTAAACTGGGAACAACTTTTCTTTGGTGGAGGTATGGGGCTCAATAAAATGATTAATGTAAGCAACATTATTTTTGCATCTATATAAAAGAAGGTAGGAAAATTGCCGGCCAAAATTTTATTAAGATAAACTTTAAAAATTACATAACAACCTGCATCATCCATAATATTTTTTTATTAATATAATTTTATATCAATCTATATTATTTTTTTTGTTAACATAATTTGTTAGAATAATTTTAGAAATCACATAACAACTTATATCGCCTATACTATTTTCTTTGTAAGTGTGATTTTATATCTAACATGTATCAGCCTACATGGGCCAAGAAAATTGAATTTAACAAGCAGATGGAATGACAGTTATCAATCATAAGTTAAATGTATTCCCTCGGCTTCTTCACTCTGGATGTTTAGGGCGCAGGTATACTGGAAGCAGCTCACTGCATTTGGGGTCTAAGGTGAACTCAAAGGTCCCAACATAAATGCATTTGGGAGACTCAATATATAAATAAGAAAATAGATAATAAATTTATTTAAGTAAGAAATATGTTCCAACATAAATATATTTGGAAGCTTCAAGGCATTTGAACGTTCACCTTGGAACTTACTATAATAAATATATTTAGGGCCCGAGGTTTTAGGCATCCGTCTTAGCCACCTAAGTCTGCCTTGTGCTTCAGGAAATGAGGAAATAAAAGAGATATTAAAAGTCTTTCCAAATGAATTCAGCCTAATGTATTCTGCAACTTCCCAACAATTAAATATAAACATATTAAAAGTATTTCTAAATGAATAATAATTAAAAATAACAGCTGCCATCCACAACAAAATGAGAGCCTGGGAAGAAAACGGGGTTGGGGGACACCAAATTTAGAAAAAAATAACTAACTTATAGCCCACACGGGATGCAGTTTTTTTTTTTTCCATTTTTGTAATTATTTTTGAAATACATATAAAATAGATATAATGAAATAAATAAAGGAAATATAATGTTTTTGAGAGGTCATTACTACTACCAAACTATAATTAAATGTTTTTGAGAGAAAACTCTAACGAAATATTAATTATGACGTAGATTACAGAGAATTAATTAATCCTAACAAACTTTGTGAATCCAATGCATAGGCTGACACTTGGCACACCCTATGACCCCCTTTTAAGCGTCTATGACATCACCCTGGAGCCGCATCTATCAATCTATCTATCTGTCGTGTCGTGAACCGGGTGGATTTCCAAAGGAGGAAGCGGCGGCTGCTGGGAAGTCCGTCGTCTGCTGCGGTGATCTTCCAGTCCAACAGGTTTTCTTGAAATTCTGTATCCCATCCTATCTTCTTTTATTAAAATTCCTATTTTTTTATTAAAAAAAAACAAATCAAGAAGAGTTTTTTGATATCATCTAGAGTGAGACACCTTGGTCTAGAATGCCAAGGATATGAAACAATGAAGAGAGAGATCGCTGGAATTTTCACATCCTCGATGGGTGATTCATGAGCACGTTGTTATTGGTGAAGAAAAGCTGAAAAATAATTATTGAACATGGCAGTGGAGAAGTTGAAGGTTTCAACTGTGATTCAACTGTAGGACTTTTACCATGCAAGAGTTCTAGTTTGATTATTTGATCTCTTGATGCTCTTCTAGAGGAAGCTTGTTCTTCAGTTAAAGGGGCTTTGGAAGCTTTTATGATATTATTCACCTATGTTTTGATTCATTGATTGTATAGGCTGCTGCTGTTCATGCTGCTGTGAACAGGGATCTGCTCTGAATGTAGAAGATTGGATGTGTTGCTAAAGAGACTTTCCATGCTTTCTATCTTGGATTTATTTCTAAATTGAAGTAGATGTGGATTTCTTTTGTCAGCTTCTGTTTGGGACTTGGTTTCAGTTTTAAGCTCTTGGTGCTTTATTGATCTCTTTATGCCTCAGGAATTCTTCTTTTGTTTTTCCCCCGAGTTTTGTTATGCCTTCTTTTTTTCCTGGGCGCTCGTTTATGCCATTTTGTTGTTTTCGACCTTCATCACTGTTTTGAAACCTCTCATTTTGTTCTGGATGGGATATTGAGAGGAGCATCTCTCGCGTTTTCAGCTTGCTTGTGCATAGCTTTTTCTTTTTGCCCCTTTCCCCCCCTGTTCTAGGATTTGATCGATATTACTTTTCTCTATTGATTTCCTGTCTATGAACTTGTTGGAGTGTGACAAAACCCCCTGTGCCCTTTAAATGGCTTTCTTGGAGGGAAGTAAAAAAGGGACGGTCGATGAGCTCTTCTGAAAATGGTATGAGATTGTTTTAGATGAAGTGTGCAGAAACTGCAGGTGGTCACTCTACAGAGGCTTATTGTAATTGGTTTGAAGTTAGGAATTACTAGTGTTTATTTTGCTAATCTTGTATTAGTGGGAGTTTGTGCTATACTTAGAAAACTTGTTCACACACTCTCAAATCTATTTATTGAATCGTGTGGATGTTTACAAGGAGGCATCATGGCTCTCTATGATCTGATCAATCTGTACCTTGTAGAGGACATCACTAAAAGAAAAGTGGCTGCCTGTTATGTTTCAGTGGCTTGACTTCTTGATTGTGTAGCTGGTTATAAAGAGCAGATGTTTGCTTGGATCTTTATGTATTTCTTAATTTGCACCAAGTTGGGAGATCCCTGTAGAATTTGGTTCTCAATATCTTTTAGTGCCTTAAAAGTTGCTGCTTGCTTGGCAGAGTATTTTCATGGAAACAGTAACAAAGACGAGACTTCAGTTAATGTTGATAGACGAAAGATACCACGAAGTTATTGGTTCTGGTATCTGTGATCTATTATACGAGATAATGGAGAGATGGACGAAGATGTGTAATAGAATTAGAGCTGGTTTGATAAAAAGGAGAGGTGCTTTTGGGATATCATGTGACCTACGAATACTTTGTTGATTTGAAGGAAAAGTTTATAGAATGGCTTCAAGGCCTGTAGTTTTGCACGACTATGAATGTTAGACTGTAAAAAAGGTCTAGAAAACAAGTTCCCTGTCAAAGAAATGAGAATGCTAAGATGAATGCATGGTAAAATTAGGAAGGATAGCTTGAGAAATGAGTACACTAAAGAGTTGTAAGTGTTACATAAATTAAGAACAAAATGATGGAGGAACAATTAAGCTGGTAGAAATATTATACAACATAAACCTGAGAGGGCTCCTATAGCAAGGGGAAGGGGTACTTCAATTTCCGCTGTGGGACGGAGAAAAAGGAGAAGACATTACATAACATGAATAGATATTGTGATAAAAGATATGGAAAATCCTGTAATAAGATTGGAGTTGGTTGTAAGCAGGAATGCTTGGCAAATGGGGATCATTAAAGCTAACCCCAAATATTTGGAAGAATGCTGGATGGTTATGGAGAGTTGCAACTTGCTTCCCTGACCTGTTGCATTTTCTGGGCTATCTTCTTGGAAACGATGCTGTAAATGTTTCTATTGACTATATCAAGAGTAACAAGAATGTGGGAGGCCTGGGATTTAGATAGGAGGGAGCCTGTAAGACATTCTATTAGTGAGATAACCAGCCATCCATATAAGTTTGTCTGACCTTATTTGCTCTTTACCTTGTTTTTCCTTGCTTTTCTTTTATTGGCTCTTTAGGTGAAGCTTATCATAATTTATATAAAGGAAATCTTCCTTCGCAGTCTTCTTCTGTACTCTAGTAGTCATGGACAGCAACATGAACATTTCTTTATAGATATTTTGTTTAAAATATTTCACAATTTCAGTACGCCTTTTCTAAGATCACTGTCAACATTATCAGAGCTAATGCCAGAGTTTGAAAGGTGCATGTTTGGGGAGAATTTCTATCTTCATATTTGTAACAACCCAGGACCTCACCCAAAGTGACTAGGTATTATTTGGGTCTTTGATTCTATATAAATACCCAAGATCTACCTAGCGAATAACCGATGTGGGACTAAACACATGCCTGCATTGGGTACTCACAATATTGTTTTTAATGCAAAGTAAAAGGGAAATTGAAACTACATAATATCTTGTGCTACTATATTTTTAACACAATTTATGAAATCACTAATGGGATTTCTGAAATCTTGAAGTTTTGAACTTCAATTCTTTTATGAGTTCCAGTGGCAGTTATGGACACTTTTTTATTTTTTTCATTTTAATTCTTTGTGTGTGCATGCAGGACGTATATGATATTACTTTGTCGAAACATATTTTGAGCAAATTTTCTGTCACCATGCCTGTGGATTTTCCGGTTGGACCCTTCTCTCCCTTAAATAATTATCATAGAGTTTGGGAAGATCCATCCTTTATCAAGTGGAGAAAGCGTGATGCACATGTGCCACTGTACTCACACGATACAGTTGAAGGTGAGCACATCGTATTCTACACCAACTGTACGTCAGTTCCATGTACTAAGATTATAGCTCGGTTTGAATTTTCTCCATTATTTAAGTATGTCAACTAAGTAAACTATACATGATCATAGCTTGATACTTCAACAATTTTTTTGCAAAGGACATGTGATGTGCATGCTATTTTGTTAACAAAAAATTATAATTCATGATTTGATAGGCTGATGACTTCTGTGGCTTATTCTTTTGACCATAAAACTTGAGGAGTGAATCTGGACTGGATTCTATATTGCAGAGTCCATTTCTAGATATGGCCAGATAAACATGTCATATCGATTTAAGCTAGTGACATTCGCACATCGCACAGGAATATGCACTATGCTTCTATTCCTTTTCAGTATCAAAGTGGTGATTATTCCTGACTACAGATATGCTAGTATTTTTCACATTGAGTTAAGCAGTCAAGAAATTGTATGGCTGGGAGGATAATTTCATCGTTTCATTGTATCCATTTTTCATCATGTCTGTTAATTTATTGTGTTCCGCGTCTCTCATCTTGCCATTGTCAAGCTTTTCCTTGGACCTGGTCGTAGCTGTTCACTTGTGTAATACTTAAGATGCTGACCGATATCAGTCAATAATCTCTGTAGAGAAACTTTTCTCCAGCTAATGCTGTCGAAATCCTGAAGTGATTTGTTCAACGGTCTATTTTTTACTCTGAACAGGATCTCTTAGATATTGGTATGAGCGCAGCAACGTGGATTTGCTGAATTCAAATTCAGCTGTTTGGAATGATGATGCTATTTTTGCTGCCCTAGAGAGTGCTGCTTTCTGGGTCAAGGGCTTACCATTTGTAAAGTCTTTTAGTGGGCAGTGGAAGTTCTTTTTGGCCTCTTCTCCTACAGGTGTTCCAGCAAACTTTTGTGATAGCACTTATGATGATTCTCTTTGGGAAACACTGCCAGGCAAGTTTTCATGACTTAAAAGTTGTTAATATCCATTATATATACATCTCATTATTGGTTCTTTTCTTTGGATTTTTAACTTATTATAGTATTACTTTAATATTTTCCCTATATCTCATTGATTCTAATATGCAGTTCATTACTTAGTAAATGAACTCGAATTTCAAGAAAAAACTGTTAATTGTTGAATATAGTATTTTAGCAAAACGAGAGGGCTGCAAAACATGCCTAATTGTTAGCTTTCAGAAATATGGGTTGGTAAATCCTTGTAAAATGGGATGCCTTTT
Source organism: Phoenix roebelenii (assembly GCA_025769935.1). Lineage (NCBI taxonomy): Eukaryota > Viridiplantae > Streptophyta > Magnoliopsida > Arecales > Arecaceae > Phoenix > Phoenix roebelenii. The sequence continues at coordinate 245,929 of JAOXJJ010000482.1, forward strand.
AATAATAGATAGTTTATTTCATAGATTAGAAAACAAAAATCAGCAGTGAAATGACTAGTTCTAATGCTTAATTTGTTAAACTAGAGGAAAGGGATAGAATTGCTAGTGGTTCATTGTTTCTTTTTGGTTGTTTAGTCTTTACTCTTTTCCTTTTTTCTTCAGTTTTTATGCTTTTAAGAATGATCTAATAATATTAATTTGTTAGCCTTTTGGAATGTTGAGTAAAGTTGATCCATTTATATACTCTTTATAAAATATATATACTATCTGTTCTATCAATTTGTGAAGGTGCAAACTGACCAAAACATATTAGCACCTGGAAGTAAAAATTCCATGTCCTCTGATTATTAAATGACAAAAGATTCATATATATCGAGCTATTTCATTTTGCGTACAACTTGTTAATGTATCTGGCTATATCATTTGAATATTTTTGTTTATTATCTTTCTAAAGTCTATAAACCTATGTCTAGATTTTTTTTTAATTATACAAATAGGATTTATTTACTCTCCATTATAAGCAAGGATTAAAAAACCGAAGTACAAGACTAGTATATACCACCAATATTGGCCCATATCGACCCATATCAATACGATAACTGTCTTGTCATGGCTGAATTGTGAGTACATACTGGCTGCCACACTGATTCATGACCTATACTAGCCTGTATTGTGTTTCTTTCTTTTTTTTTAAAGATTAAATACTTCTTTACTTGTGCTATATTAGAGGTATAAACTAAGTAATTGCCACAGTCTGTTTCTCTCTCCCTCTTCTCTTAGACACTTGCACACACACTTTTATTTCTAGAGGACCTTCTGATGTGATTGTGCTTTGTTAAGGCAGTTCCTTCAAATTGGCAGATGCATGGTTTTGATCGTCCTATTTATACAAATATTCCTTATCCATTTCCTGTGAATCCGCCCTATGTTCCTTCGGACAATCCCACTGGCTGTTATAGGAAATATTTTCGAATTCCAAGAGAATGGAGAGGTATGTTTTACATACATTTTTTTTATATCTTATTCGTACCATATTTTCATTCTTACTGATATTTTCTTCCTTTTTTTAATATATACCAGTTAACATACTCCTATTGATGTATCTCTTATTTATTTTGATTGTTGTCACAAGCTATATAAAATGTTCATCTGCATTCTTGGCTATTTGCTCAATTCTGGACCTTTGATATTCTATTATATCTTCTGATGCACTAAAAAGGAAAAAATTAAAAAATAAAGAAAGGAAAGAGATGGAATGGGAGATGTGATAAGCACATTCTAATGAACCGAAACATTCTAATGAACCAAACTATACAAATGTTTTTCCTGTAGAAGTGAAAATGTGAGGAGAAGGCTGCTAGTAAGAGAAAAAGATATAGGCTTCTTGGATATAAACTTAAAAAGGGTACTTTTAAGGTATGTAATGAGCTTTGCTTTAGTAGAAAATTGATCCAGGAGGATCAGCAGACTCGATGCAGACCAGTTTGACCCTTACAGGTAAGGCTGAATAGGGTCTAGGAGTGAGATCCGTCATATTGTCAAGCTGAATCACACAAACTTCTGGAGGTCATAACTTGGCCATATCATGCCCGATTGAGATGATAATTTATTTCTTATTTAAATCAGGTAACTTTTTGAGATCTGCGATGTGGTGCTATGCCCTAAAGGGGTTGGTGCAACTAGTGATAATGTCCAAATCGAAACATGCTGGTCCAACCGATTTTTTTTTTTTTAAAGATTTTGACGAGCTGTATCTTCCAATTCAAGAAGAATTAGGCGGAGTGACGGAAAGCTAAGTCGATGTAGAAGTTGAGATTTACTTTCTATAGGATTTTTAGGTTTTTCGTGTTTATTTTTACTAGTCATGTCTATTTTTGAAAAGCTAGTCTTATTCAAACTGGGAGAGGAATTCAACCTGAATTGTGTAAGGACAAACGTCACTATTATAATAGAGTCTTTGTATCTCGGTTTATGTATAATCAATAAAAGAAAATAGGAGCTAGATCGTACTTTCATCAATCTTTTTACTTTTTTTCTAAAGTTTTTTGAGAGATTCATGTTGAGCAAGTTAAGGAAATTACTTCCTTCTCCTCGATTGGTTCAAAAATTGATCCAAAACTTTAGTCATTAAAGTTTAACATTACTTTTAGATTTGATAAAAATATGAAAACCTGGAACCATTAGATTAAGATGTCACGGTTGGATCTTCTTTCCTAAGTAAATATTATTCTTGTCTGATAATAATTGATAAATGTAGAAATATTTATGCAGTTAACTAATGAATAATATAATTTATATTATTAGATATTTATACCTTGAGGTATATTGAGCCAAACATGAGCAAGTTGGACATAATTCGTTCTCAGCTTATTAATTTTCCAGCTCAAAGTTTTAGCTCGTTTTGCTTATTTTCAAGATTAACTCAAGCTTCTCACAAACAACTCATTTATTAGACAGTGCTATCCACAATAGTCTTTTAGTCTGTTTCAATCTATACTTTAACATGGTTTTCTTTCACCTATGTGTCTTACTTCTGCACTCAATAGTTGAACATAGATGATACAAAGGCCAGCAGAGGATAGCAATAGGAATAAAAATATCCCTAACTTCATTTATTTGTAGATCTCTAGAAGTATCATTTGACTGATGAATTGAGCCATTGGAGTTTTTCTTCAACCACCTACTAAGTGTTCGGATCCATTGGAAAGAAACGGGAGTTATTTATTTATTTATTTATTTTGCTCGCAAGGCAACATTCAGTAAAAACTCCATATGTAGCTGTCATTGTGCTGATAGCCTTAACTTCCAATCTGCAATAACATTAGAGAAGATAGTATTATCTTCTTCAGCAAAGCCACCTTCAAATGCATGCCTACTTTATTGCTAAATATCAAGGTTTGCCGTCTCGGTACCGGACCCCATACCGGTACCATACTAGCACAGTGTTGGTACAGTATAATACAAAATTTTTTTAGCATACTGAGTGTCGGTACGTCATCCGTACCGAGTACCGGTACTAAACCAGTACGGTATGGTACATCCTATACTGTCCGGTTCGGGCCGGTACGACGTACCATGCCAAATATACCATGTTACAACTATTAAGGTACTCCTTATAAGACCTGTCTGGTTCTTGATATGAGAATGAATTGACCACCAAAAACATCTTCTCAGGTCTTATTTAAGATCTTTAGGAACAACAACACATGCAATGCTAAACATTCTTTTTGTATAATTTATTTTACATGTTATAATATTTATTAAGGGATGAGGTAATAGCATAGCAATTTGATTCTCCTGAAATGTATAGAATTTCTTATCTTATTTATATGTGAGCTTTTGTGTTGTTTTGGTTGCTACTATGACCTCATACTGCAGAGTTGCTTTTGCAATGTGGTGGTGATGCCCAGTGTTGCTGATGCTTGGCTTTTGCTCTTAATGCAAGATTTTAACTTTGCAACTATTTCTGCATGACCTTTGTGATATGTTTCTTTGTTATATTTCTTCATACTGACTTGCTCCATATTTGCATTTTTGCTATTTAAACTTTTCTTGGTTTTTAGGCTATGGTTTATGTTTTAAGGTGAACACATGACTTGGTAAGCTTTTCTAAATAGAGCACAACAACTATTGGTTAAACAACATATATATATTAATATATATATATATATATATTAAGGATATAGACGATGGAAAATGAACTAGAAAATCATTCCTAGGATGGCTAAATTTTATTTAAGAAAACTAATTTTAGTAGGGAATGTCTCTATATAACAGTGAAATAATGAAATTTTATACCTTTCATTTCATTATGTGGAATATGTACTAATCCATAAATCCCATAACCGAAAAAAGGAAAATTATCACAAGATTACAACAAATCACAACAAGGTGATGATTGATTGTTTGATTTCAAATTTGAATTTAATTTTGAAAATAGCCAAATTTTCCTGCTCCATTTGGAGCTTTAGCATTATTTACACCCTACGAAGATAAAAAAGCAAAAATTATTCGTAACCAAAAGCTTTGATAAACATATCAGTTTGTTGTTGACTGGTCGGAATATAATTGCGTGCGGTGCTATTGGTCTAGAATCCCCCATCTAGGTTTGGAACTACCGTCCAAATTCTAACACAAACTCTTATCATCTAGGAATTAGGTTAGGTTTAGGTCTAAGTAGGACTTTGTAAGACCTATCACTTCTATTCTATGAGTCAGGTATAGGTATGTGAAATACTCATTGGTTCTAAATTGGATATGGATCGGGTTTGAGATGGTGTAGGATTGGATTGGGGCAGTGTTCTTGGGGCTTGGGATGGTGCTAGTGTTAGCCATGATTGCTTTATTGCCACTGGTGGTAGGAGAAGGGTCATGTGGTTATGAATGTTGAATGAGGCCAGGAGGGTCAAACAAGGAAAGGGAAAAGAAATTAGAAGAATTTTATATAGAGAAGGAAATTTTAAAGTGAGATTTTCTAGGGCATTGTCTAATGGGTGAGTGTTGAAATAGAGGGATGATTTTCTAGAGATGGAGTTTAAGTCAAGAGGAGGGGTGTGGGATCGAAGAAATTATGCAGTCATTATAAGGGGCAAAGAATCAGTGGTAGCCTACATGTCAAAAATAAGAGAGGGAGAGGGATAAAGAGTTAGTAAGGGATGGGCAGAAGTTATTGGAGACCTGAGTCATGAGAGAAGAAGGTGGGAGGTGAGGGTTATTTGAGGGACTTTGAGACCAGAAGGGGCCTCAATGTGGGAAATCAGTATCGGGAGTAGCCTGATGCAAAAGGCTAGTGGCCTAAGGAGCATGATGCAAAGGGCCAGAGTAGCCAATGTTATGAAGGGTGTCAACAACAGGAGGTATAAAGAGGAGAATAGGGCTTGAGTTTTTGAAGAAGATGTCAGGGGATTAGAGATCTGGTAGGTCCAGTTCTCTTGATGCCAATACAAGGAAATAAAAATCTTCAGGGAATTACATATACACTTTACAAACTTTGATACACAGACGGTGATATATTATGATCATGTTGGATCTAGGTTGGCTGCACAGTTACTAGATCTAAACGAAGACCTGAAATCTTTCCTGTCCTTCATTGGATCAATTCCTGGCCTGTATGTCTCCAAGTCAGGATATGGTCTGCATTCGCATGTCTTAGTGACAACTCACAATTAAGTGCAATCTGGCTAAGAGCTTTAAAAGATATTACTACAATATCTTGTAGTGATGTTTTGGTGTCTTGTCTAAAACTAATGCTTCAGATTAGTGGAAATTTTCATGTATAATGCAGTCTTTTGATCCAAGGTAGCTCAGGAAATTGATTAAAATGAAAAGGATCAAAATTTACGGAATTGTTAGTTTGGTAAGTTTGAGAATTGTCTTTTCATAAATGCTGCCTAAACTATTTGAAACCCCTCGTTTGCTGCCAGCTTCATGGCAAGTGTAAATTTGTAGTATAGGTAGTTCCAAAACGAGCATTGATGATTATTATTGGCCAATTTCAAATTTGATCAATAATCATTTATGTAGTTTGTGAGGTTGTGTTTTTATAATTATTAGTCAGATGTACTGGTTTAAACACCTATGCTTACAAAATATGGAAAGTAGAAAAACCTTACCGGTATATAGGCATCTTCCTTTATCGAAGTAAATATATGCAAGGACTGAATGCTATCTATAGGTTCTTTTGATGTAATGTGCAATTTTTTATTGTGCTTGATATGATTACACTATGTATGCTTGAAGAAAATTTTGAACCTAAACATATTATTAAGCTTGTTTCTTACATATGCTATTGACTCCTATATTACTAGTCAAGGTTCACCGTCTTGGTACCGGACTCCATACGTGTGCTACACTAGCATTATGTCGGTATGGTACGGTATGGTACGGAATTTTTTCGACGTATCGAGTGTCGGTATGCCACCAATACCGGATACCGATTCTGAATTGGTACAGTACGGTACGCTCCATACCGTCCGGTTCGGGCTGGTATGGCGAACCATGTTACTAGCCAATGATTCAAATCTTGTGGGGTGGGCCTGTCCTAGGCTTTCGATGCAATGGGATTTATCACCATCCCACCCCTTCTCGACACTTGGGAAAATGCCTGCTTCCGAGTACTGCTAGACATCCCATTGGGACTTGAATAATTGTTACTAGCTACATATGTTCATCTAAGATGCAAGTAATACTTGGTAATCTACATAAGCTTAACTTAAAACCTGATTTATCCTCATTGTATTATGTTCCTTAATAAATTGGGTGGGTCCTCTTCCATCAAATAAAAACAAAAAAAAAGATTCATCAAGTAAAATCTAGATAAAAATTTTAACATCAGATTCACCTCATGGGGAAAGAAATTAAAGTCCCTTGTTTCAGTATACACTTACATGCTCTGAACTTCTAGAAGACATGTGGAGGTTTGATCATGCTTTGCTTATTGCCATATGAGTTCATGCTACAAATGTAGCTTACTCTAACTAAAGTTCCAACAAGCTAATTAAGTAGAATCACATGAAATTTCATCTCTTTGAACAGGGTTCTCTTCATAGTGTTCTAATTTACTTGCAAACTTGGTCAAACTTAATAAAATGAGATATAGCTGTACCAGTTCTCCTTTTTACTACCTTCATATAGACATATTGTTTGGTGACATGATTTGTATATATTTTGATGTTTCAGCTACATGCTTCATAATTATTGATTGATCTAAAAGTGATAATTGATAGGTCGTCAAATCTTGCTGCATTTTGAGGCTGTTGATTCTTCCTTTTTTGCTTGGGTAAATGGAATCCTCATCGGATACAGGTGTGGACTAAAATATTGATGTTATTTTATTAATCATATTGTTATAGTGCTGCATTTTGTTTTTCACATAATTCTTGTTGACATTTAGATTTAGTTTGTCTTCTTAATCCATTTGCAATTGATCCATTTGTTTTAATGCAATGCTCAATATCGCAACCTTTTTTTTCAGAAACTAATGTCATTGGAAGCATAATGATGTAATTTCTTGTGAAGTAACGTTAGTAATTCTAAATTAAAAAAACTTTATTTTTTGGACAACTTTTAGCTTTGTAGCTTGTTATTCATTGACCATCATATACTTGATAATATTATTGAAACTTTGTAGCATGAACAAGTTTTGGGCACTTGGGAGTGGCTCTATGGGGTTGACGCAACTAAGAGTAAATAATTGGAAGTTGCTTCTGTTTATTATTTGTTGGAAAGGTGCATATGTATATGTAGGGGGAGGATAAGGTCAAGCAAGATTGCAGTAATGGGTTGCTAAACCACATAGAGTGAGGTCACTAATGATGGTTAAGAAAACTCAAACATCATTACCTTTCTTAGGAATTGTCGCATATGCTGGATTTTAGTCATCTTGGGTTGGTCAAGATTGATAACAAATTTCTATTAAAAATGTGCTTGATTTAAAAAATATCAATATAGAGAAAACAAAAGTAAGAAAATGCAGAAAAAATAAATTGGTAGGAATGCTGAAAAAAATTAGCAAATCAATGTTGGTCATGCTTCAAGAAGCTTGAGCTCTTCTAAAGAGTGCTTGAGATGGATTTCTTGGGCAGCAAGGCCTGCCTCGCTTGATTGCTTATAAAAATCAAAATAGAAAATACAAGCAATGCAATATGGAGATATGAGTCATGTGATTAAGGAAGAAAAGGAGCTAACAGGCAAAGTAAGACAAAAATGACGGCAAAGAGAGATGTATTATGCCTTATGGCAGTGTTTAGAAAAACTATCCTGAGAGATGTAGTCTTGCTGCCAAAAACTTGGTGACTATCCTGAGAATTCCATTCATAAAAGAAATCGGTTGATAGTCTTTCAGAACTTCATTGTTTTGCTTCTTTGGAACCGGTGTCATGAATTCTTAGCTGATGTAATTCAACTCTTCAAGCATACAATTCCTTGAACAATCAGAAGATGTCTCCCTTGATTACATCTCAGAAATGCTGATGACGAACATTGGGAATCCATCAGGCCTAGGTGCCTTCTCCATGACTAATTTGAAAACTGCTACTCTGTTCTCCTCCTTAGTGAATGCAGTCTCTAGCTGAGCAAGGAGATCAGCTTGGTTGTCATATAATTAAGGTCAGTGTACTCTGATCACGCCTTAAAAGGATAGGAGTGAATGCACATGGTGGGATTTAAGGTTTTTGAGGTGCATTAGAAGGACATTATTGGGTTTCGAGAAATTGTAGTGCACTTGGTAGAAATAATGATTGCGTGGGCCATGGTTCGCGGTACCGAGCATACCGACATACCGGTCGGCTCCTGTAACGGTACCGGTGCCGAACCGGCATCGTACCGATGGGGCACATTTGGTCTGGTTTCGATCCCATCGTCGTTTTTTTGGAGTTCTCTCACTTTTGGATTTTTTTTTGATGTTTCTATGTTTAGGTTTAAGGTTAAAACTAGATGATGCAACTTATTACTTCCAAATGATTCAAATAATGAGATGAAGAACATAAAATATCTTCAAGTTAAGATACAATCAATTACATACATTTAAAGCACTCTCGAATATCTAAAATCGGATCGAGTGGCGATGCTTCTCGTCGATATCTGGATCATCAGCATGATATGGAGGCAGATCAACCCATCTCTCTAACCAAGCGGCGTTGTAGTCTTGTATGCTCAATCTTCGAGGAATGCGCATCGGGTCATAAGAACTCTTGGATCTCTCACTGAAGTTCTGGCTTAGAGAGATGTCTTGATAATATGGCTGTGAAGGGGCCCATCCGAATATGCCGGCACCAAAATCCGACCCGTAAGACCCTCCGGGCTGCGCAGGGTAGTAGCCACAGGAAGATGACTCCGATACACCATATCTATAGGTTGGCTGAGGCCGCAGATAATAGGAAGACTTGGAACTTGATACATCAATGGATCCGACTCCACATGGGAGGTCATCTGGAGCTGCATCCTAGCCTCCTTCGATATGCAATGGTATCCGACTGGCCTATATCAAACGGCCTACCGGTCCGTATCTTATGTAGCATGCGTAAATCGAGACTTACCGATGTATCAAAAACCTTTTTCCAGCTGTGTCTCATAAGTAGTACCATACTGTCCTCCAGTCCCTCCATGGCTAGTAGATCCATCACCATCAGAACATTCATCGCTACTAGTCCAAGTCTCCTCGACACTCTCCATTGGGGTCCTTTTCTTTCCTTTTCTCGTTTGCTGGGATTGACGCCCTCCTGATCGAGTCGACTGGATACTAGAGCGTCCTCGTTCTCGCATGAGAGGATCATCTCTTTGAACGGGAGCGTTGTACCGGTCATGCGGTGACTGGCTCCCCTCTAGCCATGTCCTATCAGCTGTAGGAGTGCGTGGAATGTTGCGCTTAGCCCATTGCTGTGGATCGACCATAGCCTCGGTGGCTATGATGCTGGCTGGTCGTCGAGG
>JAOXJJ010000482.1:272490-291068 GCA_025769935.1 Phoenix roebelenii
ACGGATCCGAGGCCTCTTCGTGCGATTGGTGGGGATCCTCGTTACCCTCCTTGACCGGCCGGCTCACGAGATCCGCCACCTTCCCGGCGCTCAAACTCCCCCGGTGTCCCCTCCGGCGATCAGCCCTAGCGCCGCCGTCGCCCCGCCCTCTCTCCCGTTCTCCTCTCTACCACGATCGTGCCTAGGGCACGATCGTTATATGGTGGATGGGCCCGGTCTTTTCGGGCCGGCCCGTCCACCCCTCTTTTTTTTTTCATGGGTATTACAGTATGCCCTGAACCTGACAGCTTGGGATGGTTTGGCGAACCTAGCATAAAATAGACCTGAGATCAAGTTGGACAGCCACAAATGAGACAAAGGTGGTTAAACATGGCAAATAAAGAAGGTTAGGTACTTCCATAGACTTATTCTTGTCATATATTGACTAAAGACTAATGTTTTAAATATGTCTCCTTTTTTGGTTTGTGTTGGAATAATTGCCTATCTTCAGATCAATAGTTATTTTCCTAGTATGTATAACATGTTCTTCATTTTGAGAACTAGGACGGGAAAGCCTAGCCAAAATCAAGGTGAGGGTGGGACTTGAACCCATGTCCTTGGTACACCCAAAGACTTTACCAACTGCTCTAGTTGTCACTCTCTTAACGAGTATAACATCTTATGATTAGAGTTCGCTGAACTCGGCTGAATCGCCTGGTTCGGCTAGTACCGAGTTGACTCAGCGGGGCACCGGCCGGTTCGTTCATATTTTTTGGAATCGGCTCTGACTGGCCGAAACCAACTGACTCATCAAAATCCATTAAGATGATTAGTTCTTAGTTTTGTTTGAGAAGAAGAAGGGAAAGGCTCATCAAAATCCATTAAGATGATTAGTTCTTGTGAAGATGAGACTTGAACCGAAGTCACTGTTACCCAAACCCCAGTTACTTTAACAGCTGAAACAGCACCCTCCACTGAGAGAGTCTTATTGAGCTTGGTATAATAATAAATAATGATTCTATTTACAATAATTTCTCTGGTTAGCTACATCTTTTTACATTTCTGCCACTTAAAAATCTAAGAATTGTTTTAAAATTCAAACTTTTAGAAGAAGATAATATTACTTTAACATTCAGTTGAAATCTTATTTATTTAATTAACAGAATTTGGTAAAATTACTTATAATTTTATGTTTGATTCTGCAATGTGAGGGGGTTTTGAGAAGAAATATATGGTTCAAGCTAAAATTCATGTTGATATGTGCTTTCCAGTGGGGGTTTGGAATATAGCCTGCAGTGGAATTTTGTTCCATTATACTGCAGAACGTTAAAAAAAAGAGCCAAAATCGAGAGATGGTGATCTATATTTTGTTAAGTTTATGTTTTGAAAATTGTGAATTTTTACTTCAAATGCCAAATTATATGATGGAAAAGGTTTGCATTTTTTTGCCCTTTGCCCCAAGTGTAAACTCGTATTAATGGTGAGTATTACAAAAATTGATTTTGCTCTAAAAAACTAGTGCTTAATGGGTAAAGTGAGGTCAATTTGCCACTTTGTTAAGTGTATTATCTTAAGTAATTGTTATATTATTGTAACATGTTCAGAAAATGCAGCCATACGATAGATTTGCTGCAAGCGATGATGTTCAACTGCTTTCAGCAATAAATCAATAAACTCACTTCTGGCTTTCCTACTTCATAAAATCCAAGTCTATAAAATATAGTTTATCCTGAATTCTCTGAGCTTGCAATGAACAATTTATAATGAATTAAGTACATTGTCCTGTGATACTCTACTTTATCCTAGCTTTCTTGTTATAAGTATACTCTTTTTTCAGTACACAACATTGCGCTGTTGAACTATAGAATAAGGAGTCATACTTGTACAATACTCTAGCATGCCCTAGCTTTCTCATTATAGTCATTTTCGTTTTAAAGAGAACATTGCTCTGTTGATCTCAAGTGCAGTGTGTTAGTTGTGATATAATTTTCATTACTTTTCATACAGGGCTTGCTGAAGGAGGGCAGTGATGGATGCAAATATTGGGCATATGGAGGTGACTTTGGAGATACACCCAATGATTTAAATTTCTGTTTGAATGGCCTCACATGGCCAGATCGAACTCCTCACCCTGCTTTACATGGTAATTAAAAATTAGTTTTCTGTTTACATTTGAAACTATTGAAAATTTGAAATTATATTTAACTTGTCCACTATTATGAATTATGATCATTAGACATGGGGGCCAGTCAGGTGATTGTGTGTGTGAATGATTGTTAGGCATCCACATATATCCTTACTCATTGCAGCTTTATTAATTTCAGAGGTTAAATATGTCTATCAGCCCATAAAGGTCTTCTTAATGGATAGCACAGTTAAGGTATTTCCCTGATTGGTATTTACCTTGCTTGGATGCAATCATTTTATCTTTTTATTTTTCTTAAACTTTCCCCCTGCAATCAGGTACTGAATAACCCTTTATTTATTTTGTAGATAGTTAATGAACACTTCTTTGACACAACACAAACTACAGAGTTCAGTTGGATTCTTCATGGAGATGGATGTGACCTGGGTTCTGGGATACTTGATCTCCCAATAATGGCACCTCAAAGTAGTTATGATATCGAATTCAAATCATCCCCATGGTATTCTCTTTGGAAATCATGTTCAGCAACAGAGGTATTCTTAACAATAACTGCAAAACTAAAACATTCAACACGGTGGGCAGAAGATGGTCATGTCCTTGCTTCTACTCAACTATGTTTACTCGCCAAAAGTGAATCCAGTCCTCATGTACTTCTTCTGCAGATCCCTATTCAGGTTCTTAATATCACTGTTTGTTGAATTCTGAAATCGTTTGGCATCATTTTCAGGTCATCAACTTGACAAAAAGTAAAATTCTACTTTCTGAGTTTGTTGGTGACATTTTAACTGTTAGCAAGCAGAACATCTGGCAGATCAAACTGAACACCTGCACTGGAACAATTGAAAGTTGGAAGGTAATTGTTTTACTGATAGTCTTCGTAATCATCTTCTGTGTTTTGAGAACCTCTATACTCCGTATTCCAGAACTTTATTGATTTTTTTTTTCTAGAAAATTCAGTAACCTGTGTGGAAAGCTCTTAGATCAGCTTTTCTTATTAAAATCTCAAGCTAATTCATTTTGCGGATCTTAAAGCTGAGTTGCATTTAGTATCTACCCAGATTAACTTTGTTTAATCTTGTGTGGAAGTGTCATGCCACAGAACACAAGTTGCCATGTGATATGGCTGCACATTCCATAGGGTATAACCCTATGAAATAAGGTTCGCCATCTCGGTACCGGACCCCGTACCGGTGCCACACTTGCACAGTGTCGGTACGGTATAGTACAAATTTTTTTGGCGTATCGAATGTTAGTATGCTATCCACAGTGGATACCGGTACCGAACTGGTATGGTACGGTATGCTCTGTACTGTCAGAACTCCGGTACGGCATACCATGCTATGAAACATGCGAGGCTTACTAAACGAACAAAACATCAACAATATAATCAACATTTTCAAGAATAAAATAAAATAGTCCAATATTTTAGATAATAGAAATAGTCTAACCACAATTTTGAACATCCAGTGGTATCAGAGATGCTTTAAATCTTCTCCACCTCTCACTAGCAAACCCCAAACTTCCACCGAATTCTAATCATCCTATTTTGAAAAGAAAGACAAGATGTGGCATAGCTAACACTCAATAAGAATCCCCATACTCATGGACATCAACATAAATTGATTAATAAATAATTTGATAGTTAACAACAAACATTCTATGGTAAATATGCTCAGTGGAATGATATTAAACTTCTATTACCATGAAATGCACATGCTAGTTATCTAGAACTCGAATTATATTTTCCACTGCTCAACATACTATAGTATCTCAATGCATTGCATACAACCCAAATGATAATTCCTCGTAATGGTGGTTCATTATCAACAATTTATTATCATTCTTGACATATGATAGGGGTTAGATTCAGCTAATATTCCAAGAGTATCCCATAATAATTTATTTCTAGCTTTGGATTAGCCACGGTCATGTTTCTCACTCGTGATGGGGCAATTGATAGTGTCACATTTTCCATCCGTGATGGGGCAATCAATAGTGTCATGTTTCCACCTGTGATGGGGCAAGGCAAACAATAGTGTCATATTTCCTTCCTATGATGTGACAATTGATAATATCATACTCCAGACCGTGACATGCAAATCATATTAAGTGGAAATTAGCTAGATCAAGGGGTAAGTGTCCGATTTAAGCAGGGATAGCATGGCAATGACTATCAAGGATGGATCCAGCGACGTCCGATGAAGATTGACTGGTGACAGGAGGTGATAGGGTCGATTCAAAGGACGGAGACCGAAAGGAAAACTAGCTCAAATCTAGTGTTAAATCGACCCCTTGGCTCGAGTGCCTAGCGGCTAGATTCAATGGTAGGTAGGGTGAAACCGGAGGAAGAAAGGAGGATGAGGAGAGCATGGGAAATAGGGAAGGTAGTTAGGTTCATGACCAATCGATTCTTCCTATCTTGTTCGTCGTTATTTAGATCTAGTGGCATGCTATGAAAGAAATGTTGGAGGAACAAAAGAAGGGATGGGGGTGGTGTTCAATAGTGACCTTATCTCTGATGCTACCAACAAGACTAGCAAAATCATGACCGAAGCAATGAAGGGAGGGTGGCAAGTCAAATCGTATAGGAAGAGGAGGAAACTTAGTGGTTGGTGTTTGATGGATCAGGTGGGAGAAGAAACAGGGGAAGCGGGTTGGGGGTTGGAGCAAGGATCTAGAGACAAGGAACTTAGGCTTAGCTCCTGTCCAAACGATGGAGTTTGGCGATGATAATGACTACACACCCATGGCTTGGTCTAGCGGTGGAGTGGAGGATGAAGGGGAGGATGGCAGAAATAGAGAGAGGGAGCTAGTGGAGGTGGTCTCGATGTAGGTACTTGTGGGGAGGTAGCCAATAGGAATCGGAGAGGAAAAGATAGAGAGGAGATCAGGTGGTGGTCAGGTGCCAGTTGAACGACTGTCAGCAAGGTTGGGACTAAAATAGAGAGAGGGTCTGTGGTATCAAACAGGAGGGTAGAGAGAAGATAAAAGAAACGGGGGAGGTTTACTGTGGTGGTAGTCGACAGGTGGTGATCATCAGAAACCAATCATCGGAAACCAGTAGAGGGACCATGGCGGGAGAGAGAGGGGACTATGGTGGTGGCATCTGGTGATTAGGGACGGAGCGATTGAAGTCAGAGGGAATAGTGTCATGGAATAGGGGAAGATGGATAAAATAGGGAGGCGGTAGTGGTTTCGTACACGCGACCCATGCATGTTGGTACGCCCGACTGAGGGTCTTGGGAAGCAAATCTACACCCATCCCCCTCTTCTTGGTGGGCATTCCGCTCTTGCTAGCAGCTCTAATAGAGGATCCACGATTGCGATCCCCCTAGAATGACGTCAACGCCAGCCCCTTGAGGTTGGGTTGACAGGTTCAGGCGAATTCAGCTGAACTAGTCGCCGATCTTGGCCGGTCCGCTAGTCGGTCCTCACAGGAAGTTTATGGTTGGTAATCTTAAATGTTATCTTTGCTACTATTAAATAATTACTGGATCTAAAAAGTTTAAGATAATAGAGAAAGGGTCAAAATGCATTAAAACAATCATAGATAATCATTATCACACATTTGAATATCAAGTCAGTAAGGGACCAAAGTTATGCTTTTAGAATGGCCAAGTTACTAGTATCAGGGTTATTTATAACTCATTCTAGGAATAGTTTTCTCCATGAGTTAGCTTGTTATTCATATTCATATATCTGCCTCAGTGGATACCCTAGTTATTTAGCAGATATGATAGCAATCAACGGGTATTTTTCACCACCATATGGCTGTTTTTTAACTGAATGGCCAACTTGAGATTCCACATCAAGAAACATTACCATCTAACTGGAGGTGTACAATTTCATCATTTTGGTGCCAAGCACAGATGCCAAATACAGTACAGTAGATGGAGCGATGGTTAGGATGACTTCAGTGCATGAGGACATGCAACAAGGATACACAGATGCATACCTATGTACCTACATACACACATAATGCATGCATCCATTCATACATGCATATCATATAATTCGTGAGAATACTTTCTTCTTCTTCTTATTCTTCTTTCTTTTTCCTTTTTTTTTTTCTGTAAGTATGACATCTTTGTTCATCAATCAAGTCCACAATACTTATGACTATGATTCAAAATGTTTGTGTTGGCAAATATCTTTGTTCTTATGCCTTATACCCTTCAAGGACAAGGTTTGATGGAAGGAGTAAACCGAAAGAAAAGAGTATGCAGTAAAAGGAATTTACTTGATCCCATTAATGTAACTGCTTTTAATATCATGAGACATCATTTTAAGTAAATCACTTTAGCTAAGGTATGACAATTGGCTATGAGACATGGAGGAGTCTTCTGCTGCAATATTGGATTTAAGATTCTGCACCTCATCTTGGTTGTCAACCCTACATGTTTCTTTGGCTTCTGGCCAGGCCCCTTTAGCAACTGACCTCTTGGTGAGAGGGAGGGAGGGAGGTTCAAGTAATTTTAGTAGGCTTTCCTACATTCTTCAGTTGTATTTTTGGACTTTTAAACCTTCTCTTCTCCATTGTGTGCCAGTGCTAATCTCTAAGAAGGTATACTCTCTCATCATGAGGCATAGGATCATGGATGTCAGTAATAAAATGAACACTCGTGCTCAGCTTTGCACTGCAGAGATAGGGTCCACCATGC
The DNA here is from genome assembly GCA_025769935.1 of Phoenix roebelenii. Taxonomy (NCBI): domain Eukaryota; kingdom Viridiplantae; phylum Streptophyta; class Magnoliopsida; order Arecales; family Arecaceae; genus Phoenix; species Phoenix roebelenii. The sequence continues at coordinate 279,277 of JAOXJJ010000482.1, forward strand.
CATTCATTGATTGCTATGCCATATCTTTTTCAGCACAATATGATTGTTCATGCCGCAACAACGCTGCAGTAATGATGAAGTGTTCAAAAGTCGCTCAGTAACCATAAAAGATGTTTTTGAATTATGTCCAAATCTCCTTTCTTCATATGAACAAATGCCTTAAAAATGGCCCTGGCCTTACAAAAGATTGAGAACTGATGGGCTGTATTGCATCTGTTTTCTGTGGCGCTTGGGTTTTATTTCAGGCATCCTCCACTGTGATCCTGTCCATAAAATCCATTTTATCCAGAAATTTTTTGGTTGACTAAGAGAAGTGCACCTAAGCTTTTGATGAACTACAGGTTGAAGGATGTCTCCTTACAAATCAGGGCATACTTCCCTGCTTTTGGCGAGCTCCTACTGATAACGACAAAGGAGGAGGTCCAAACAGCTATGCCTCCAAGTGGAAGGCGGCCGGCCTTGATAATGTATCATTTCATACAGGGAACTGCTCCATAAAGGAATTGTCCGATCATAGTGTGCAGATAACAGCTGTCTATTTTGGTGTTTCAAGGGATCAAGAGATCCTGCTGGGTTCTGGAGGTTTCAATGAGCATGAAAATTCAAGTTACATTCTTTTCAGAGTTGATGTGTTTTACTGGATCTATGAAACTGGTGATCTGATAATTGAATACAATATAAATCCTAAGAATGATCTTCCTCCTCTTCCCCGCATTGGGGTTGTATTCCATGTTGACCAGGCATTAGATCATGTGACCTGGTATGGGAAAGGACCATTTGAATGTTATCCAGATCGGAAAGAAGCAGCCCATGTTGGTATATATGAAAGTACTGCAGAAGATATGCATGTACCTTACATTGCTCCTGGTGAGTGTTCTGGTCGAGCAGATGTACGATGGGTAGCATTTCGAAACAGGGATGGTGTTGGCCTGTTTACTTCCATTTATGGCACTTCGCCGCCTATGCAAATGAGTGCAAGCTACTATAGCACTGAGGAACTTGCCAAGAAAACTCACAACCAAGACCTAGTCAGAGGAGATGACATTGAGGTAGCTCTCTCTCTCTCTCTCTCTCTCTCTCTCTGTCTGTGTGTGTGTGTTTTGTATGTAGTCAATTATTTTTGCATCATACTTAGTGCTGTATGAGCACTTGAAAGCCATTTGTTTGGTCATCCATGTGGTTTTCAAAACACTTGCTGGGTCAATGGGTCAAATCATATTATTCTTTAGATTTTGACCAAGGTTAAGAGGTCTTCGACCTATTGCAAGACTTTTCAAATGATTGTTGGACTTTCTCATCTAAGTAAATCTTCTGGTATCATCCTACATTTTTCTATATTTTTTTATTTTTCTTTTTGAAGCGATAAGCTTTGTGAGTTATTCGTCAAATCCTGATATATCGTTGTATTAGAAAATCCTTATTCTTACTTCATTATCCCAAAGCCTGATTTATGTGAGGCATGGTCGTTTAAGAAAGATGTAAGCTTCTTGTTGTGATAAGTAGTCAACTAACAAGATCAATAAGATTAACAGTTCTAATGGTTACCTTTGTGACCCAGAATACTTCTTATTCATGATTAGAAAACTTGATTCTCTTTCTGTAATCCTCCCCGAATGTTTAGCATGTAATTTGTACTTTGAGTCTTATGGTATGCTTTATTGATGCACTTCTGAACTCACATACTACTCAGATTACTAATGCCCTCTTGAAATTACTAACGTCTTTAGTTAGATAAAGTTTTGTAAGCTGCAATTTGAAACTGGTTCATGTGTTACAGGTACATCTTGATCATAAGCATATGGGTTTGGGTGGAGATGACAGTTGGTCCCCTAGTGTCCATGATCAATACCTGGTGCCACCAATTTCTTACTCTTTCTCTGTAAGATTATGCGCCGTCTTTCCATCAACTTCATGCCAAGAGATCTATAGATCGCAGCTTCCACAGTGATATTATTGTTACCTGTTGGACAAACAGTGAATTATGAGAGTTAATCTGTACTATGGAGTGACTAGAGAACAAGAATGTTGAACAGAAAGCTAGCGTTCTGACCAATAACCATTCAAGACTATATATATTCAGACAAATTCTTGAATAGAACTAAAAAAGTATTAAGAACTGTTTATTTAGTGCTGAACTCTTGTATTTTAGTCATTCGATATAGTTTTCATGGATGAAATGTACATATATTTTTTCTTTTTTGTTAGGAAAAATGCTAAAATAGTGAGTTATTTTATTTGGTGCATGGTGAAAAACAAATGAGTACCAAAATACTTGCATTGGTGAAACTAGTTATGCATATAACAACTGTACGGAACTTTATACTGTTTTTGGAGAAATAAGGATGAAAATTAGAGGTCATGTGCCTGTCCATAACATGGTTCAACTGTATAGAGATAGAAAACTGAATGTTTCTAGTACCACTCAGTGAAGAGGTGAAATTGTATCAAGTCATAGAATTTTAAGGCAAGATAAATTTAAAAGTGACTACAGGATTGAAAGATGCTAAAGAAACTAGTTTTAGAATCTTGTAATCTAAAATAATATTTTAACACTGGAATTGAGTATTGATTAAAAATTTGAAATTCTCATGAGTTTAAAATTGAGCATCAAACTTGGGATATCTTAAATCCTAAGCCTGTCCTCTGTGTCCTCTTGCCTCCCTAAACTTGGAATGGTGGTTTAGGATATGGGTTCTAAGTTAGTTAGGTTGGTTTGTCGGGTAAGTTGGTTAATAAGTTAGGTTGGTTGAGTTTGTGGCATAGCTAGATTACAAGACATCAGACAAATAGGCCTTTATTAAACATATTTTCTTTTTATTTTTATTCTCTTATTTAAGATATTGCATTTAAATAAGAAATCACCCTCATATTTGAGTTCAATAATTATTTGTTTAACATTCAATTATCTCAAGAATAAAAATTGATTTCATCATTTTAGTATAAACTTCAAATTCTCGTGTTGATTCAAAATTTCAAATCTTAAATGCCAGAATGTTTCTCAATTTTGAGGGCCCATAAGTTCTGTTATGTCTAAACTTTGTCCTCCTAAAGGTTAAGCAAACCAAGTTACAAATCGATCTACAAGGCATATCACTAAAATGACAGGAAATAACATTTAGTGCTTTAATAGACTGATTTATTTTCAACTTTTATGTATATACACATCTATATATTTTTCTATGCATGTTGGGTTATCACACATGACAGTTTTGAAAAAAAGTTCTATAAATTGAGATGAACATAATATAATTTATGAGAAATTGGGAGAGTTTCAAAAGATCCAAAAAATGTTGGCATAGCAGCCCAGATAACATGAACAAATAATATCATTTGTGATTATTTAGAACTGCAATATAGGCTCAGAAAGACATTGTTTGAATATTATATAACATAATTCAAAAAAATAATTATTTAAGAATTTGGGTGGGGATAAGTAGAAAAAATTGTCATAGGATTGACATTGATGATGTTGATAAGATACATTTTATATAGAGAGCATTGGCTCCCTAGATTTAGCAGTCTAGTGTGGGTTATGCACTTGATTTCCTAGTTTGAAACACCTAAATGACTTGGTGAATAAGAGCACCAACACTAGGAGTTCTTGTTTAATTACCAGTATTTGGCACATGGGATATAATGTGGAGCTGTACATGGAAAGTGAATACATTATACATGGCTTTTTTCTCAATAATTTGCATAGCATAAGCCAATAGCATGAACCAAGAAAAAGAATGTGCGAAAAATGTGTATTAAATTAAAAAGAATTTGTCTCAATACATGAAGTGTGGCTATCAGTGCATCGGATCAATAAAGTAAGAAGTACGTATTTTTCTTAAAAAGAAAAGAAAAGAAAAGATGTTTTCATTACCATCTTATGTCACTTGGACTGTAAAACTGAGCCACCAAATTACCAAGCTCAAATTACCAAGCTGCATGGATTTCTCGCAGTTTGAACTGTAGAATCATCTCATGGATGTTGGGTCCAAGTGGAGTCCTCCATCAACTAAATTTGTGAACGTTATGCATTGCTGCCATATGCAGACCGAGGTAGAATTGTAGCTTGGACGACTTTGAGATCAACTGGAGACGGACTGAGCAGATTGGTTGAGGCATTGGGAACCAGACTTCTCTACTGGGTTGCATGTAAGAAGTCCAATGGTTGGAGGATTTTCAGCGGGGACCCTCTAATGTCTAAATTAGAACAACGAGGCAATAGTATGGAAGATAGAGATTTCAGCAGAGTAAGAGCTCTATAAAAAGGATAGCGTATTGCGTACCTCAGGTCTCTGGGCTATTTTCTTTATATAGGAAAGCCAAGCTTGTCGTACATGGGTCAATATGACGTGCAATAATGACAGGTAGTGACTAGTGGTACGGTTGCGGTGCAGAGGTCAGTCCGTGTGGACAAAGTGTGGTGCAGGTCTGGCTGCCATGATCACAGACTATTAGGATTGTCGATTTTGGGGCTGTAAGCCCTTCTCGGCATGTGCCGATTGTTCTTCGCGGCTGGTGACTCCTCGGTTGGAGCTGAAGTTATTTATCTTGGTTTATGTTCAAAAACAGGAAAGTCAGTCAAGCTCGAGGTCAACGTGTCCAGTATTTTCCTCATCTCCATGCTTTCTTTATTTAAGTAAATCTATCACCAAGTCAAGCTGAGAGCAACCATAAGTTCAAGAATTACTCTCTAGATAATTTCTTATGTCGTCCTGCTAGTCACACCTCCCTTCCCAAGAGGTGCATCCTCAAAATCCATAATTATTATGGGTATGGTTTTCTATGCTGCAAAGTCCACATCAAGGGGCATCATTTGGAATTTTTAAACTCAAACATCTTGGATGATCTTACCAACTTTTATTTATTAAAAAAAATAAAATTTTAAGTAAGAGCGGCAATGCTTAACCGTTTAATTTGTTTTATGACATTCTCTCTATTGATAGTAGGTGTCAATCATGCTATGATAGTAGGTGTTAACTATGGTATTCACTGGGATGTGGCTAAAATGAACTACTTTCGAATAATTTTCCATATATCCTTTTTGTCCTTCAACATACTATCAATTTTTTGGTGCTTTGTGTCTCTACTTCGGAAGGCATGTGGATCCAAATCTACAATGGTCGCCCCTGATCCTTACACATTCCTGCTCTTCTTGCCTTTCTCATCATTGAAGGCTCCACACATGGATACTATCTAGTTGGCACCTAGAACTACGATTGATTGAGTCCTTCTTAAAACCTTGATCTCGCATAGCAAACTCGGATCCCAAAACCCTCTTTGTATTGCGAGGATCAAAAATGAGCTCTGCGCCTAGCCACCTCATCCATCTCTCATTGCTCTTCCCTACTAACCTAGATGACAGCCTGAATCTGGGCATCCATATCAGCATGCAAGGTCTCCGAACCAGTGAATGCTAGATTCAAGCTCTAATAGGAGGTACTAAATATAGCCATATTAAACACTAGTAGTCTAATTACTCTAAAAATTACTTTAAAGTTGGGCTTCCATTCGAGAAGCAATCAATATGCCTAAAATTAATTAAATCATTGTCAGAAAAATAGACAACGGATAGTATGCTAGACCGCGAGCATGACACTATATTTTGGAACTTAGAGCCTCCTTTAATTTTTTTTTTCTATTAATTTTATATAAAATATATTTTTAATAAAAACAAAATAAATATCAAAAATGAAAAATGTTATACCATTGCATAGATAGGTTTGACTAAGATCAATGACATATTATGAAATCACGCTAAAATACAAAATTTTGGCTTGATTTTTCCTTTGGTTTTTCAATTTCTGTCCATTGATGGGTTGTAACAAGGTAAAAAAGAAAAAGAAAGAGGGAAACATGTGGATCGGAGCTCCTGCTCGCCCTTCCACTCTTTCCCTTTCTTTCTTCCCTTCTAGCTTGAAACAGAGGGAAGAAGGGCATTAGGCCCTTTCACCCTTAATTATTGAGACTTCGAACTGATATGGGGCCCTTGTCGGGCCGAACTACTTAGATCCGAATGGTTTTGGGCGGTCAACCTAGTAAGGAATGGTTTGTACTAGTTCGAGCCAAGTACTGTACCATGACAATGAAGTGTCCTGGTTCTTGGTCTGTACTGTACGATGTCAGCCAGACAGGGCAGTTCGGTATGGTTTTTTATACCATGATGCCATGGATGCAAATTTTCTAAATGAGAGTGCTATTTACTAGTGGATTAAATCTTGGGGTCATCATCTTTTGCATATTTACTTTTTTATAAATTGTATTACCTGGAAACATCTTGTGTCTCGACACAAGTGTCCCATGTCGAGATTTTTGGAGGTTATAATGTCAGACATTTTAGGACATTTGATACCCATGCCAATTGTCTAGGTAACGCTATGTAGTGGATGGGGAAAAAAGAAACTCTTGATAGGCATTTCTTTGTCTCAGTACTTACTGTACTTTATAGTTACTACCGCAGGCCTATTTTGAACTTGAATCTTCATGTTCTTGTATGTTATATGTGACTTACTAATGTTTTTCCTTTTTCCCCAGTTTATGGGGGGTCTTCAATTGATGTTCATAGGGAACCTCTTTCTGGTTAGCAAGCTATCCTCAAATCCTGTTTGAAAATATTCTCCTATGAAGTTTTCTCATACTTATTTGGAAGTCTTGACTTGAAAAATATGGCAGATATTATGCCTATTTTAAAAGCACGCATTTGGTTGAGATTAGGGAATGCGAGAGCTGAGACAATGCTAATAATTAATATACTATAACCAATAACTTAATGGAATTCTCTTTCGATAATGCAAATCTGATATGGAACCAATTGGTTATGGCTGATGTTGTGATTATAGGATAGTAAACAGCAATGCCACGTCATTCCCTCTTTACCTGGGTCTAGGTTGAAATATATATTATTTATACCATCATGCATTGTATGTACTCCAATTCCTTCAATGTGTGTGTTTGTCCAGTTCATTATATTAACATATTAAGATTTTGATTTCTTTATGTCTGACTTATCCCAGGTATGTGGCTGACGGGAGGTCCTTTTGGCACTTCATAGTAAGTTCTTCTACAGGGTGTTCGGATTTACAATACTTTGAAGAGCTATATCAATACTAGACAACTGAAAAGGTGGGCTGAATCTTATGCGGAAATGTAGTTATAGTATCTAAGTTTGCTGTCAGGTCAGGTCTTACAGTTATTATTTTGTTTGCTAGGCTTCGCACCTCTCTGATCCTGATGCTGAAGTTGTTTTTCAAGCTTTGAAAAAGGCTGGAGTGAAAACAGCTGTAGTCTCGAATTTTGACACCCGCTTACGACCTCTGTTGCAAGCTCTAAAGTGTGATCACTGGTTTGATGCAATTGCAGTGTCAGCTGAAGTAAATAGCCTTTTTTATTTTGTTTTCTTTATTCCATTCCTTCCTATAAATAGATAGGTGAGTGTGTATTGGTCATTGATCACATATAATACTTTTTTGACATCTAGAGTTCCAAGTTATGAAACCACCCTTAAAAATCTTTACATTAGTTCATCTGTATTAAGATGCTTTACATAAAGACAATGCATGTTGTTGAATTCCTATTTATATTACCATGCATTTCGTGCAAATAAATTTACATAATATGTATCTTTTAATGTTCTGTTTTCATTCCATCTAATATTAAATGATTTTCCTTGTCATTGCAAACTAGCTAATTTGGTTGGTCTTGATCTCACTTATTTCTGGACTTCCTCTTAAGATTTTAGGAATGCTGTGTAACAGGTAGCAGCTGAAAAGCCCAACCCAACCATATTTTTGAAGGGCTGTGAGTTTTTGGGAGTGAAACCTGAGGAAGCAGTGCATGTAGGTGATGATCGAAGGAATGATATATGGGGAGCTAGGGATGCAGGTTGTGATGCATGGCTTTGGGGCTGTGATGTCCATTCTTTCAAGGAGGTATCTTACATACTCTTCATTGTTAACTCATGATCCTTACACATACTATCAATTTTTTGGTGCTTTGTGTCTCTACTTCGGAAGGCATGTGGATCCAAATCTACAATGGTCGCCCCTGATCCTTACACATTCCTGCTCTTCTTGCCTTTCTCATCATTGAAGGCTCCACACATGGATACTATCTAGTTGGCACCTAGAACTACGATTGATTGAGTCCTTCTTAAAACCTTGATCTCGCATAGCAAACTCGGATCCCAAAACCCTCTTTGTATTGCGAGGATCAAAAATGAGCTCTGCGCCTAGCCACCTCATCCATCTCTCATTGCTCTTCCCTACTAACCTAGATGACAGCCTGAATCTGGGCATCCATATCAGCATGCAAGGTCTCCGAACCAGTGAATGCTAGATTCAAGCTCTAATAGGAGGTACTAAATATAGCCATATTAAACACTAGTAGTCTAATTACTCTAAAAATTACTTTAAAGTTGGGCTTCCATTCGAGAAGCAATCAATATGCCTAAAATTAATTAAATCATTGTCAGAAAAATAGACAACGGATAGTATGCTAGACCGCGAGCATGACACTATATTTTGGAACTTAGAGCCTCCTTTAATTTTTTTTTTCTATTAATTTTATATAAAATATATTTTTAATAAAAACAAAATAAATATCAAAAATGAAAAATGTTATACCATTGCATAGATAGGTTTGACTAAGATCAATGACATATTATGAAATCACGCTAAAATACAAAATTTTGGCTTGATTTTTCCTTTGGTTTTTCAATTTCTGTCCATTGATGGGTTGTAACAAGGTAAAAAAGAAAAAGAAAGAGGGAAACATGTGGATCGGAGCTCCTGCTCGCCCTTCCACTCTTTCCCTTTCTTTCTTCCCTTCTAGCTTGAAACAGAGGGAAGAAGGGCATTAGGCCCTTTCACCCTTAATTATTGAGACTTCGAACTGATATGGGGCCCTTGTCGGGCCGAACTACTTAGATCCGAATGGTTTTGGGCGGTCAACCTAGTAAGGAATGGTTTGTACTAGTTCGAGCCAAGTACTGTACCATGACAATGAAGTGTCCTGGTTCTTGGTCTGTACTGTACGATGTCAGCCAGACAGGGCAGTTCGGTATGGTTTTTTATACCATGATGCCATGGATGCAAATTTTCTAAATGAGAGTGCTATTTACTAGTGGATTAAATCTTGGGGTCATCATCTTTTGCATATTTACTTTTTTATAAATTGTATTACCTGGAAACATCTTGTGTCTCGACACAAGTGTCCCATGTCGAGATTTTTGGAGGTTATAATGTCAGACATTTTAGGACATTTGATACCCATGCCAATTGTCTAGGTAACGCTATGTAGTGGATGGGGAAAAAAGAAACTCTTGATAGGCATTTCTTTGTCTCAGTACTTACTGTACTTTATAGTTACTACCGCAGGCCTATTTTGAACTTGAATCTTCATGTTCTTGTATGTTATATGTGACTTACTAATGTTTTTCCTTTTTCCCCAGTTTATGGGGGGTCTTCAATTGATGTTCATAGGGAACCTCTTTCTGGTTAGCAAGCTATCCTCAAATCCTGTTTGAAAATATTCTCCTATGAAGTTTTCTCATACTTATTTGGAAGTCTTGACTTGAAAAATATGGCAGATATTATGCCTATTTTAAAAGCACGCATTTGGTTGAGATTAGGGAATGCGAGAGCTGAGACAATGCTAATAATTAATATACTATAACCAATAACTTAATGGAATTCTCTTTCGATAATGCAAATCTGATATGGAACCAATTGGTTATGGCTGATGTTGTGATTATAGGATAGTAAACAGCAATGCCACGTCATTCCCTCTTTACCTGGGTCTAGGTTGAAATATATATTATTTATACCATCATGCATTGTATGTACTCCAATTCCTTCAATGTGTGTGTTTGTCCAGTTCATTATATTAACATATTAAGATTTTGATTTCTTTATGTCTGACTTATCCCAGGTATGTGGCTGACGGGAGGTCCTTTTGGCACTTCATAGTAAGTTCTTCTACAGGGTGTTCGGATTTACAATACTTTGAAGAGCTATATCAATACTAGACAACTGAAAAGGTGGGCTGAATCTTATGCGGAAATGTAGTTATAGTATCTAAGTTTGCTGTCAGGTCAGGTCTTACAGTTATTATTTTGTTTGCTAGGCTTCGCACCTCTCTGATCCTGATGCTGAAGTTGTTTTTCAAGCTTTGAAAAAGGCTGGAGTGAAAACAGCTGTAGTCTCGAATTTTGACACCCGCTTACGACCTCTGTTGCAAGCTCTAAAGTGTGATCACTGGTTTGATGCAATTGCAGTGTCAGCTGAAGTAAATAGCCTTTTTTATTTTGTTTTCTTTATTCCATTCCTTCCTATAAATAGATAGGTGAGTGTGTATTGGTCATTGATCACATATAATACTTTTTTGACATCTAGAGTTCCAAGTTATGAAACCACCCTTAAAAATCTTTACATTAGTTCATCTGTATTAAGATGCTTTACATAAAGACAATGCATGTTGTTGAATTCCTATTTATATTACCATGCATTTCGTGCAAATAAATTTACATAATATGTATCTTTTAATGTTCTGTTTTCATTCCATCTAATATTAAATGATTTTCCTTGTCATTGCAAACTAGCTAATTTGGTTGGTCTTGATCTCACTTATTTCTGGACTTCCTCTTAAGATTTTAGGAATGCTGTGTAACAGGTAGCAGCTGAAAAGCCCAACCCAACCATATTTTTGAAGGGCTGTGAGTTTTTGGGAGTGAAACCTGAGGAAGCAGTGCATGTAGGTGATGATCGAAGGAATGATATATGGGGAGCTAGGGATGCAGGTTGTGATGCATGGCTTTGGGGCTGTGATGTCCATTCTTTCAAGGAGGTATCTTACATACTCTTCATTGTTAACTCATGACCTAAATACTTGGTTTTCATCAATGATACAATTAAGATACTCAGAAACTGTTGCGTTCATACATTCTATGGCTGCTGTGTTTGCCGGATACAACCATTGAGACATAACTGTAGATATCGTTGAGAAAGGCCACCATTGATTTTGGCATAATGATGATTCTGAGACTCTTTGCAAGTTTCTGTTGTGAAGAAATCCATGTTGCAGATTTTCTTGGAGATTTTTCACATGATTTTAAAGTCCACTGGAGGATAAATTATGTTCTTTACCAAGCTAATATATCTTGATAATTGGCCTGAATACCTGACAGGTGAGCATGCCTTTGTTTTCTATTTTGGAACCCTGTTATTTTCTCCATGCTTTCTTTTAGGGCTAGACTCTTAGCTCTGACCTGGTTTTGGTGTGGTCTGATGGTTAAACAGTTCGATGGTGCCAGCCCTGTTTCTTCCCCTTTTTTCTTTCCTCTTCCATTTCTCTTCTGATGAATATTTCATATTCTTAATGAATGGTGGTGCTTCAGCAACATATTTCTCAATTGAAAAAAAGCCTTAATGTTTTAATGCATGGCAAGTTGGTTTCAGGCAATGATACTCTGGAATCTTATTCATGGGTTATTTGTGCAGATTGCTCAAAGAATTGGAATCTGAGTTTGAGGAAAGCGGTCATGCTTGTGCCACCAAATAATGAATTGTTCAGATCGTATGTACAGGATTTCATCTCCTCTCTGGCATTAAGTTTCTGACAATAGCTGCATTATGTAAATTTGGAGGAAAAAAATAGTTAGGAAGAAGGGATATGTATCAGAACAATGGGATGTTCATGAATTTTCAGTTCTTTGGAGATGTATAAGAACCAAGGTCCGCCGTACCGGTACCGGTCGGCGTACCGGTGGCCGGCCGGACCGGTACGGTACCGGTCCGGTCCGGTAC
>JAOXJJ010000482.1:298780-311984 GCA_025769935.1 Phoenix roebelenii
TCGGATTTGTCAATTTGAGTGAATTAATTAGTTGTGGATTTATTGAATTTTAGGCCTTGCATGATCTTTAGGGCACTACTCTAGGGCTCATGCGGCCAGTCGCGTACCGGACCCGGGTGCTGGGTTCGGGGCGTGACACTTTTATTTAAAAGAAGATTGGAAATAGATATATAAAGTAATCAAGCATTACAATGTAGAGCTAAGATAGAATCTTCTTAAAAAAAAGGCTTCTGCCCTCAAAATGGGTGCTTCATATCCCACTGCTTGGTGCCCGATGGAACGTAGAATAATTTCTTTTCTATAACATGCAACTGATTTTAACTATGGAGGAGATGGAATAACTTAGAAGGTATTGCAATTTTCCAAACATATGTATAGAATTTTTGTGCAAAATCCAACTTGTTTATTCGACAATTTGAACCTATTTTATCTACCTTTACCAAGGAAAGTAAATATATCTACCATGGAATCATGTACAAGAAAAAGCAATCTGATGTGCGATGATGCTATATATGTACTATGTGTAGGTCGATGGGATGCAGATGGGTGCAACATGGAATATGAACTTTGTGCTTGTGCTTACAAATGATGAATTGGATGTATACTGAGATGGGTTAATTGTTACCTAACCAAATGATCTTAAAAGAATTAACCTGAGAGAATGGGTCAACAATATACATTCGGCGTAACGTTAATCTCCTTTTTCCAGAAGATAATTCTATATTTTTACGATATAGTGAACATAAACTAGATGTATCAAAGCATGAAATAACATAATGCTATAACTTATAGTAGCATATTTTGACCCAAAAAGGGAAAATTACATGACTTGTCAAGAAACTTGACTCGATTTCTAATTAAGCATAAAGTTTGATTTACAAGGAGTTGTTTTGTTAACTACATAAAAGTAAATTTTGAGTTAGATGCATGCTGAAAAGCTCTTGGAAGCAACCTTGAGCTGCATTTCTTTCTTTCATACACTATACTTTTTTATTTGCAAAATCATATTGGTCAATGTATTGGAAAGTTATTAATGAAAGTAACCACAAACTACTAGAGCACAAAATAATTATAAGCTACAGATATGAGAGAGTATAAGAGTTAAGACTGTTATTGTTATTTACTTCTTTTTGGGTTAGCAAACATTGCTTGACACCATTTATGACTGTGATGAACGGGCATTTGACTTAAAAATCAAAATCTTATTTGTTGTAGTAATAATGTATAATTTAATAATTAAACTTTATCAACAAATTATTAGTTTTTAAATTGATTCTTTACAAATATAGCTTCAAACCAAGTATCGCAAAGCAGTGAAATAGTAGAAGTCAAACACCAACTTATATGGTCTGTACGTATAACAAAAATGTTGTGTGTGTACATACATATATTCATACGTACATGATGCATGCATGCATGCATCATACATATGTATATACATATATGCATACATACATACACACAAACACACACACACATGCATCATGCACGCGAATGTGCACGCACTCGTGCGCGCACACATATAAAAATATATATGTAAATGTTTATGTTTATGTATATGTATGTACACACACATATATATATGTATATGTATATGTATATGTATATGTATATGTACATATAGACATACTCTTTTCTTGGTCAAAGAGAGACATTGAATGCATGGCTGATTAGGTTATTGAATATTTGACAATTTCATTTTAAAAGATTCTATAATGCAAGTATCCTCAAGTAAAATACCCCATGAAATTGTTAGTATGATTATAATGAAATAATTATCATTATTAATTGCATTTACATACCTTCTTGCAATGCATTAGATTAGACATTTGATCTATCTTATTTTTATATTAAGAGACTTCAATTAAGGGGAATTGATCCGATCGAGGAGAAAGAAGAATTTTCTCAATTTGCCTAACTCGAATCTCTCAAAAGAAATTTCATAAAAAATGAAAAAATGACAAAAGTAGAGTTTGGATACCTTTTTCTTTCATTGATCAATTGATGTTTCAATTGATGAATCAAAATTGAGATACATAGCCTCTATTTATAATAGAAGCAAGTTCCGTCCTTGCATAATTTATGTTGGTTTTCTCTCCTAATTCAAATAGGACAAGTTTCCAAAAATAAATATAACTAGTAAAAATAAATATAAAGAAATAAAATATTACAATAAATAGATCTCAACTCTTATATCAATTTTACCTTCTATCACTTCATCTAATTCTTTCTTGATTGTGAGATACGTCTGGTCAAAGCTTTTTTCAAAAAGAAAACTTTTAGTTCAACCAACTCATTTTGAAGCCCAAATGATGGAATTTCAACCCTCTAAAGAGTTGGCATTATGTCATAGATCTCAAAATATTATTTGATTTGAAGAAAAAGATAATTTCAATTGGGTGTTGTCTGATTAAGTTATAACCTTCAAAAGTTTTGCATACTATTCGGCTTCCTAATGGATGGATCTCACCCTTGGAACCTATCCAACCCTATCCACTGTGATCAAAATGGTCCATATCAAGTTTGATGATCCTCTTAGATTCGGGCTTCTTCTGTTTAGGAGATTTAGCTTATGCTAATTCGGAACTGAAGATAGAAAAATGCTTGCTTTCTCGCGTTATGGATGAACCACTTAGCTTTGGTAGAAAATGGTTTTTGATTTTACTCTTCTTCATTAGATGGTAGATGTTTGTCTTCAAATGTAGAAGATAGCTTCACTATAGGAGTTGCTAGTGCTTGTTTTGAAGATGTTGTCAATCAAGACACAATTTTGGAGAGTTGAGCAATCTTTTTCTCTAGTTGTGTGAGGCATCTCTTCATCTTATCATCCATCTAGGTCAAACTAATAGCCATGGTTGTCTTTATCCTTTGATGTACTTTAAGCACGGATAACCCTTCTTTTGTATGCTTGTATTGATCATGCATTTGGACCATAGACAAAGGCCCCCATATATGTAGAGAACAGAAGCTCTAATACCAATTTGATCTGATTAGGGAGAAAAAAGAATTCTCTCAACTTGCTCAACTCGAACTTCTCAAAAAAAAATTAGAAAAAGGTAGAAAAAATGATGAAAGTAGCGTTTAGGTCTTTTTTTTATTGATTAATGGATAATTCAAAATTGAAGTACATAGCCTCTATTTATTAATACATAATGAGGTTTTTCTTGCATAATTCAGACATGAAAGAGCTAAAACTCTGCAAAAGATAGATCTCGTCTCTTGCATTAACTTTTCTTATGTTAGTTCGTCTAATTTTTTTTGGATTAGAAAATACATCCGATCAAAGTCCTTTTTGAAAAAAAAATAGTTTGACCACTCCATTTCAGAGCCCAAGTAATGAAATTTCAGCATGTTTCAACCCTTCAGGAGGGTGGCACTACACCATTGATCTCGAAAGGTTACCTAATTTAAGGAATAAAAGATCATCTCAATCGGACATTCGTAACCTTCAGATGTTTGGTATGCAATTCGGCATTCCGATATGACGAAAACCTATTGGGTCTCAAAACATTGATTATAATGACAAGTCAAGAACAATTATGTTAGGAATAGCGTGAGTCTTACTGCCAGGATTTGACATACATGTTGGAACCCACTTGAATGGCCCGACATCTTTACTAACTCTTCTATCTCCAACTAGTTATTCTATCAAACTAGACCTTCACATGTGGCACTCAATAATCTCCCCCTTCATGTGCTAACCAAACGAACTCACCCTTAACTCTAATACACTACTCTCATCAAGCCCTAGATGATCATTTATTCTTTTTTGCCTGCACCACATACTACCACTCTAGCTCAAGAGTCCCACTCTCCAAGAGCCTTACCCATATATTACCTAGCTAGGGCACCACTTTCCAAGAGCCAGGTTCAGTTTCAAAGTGTTTAGAATGAAAGATACATGTTTTGAAGGCCTTTAACCAACATAACAACTAGGTGAACAAGCAGACAGATTTAATGACATGATAACAAAAAAGGAGCACGAACTGCAAGATAAAAAAAAAAGAAAGGAAGGAAACAGTGTAGCAAAGTACACATTTCAATTTACAAAGTATACGTTCAATTTATATGCTTTTCATGTGTTTTAATTATCACAATCCGAGTCTTACGCCCACATGATTCATAAGTAGGAAACCACAAAAACATATAATTTGATAAGTGATAGAGGCCAGTAGGCCCATTTTGATTGCCAAGATATGCCATCAATCTAAACCTTGGATAGTTGGTTCCAAATGAACAAATTAGCGCTAATTGAAAACATGACAGCTCTAGTTTAGCACGTCTAGAGTAATTGGAATGCCACTGCATCATTTTAGCATGTGGGTGCTTCAAAGCCAAAACCCTCCTCTTAAACGAGGAATGTAAACTTAATTAATAAACTTTGAGAATCATAACTTGATGCAACATATATATAATAAACTTCAGCATGCAACCTGCAGCTGACTTGGAGCCGTGAACTATGTAATGTCATTCCAACGCCTACCTTTGAATTGAATACAAAGTATGCAAACAAATTTAAGACAATCCAAGAAAAAACAGTAATTGCATGGATTCCAAGGCACAATAAATCCATAGATTCGGAACCAACTTGGTTTAGAAAACCAGGTTTCCGTCTTCTGAATCAACCAAAAAGGAGAGAAAAGAGGCAGCAATTTGAATTCTCCAGGTTTCCATGTTCTGAATCAACCAAAAAGGAGAGAAAAGAGGCAGCAATTTGAATTCTCAATCATAAACCTTTGGGGTCCAAAGTCAAGTGCTAGTCCGAGTTAGGAAGTCGTCAGGGATCTCTGGCCACAAATATTTGCCATTAAGTTATGGGGTGAAGAATTGCTGTGTCCCCTTTGCTTTGCTTCCTTATTGACAGAAGTTCATTTATAATATACACATGACGTCTGACGAAAGAATGGTCAGTACAACTAAATTTGACCATATTTTTCGGCTGTGAAAAGGATTCAACAATTGTGTGATATTGACTTATATGAGTTCTGTAATGAGTGGTTAGAAGAATATTATTGAACTTCAAATTGGATAGGCTTTGGCTAGTATGACAAAGCAACTTTGATTTGTTGACCTCCATCCCCTCAATTATATTCTTCTCCTTTATAAGATTCAAAGATTATCTTGGCAGATTAAGATACTTCGCCATGCTTTGCAACAGTAGATATAACAAATTTGGAAGTGTTTTTAGACCTTTTGGTAACTCCCAAATGGTGAAAGAAGTGCTGTCTCTGTAGAATATTGCTCGGTAGGGCTTGTGACAAGCTATCACATAGCATTTAATGCTTGCATGCTTCCACATCATTTCTCCATTGTTGGTTCCAATAGGATATTGTTATGCTGTTGGTAGATTTGTGGGAGACCTACTTATATATAAAGAGTCCCTTAATTACCTTTAAGATGAAGAGATAATTACAATTTCCTTATCATATTGCTTCTTGTTGTGGCGTGTCTTTCATCCAAAGAATTAAATGGAAAAAGGGCTTCCATCATGAACTTTGAGATGCTGACATATGTGTTTTTTTGCCCTTTCTAGTTTTTAGGATTATCTCTTCATTTTGAGGGGATTAACTTTTGCTGAGACTGAGCTATGCAATTTTTTGTTCTTAATTTGTGCTCTTCCACCATTATTAGCTTTCTTCAATCATCTCCATTTGCGGATATAATTAAGCTTTAAGCTAAACCACGTAAGTTCTTTGTTTTCTTTAGTATTCTTCATTTTCTCTACTTATCCTAAATCTAACTTCTTTCATAACATGCACTACCTAATATATTAACTAATGATATTATAATAGTTTTCTAGTTACCTTTTTTTAAAAAAGGAAAAGAAAATAGCAAATGTCGTAAAGATGAAAATCAAGGTGATGTGTGGAAAGCAATACACCACATTATCACGATCATGATATTGTCGAAAGAATTTGTGAGGTAGAGATACAACCACATCTTCAAATAAATATGTTGAAGATGAAATTAGCTGACAGCAACCTAAAACTTACTAGTCAAATAAGAAGACCCAGTCGACCTGCTTTACATAAGATCAGATAGAAGAGTGTAAACCTAGAATTGCAAACCATTGGCACATTGACATAATTTGATTAATAACAAAAATCAAGTGTAGTAGAAAAAAATTGTAAGGGTTGAATAAAATTAATATGTTGAATAAAATTATAGTATATGAGGATCGATAACATGATGTAGCATCCATTAATTTCTCATTCCTGAAATTGAAAGTGATCGGGACTAAGTAAGCTCTTGAAATAAGGAAGTGATCATTTTATGATTTTTTTTTTTTGATGAAAATGGGAGGCAAAGCTACCACCCAGGCATGCATCATTTTACGATATTTAAGCTGACCTACATTCAAAGTAGAAACAAAAAGCATAAATTATTCCATTTGAAATAGTTTAGGTCTAGTGGATCTAGTTGATAATTTCAATTATCTTCAATGACTATTTCAGCGCCATTGAGAATGCTTTGTTGGTTAAACATGCGATAGTCCATTTTTCATGACAAAAACATCCTCAACACCATCAAAGGACGGATACCGTTATGATGAACTTGTCCTGGAGTAATCTCTATTTTACTAGAGATTACTGGACCATGCATATATCTAATGTTTATTATGCATCCTAATCATATATAGTTTGGCTGATATTTAAACTCAAGTGCTTGAGAGAATCCAATGTACTCTCATAGCCATAGGTTGTGATGTATCTTGATCCAGTTTAACCATAAGAGCAAGCTTGTAGCACCTAAATAATTAAGAAAAATGTAGAACAGTGTATCATTATGTTTGCAATCAATTTATTTGCGTTACAATCTGTCAAAGCAAAAGGCTGCATCAAGTGACATTTAAGTCAAAAGCAACCAAAAGATGGCATCTTTCTCTTTCTTGAAGAGTGGGCGTTATTAAGCTGGGTAAAGCATCAGAAGGCCTAATGCATAGGTAGAGCCTTTCTTTCTGGATGTTACCTTTTGACTTCAACCCAAGAGTTCAGGGCTCAACATCTGTTGGCTACATGATTCTTGGCAAAGGGGCACAATTATAAAGGAAAACATGTGAGCCAATAAGGTGACAAGCTAAAGATCACTTTTTTCTTCACAGGGCATGAACCTAACAACATCTTTAGAAAGCAATTGTAATCCTACTACTACTTTTTCCTCCAGAAAAGCACTCTCTACTCCTTAGAAACAAATGATGTAGCAATCCATCTATACAATAATTATTGGGGTCCAAAATTCTTAGAGATGCATCATTGTCTCATACCCATAACCTTTGATTAAAAGGGCATGCGACCATTCGATTAAGATTCAATTCACAACTAAAATTTTTTGATTACTTGCAAATTGGAAATAAAAAGTGGATGGTACAATCTAGTGCAGCTTCTACTTGTAAAGCCGAGGGGTTCTCTCCCTCTCTCACACACACAGAGAAAGAGAGAGGGAGAGTGTGTGCGTGTGTGTGTGTGAGTGAGAGAGAGAGAGAGAGAGAGAGAGAGAGAGAGAGAGAGAGAAGATTATAATTTTAAAAAGACACACACACACACACAGAGAAGGGGAAATAAATGTTTTCTATGAGATTATAATTTTAAAATTACGAACTTCCAAATGCTGCCCCAATGGTCCCATTATAGGTTACATTTGACATAGTGAAAGCAAATATATAATGTTCATATACTAATTTTAGGGATAAAAAAATATATTTCAAATATATTACAATATCTCAGAATCCACAAGTTGTACAATTGTGATTTGTTTCTTATTTTTTAAGAAATGTGACCGGTGGAAGCCTCTCTGTTATGAGATTATGACAGGCCTAAACCTTAGACCAACAGCATCAAGCCTTGATGACTTTACCAAATTGTCCCCCCTTGCATGATTTATGATCTTTTCTGCCCCGCAACCCAGTTCTTCTCCTCTCCCGGCCGGCTTCCTTTCCTCACCCGGTTCAACCTGCCAAAGATATCTAGCTTTTTTTCTAATAAATGGATATTTGATTCAAAGATAATATAGGTGAAGATGATGAGATTGTCACGCCCCCGCCTCCTCGAGGCATGTGAAGCACCCAGTGCCCATGTGGGGGCCACATGAGGAGGGACCACGGAGCTCTCCTGCCAGATATTGTCCGGTTTCGGGGCTTCACGCAAGCGTTCTTCACCCCTCCCCGGTTTTGTTTTCCACCTAAAACGCGTCTGCAGGATTATGAGACACCCGCCTCATATGCCAAAGCTCTGGAACGAATCTTTCCGATGTAGGACTATTGGACCTCACACCCTTCCCACCATCGGACAAGAGTTATCATCGGCTCTGATACTAAATGTCATGCCCCTGCCTGCGAGGAGCACGTGAGGCACCCAGTGCCCACGTGGGGGCCACATGAGGAGGGACCGTGGGGCTCCCCTACCAGATATTGTCCTGTTTCGAGGCTTTACGCAAGCATCCTTCATCCCTCCCCGGTTTTGTTTTCCACCCAAAACATGTCTGCAGGATTAGGAGGCACCCGCCTCATATGCCCAGGCTCTCGAATGAGTCTTTTCGATGTGGGACTATTGGGCCTTACACCCTTCCGACCATCGGACAAGAGCCGTCCTTGGCTCTGATACCAAATGTCACGCCTCCGCCTGCGCGGAGCACGTGAGGCACCCAATGCCCACGTGGGGGCCACATGAGGAGGGACCGCGGGGCTCCCCTGCTAGATATTGTCTGGTTTCGGGGCTTCATGCAAGCGTCCTTCACCCCTCCCCAATTTTGTTTTCCTCCCAAAATGCGGATTAGGAGACACCCGCCTCATATGCCCAGGCACTGAAACGAGTCTTTCCGATGTGGGACTATTGGGCCTCACACCCTTCCCACCATCGGACAAGAGCCGTCCTTGGCTCTGATACCAAATGTCACGCTCCCGCCTGCGCGGAGCACGTGAGACACCCAGTGCCTACGTGGGGGCCACATGAGGAGGGACCGTGGGGCTCCCCTACCAGATATTGTCCGGTTCCGAGGCTTCACGCAAGCGTCCTTCACCCCTCCCCGATTTTGTTTTCCATCCAAAACGCGTCTGCAGGATTAGGAGACACCTGCCTCATATGCCCAGGCTCTAGAATGAGTCTTTCCGATGTGGAACTATTGGGCCTCACACCCTTCCCACCATCGGACAAGAGCCGTCCTCGGCTCTGATACCAAATGTCACGCCCCCGCCTGCGCGGAGCATGTGAGACACCCAGTGCCCATGTGGGGTCACATGAGGAGGGACCGCGGGGCTCTCCTGCCAGATATTGTCCTGTTCCGTGGCTTCACGCAAGCATCCTTCACCCCTCCCCGGTTTTATTTTCCATCCAAAACACGTCTGCAGGATTAGGAGACACCTGCTTCATATGCCCAGGCTCTGGAGCGAGTCTTTCTGATGTAGGACTATTGGACCTCATAGAGATCACCACATTTGATTGCATCATGATAATTCTATATGGCAGTAATCCAAAATCATCCTCATTTTTCAAATCACTGTGCAACCTAGTGATAGAATAATCGTAGATTGAAAATTCAAGATCACCCTAAAGTAGTAATGTTGGCCTAAAATTTAAGAACAAAAATATATCAATATACCATCAATATATATTATATCAATATTACATGTGTGATACTATATTATATTAATATTATGTATATTGTTTTGATGATATAATAAATTATAATATATTAGTAATCATATTATTATTCAATAATAATTTCAAATTGTAGTATAAATATATTATTGTATTTTATATTTATATAATAAAATTATTAAATATTTTACTTCTATTGGTCTTATTTTTTAATCAAAATAGATATTAATATTAAAAAACATATTATGTATAAATAAAATTATTAATTCTATAATAATAATATTTAAAATATATTTATATAATTAATAATTTATAGGACTAATAAATATATCTTTATGAAATATATTAATAATTAGTATCTTAATAAATATATTAATATTTTATTATAACATATTTTATATGATTAATAAATATAATTTTATGAAATATATCAGGGATAGTTTTGGTATTCTATGGTCAGTGATTCTAAATTTTTATCGAATATCAAGCATGTTACTTATTGATGTCTAAAATATTTAATCATTGAAATATTGCATACCAAATATGGTAATTTTAGATTATCGAAGTTGATATTATTTTAAAATAAAAAATTATCAATGATCTAATTTTATCCTGACGGTTCTATTTAGAAACACCACATTAAGATTCGCATACTCTTGCTTCTCTTTTCAATAACTAAAAAAAAAAATTCTCCCGATCCATTGCACATGCCCTATTAATTATGTTACTACGATTGATACTAGAAAAATAGAGGAGAAAGACAACAACAAATATTCCAATACCAATCAGGAATTTGGGAATAGTGGTAAATCCAAAATCTCCAAGAGCAAGAATAATAGATAGATAAAAACTCACAATTCAAAGAAATCCATCATAGGGATACAGAGTTCTAGTGATCACCACTCAGAGACAATTTCCTTAAGATACAGGGCAAGAGTATGCTCACTACCCAAAAAAAAGCATAGAGATCCAGAACACCCAAAAGAAAAAAACAAGTCAAAAACTTAATTTCTTAATTCACTCAAACTTAAATTAAATATTGTCAGAAAACAAAACATAGGGCATGCCTTTATATAAGCACGTTTGGAATATTTTTTAAACAATTACAAATAATTCTAAACTTAGAAAAGAAATACAAAATGCTATCAATAGGCATTCTCTAATTAGGCATCCCATAAAAAAGAAAAATACTATATATTGGCATTCTATAGGAGCCCTAAATTTAAGAAAAAATATCATATTTAGGCATTCCAAAATTTACTTTTATTTAAGCATAAAGCAAAAATAAATTATTAATTTTTTTAGCTTTTGAAGTATTTATTTATTTATTTATTTATTTTGGCTCGTTAGGCATCCGTGTCAACGATGCAAAACATTGTCCTACTCACCGACCCAAAGCGCGCGGTCCCCTCGACCCAACATGTTACAATATGCTCCATGTACAAGCGAGCATCACCCATTTCGCTGGAACATTACCTTATTTATAGCAAGCTCATCTTTCGAGATCCTTTTAACATCTTGTCATTTATACTTTTTGTATATACATATGGTCACGTATTACCTCTCCTTTCCTTGTCCATCCTTGAGAGCCGACTTGCCATCAACATTAATGGCCACAGATTTTCCAAGCCTATATTAATACCAAAAAGGCAACCGACCGAAAGGACAGGTGAAGGCCAGACACCATAAATAGGACAAGATATCTCCTCTAGCTTGCCCAATTCCTACTCCACCACAGACTTGGCTCCATCCAATCCAATCCAGACCCGTGCATGCGTTAGATTTGGAGCTGTAGCTTTCATAACTGGGTACGAGCAAAAGTCCCCATTTATCTCCCACACAAGTTTAGGCGAGGAATTTTCCCCTCTCCGTTGGGAGTTGACGGACCTCTCCACCAATTACCGAAGCCGTCGGTTCTGACCACCGACCGGATCCGAGCTCAATGCCGGATTTGTCCAAGTCAAGGCATCCGCAAGTTTCTTATAAAGCCAGCCACCGAAGCTTCACCAATTCTAACCATCCCCGATCATAAAACCATCACTTCTTCCCTCCTCTCAACTAATTCAATACAAGCAGAGTCAATTACCATGGGCAATGGGCTCTCCCCTTGCTTCTGCTCATCCTCCAATAGCCTGGTGAAGCTCGTCTTTTGGGGTGGCGCCACCAAGTTCCTCACCGAGAAGCAGCTCGCCGGCGAGGTTATGTTCCAGTTCCCCGACTGCGTCGTTTGTCATGCCGACTCCTTCTATATCGGGCAGCCAGTCCCAGTCTTGTCCATCGGCGACAAGCTGCATGCAGGCGAGACATACTTCGTCATCCCGGTCGACCGCTTCCCATGCAACCAAATCCTCACACCTGTAACCCTATCATCGTTTTCCCCCGGCCCGACGAAGCCGTCACTTGCCAGCTTTGGTCAGTGCCCGTTCGAGTACGTGAAGGCCGCCGACGGGAGGACGGTCATAAAGGTTCAGCCGAAGTTTATAGCCAAGGTCATCACCGCCGAGGAGGGGGGACAAAAGTATGGTAGAGATGGTGGAACTCTGTGCAGCACGCCGGAGCTAAAGAAGCACTATGCGCAGCTCGTAGGGTCGAGAGACCGTCCTTGGTCTCCGAAGCTCGAAACAATCTCCGAGAGCAAGAGTAGGTTATCCCAAGTGAGATTGTCACCGGTGAGATTGTTTGGTTTGGAAAAGAGATCGGGGTAGAAATTGCTTCCTTCTCTTCGAGAAAAGTTGGGTCATGGATGTTATGAACTCACTTTTATAAGAGGAAAAAAAGATGTAGCACTGATGAATGTGTAGATCTGCACGGTGGATGTAATTGTATAGATTTTTATCGCTAACCATGAATCATGATTTGCCCTTTTTTACTTTGCTAACAAGGATTGACTTGGTGTTGGTTGCCTCAACAAAAGGGAAAAAGAAGTGATGTTTGACAAGCTACGAAGTCTTTATGAGAGGAGGTAAAAGAGGTAGATAGACTTTCCTCTTGTAGATGATTATGGTGAGTGTGTATGAACAGGAGAAAGGGAGAGAGAGAGGGGGGGAGGGTACAATGGGAGACGTCGACAGAGGACTAGGCGGGAGGGTGGGAGACGATGGAGCCGTCGACGGCGGAGTAGTGGTTGGAGGCAAAAACAGGTGGGGGAGTGGAGGAGATCGGATGATGAGATTTGATGGGCTAAGGAGAGAAGAGGTGAGATTTGAAGGAGAAAGGAGGTTGGCACCAGCAAATTCTCCAAGGCTCGCGGGAGCTAACTTGGTTCCCCTTGGTCGACCACCCCAGCAGGCCAAGTGCCACGCCCCGAGCCCGAGGCGCGGCAGACGCCACACGCCCGCACGGCGGGCCGCACAGATGTGCAAGGAATCGGAACATATCAAAGCAATCACAGATGTTTAAAACTGACATAATTAATTAAAGTAATTCAAAAGCAGTCTTACAAAATTCCAAAATAATATTTGCTAACGTAATTCAAATATCCATACTAATCTAACTAAAATGTCAATAACTGAAGAAATCATCGAAAAATCTAATGCACTCCCCAATCCCGTGCGATCAAGCCTCTGGATCTGAAAAACAGAGAAAATAAAATAATGAGCTACACTAGCCCA
>JAOXJJ010000482.1:323224-334524 GCA_025769935.1 Phoenix roebelenii
AGCACGTAATTGACCTCATTCCTGGAGCATCCTTGCCAAATCTTCCCCATCATAGACTCAACCCAAACGAGCACACTGAACTGAAACGTCAAGTTGACGAACTCCTCACTCGAGGGTATATTTGTGAGAGTCTGAGTCCTTATGTTGTACCTGCACTCCTCACTCCCAAGAAAGATGGCTCTTGGAGGATGTGCGTTAATAGCCGTGCTATCAATAAAATTATGGTTAAGTATCGTTTTTCCATTCCTAGGCTGGATGACCTTTTAGACTATATATCTGTTGCTACAGTTTTTTCCAAGATCGACCTAAAGAGTGGGTACCACCAGATTTGGATTCGTCTTGGGATGAATGGAAAACTGCCTTTAAAACCAAAGATGGACTCTACGAATGGTTAGTAATGCCTTTTGGATTAACAAATGCTCCAAGTACTTTTATGAGGATGATGACACAGATCTTTCAACCTTTCTTGAATAAATTTGTTGTTGTATGTTTTGATGACATCCTCATCTATAGTCAAACTCAAGAGCTCCATCTCTCACACTTAAGGTAGGTTTGTGATGTCCTGCGAAGAGAAAGTTTTTTTTGCAAACCCTAAGAAGTGTGCCTTCCTGACTGATCACGTCACTTTCTTAGGGTTCATAGTATCTTCCAAGGGTGTCTCCACTGATTCGGAAAAAGTAAGCGCGATAGTCGATTGGCCTGAGCCTAAGACCTTAGCAGAAGTACGTAGTTTTCATAGCCTGGCTACTTTCTATCGTCGCTTCATTAGAAATTTTAGTTCAATAATGTCTTCCATTACAGATTGCATGAAGAAACGAGACTTTATATGGACTAAGTCGGCATTCCAAGCATTTAAAGAAATTAAGAAAAGGATGACTGAAGCGCCTGTCTTGCGCCTCTCCGATTTCACTAAGGTATTTGAGGTCGCATGTGATGCCTGTGGCGTTGGCATAGGTGGCGTGTTAAGCCAAGAAGGTCACCTTGTCGCATTCTTTAGCGAAAACTTAAGCGACGGCAGGTAGCGTTATTCCACCTATGATAAGGAATTCTATGTGGTAGTGCAAACTTTGCGACATTGGCGACACTATTTGCTACCGCAAGAATTTATTTTGTATTCAGACTATGAGGCTTTAAAGTATCTCAATTTTCAAAAGAAACTGAATCATCGACACGGCCGATGGATTGAGTTTCTGCAAGCCTATACTTTTGTACTAAAACATAAAGCTGGAGTTGAGAACAAGGCTACTGATGCGCTCAGTCGACGGATCTTTTTTCTATCCGTGATGAGCACTGAAGTAATTGGTTTTGAAAGGATTAGGAAACAATATATCACCTATCCTGATTTTAGTGATGTATACCTGATCCTATGAGATGGAGTAGAGAGAGAACAAGATGATTTCTTTTTACAAGATAATTACCTCTTTCGCTCCGACCGATTGTGTATTCCCCGAACCTCATTGAGAGATTTCCTAGTATGGGAAATACACGCTGGAGGATTGTCTGAGCATTTTGGGAGAGACAAAACCATTGAAATGGTGGAAAGATGTTTCTTCTGGCCGAGTCTCAAGAGAGACGTGGCCAAAATTGTCGGTCAGTATCGCACATGTCAACTAGCCAAATAACGTAAACAGAACACTGGTCTTTACACTCCACTACCTATTCTTGATTGTCCTTGGCAAGATGTTAGCATGAATTTTATGTTAGGACTTCCATGTACCTCTACCAAACACGATTCCATTTTTGTAGTGGTGGACCGATTCTCTAAAATGGCTCATTTTCTTCCCTGTTCTAAGACTTCTGATGCTTATAGGATTGCGAAACTCTATTTTGACGAAGTCGTTAGACTCAATGGCCTCCCAAAATCTATTATGTCCGATAGGATGTTAAATTTATGAGCTACTTTTGGAAAACCCTTTGGCACATGATGGGCATCAAATTAAAATTTTTCTCTGTCTATCATCCCCAAACTGATGGCCAGATAGAAGTTGTCAACCGAAGTCTAGGGAATCTTTTACGATGTCTGGTAGGTGAGCATGCTAGGACTTGGGATTTAGGGCTCGTTTGGTTCGCAGGAAAAGAAGGAGGAAAAGTGTGGTCAATGGAAAAGTAATGAGATGCATCTTGTTTGGTTGGAATTTTCAAAGGAGAGAGATGGAAAAGTTGTTTTTCCATAGGAATATGATTCCCACATTTCATGGGAAAGTCTTTCCCATGAGAAACATGGGAAAGTAACTTTCCCATGAGGCGAAAATCACTTTATTTTTATTTTTTTTCAAAAAGGCCCTTCAGCATTAAAGAAGCATTAAAGAGGTATTAAAGACCTAATTTTTATTAAGGGCATAATAGAAATTATACATAACTTTTTCAGGAAAGTGGATGGCCAACTAAACATAAGCATTTTGGAAATTTGTCACTTTTTCATGGTCAACCAAACATGTCAAAAGTACTTTCCTAGGCATCCTCTTCCTAGAAATTTGTTTCCCAGGAATCATATTCCTAGGAAGGAAAAAAGCTTCCCACGAACCAAACGAGCCCTTAGTATTACCAACCGCCGAGTTTGCATATAATAGTTCGGTCAATAGGACTTTAGGTATGAGTCCTTTCGAAGTGGTGAATGGATATAAACCTAGGCAACCCATAGACTTGATTCCCATATCTCATCAACATAGAGTCTCTGAGTCTGTACAATCATTTGCGTCACACCTGCATTCATTGCATCAGAAAATCAGCAAACGTATTCACTCTAATAACTTAAAATATAAATCCCTTGCTGATTTGCATAGACGTTATACAGAATTGAATGTAGGCGATTATGTCATGGTGAGAATTAGACCTAAACGACTTCCTTCGGGAACGTTCAAAAAGTTGTAATCTCGTAGTGCGGGACCATTCAAAGTCCTAAAGAAAATCAGATCGAATGCTTATGTTCTAGATCTTCCTGAAGACTATGGGATTAGTGCGACATTTAATATTGAAGATTTAGTCTCATACAAGAAGTCAACATTTATTCCTTCTAACCCTTTTGTTGATACACCCGCTTTTGTTGATCACCCTGACCCAGTACCTGCTATTGAACCTCCACCTCCAAAGTTTCATGCATGTAGAGAACACATAGAACATATATTCAATGAGCAGGTTATATCTATCAGGAGAGGAAGCTACCAACGTTATCTTGTTCGGTGAAAAGGTCGATCCAAATCAGATGTGACGTAGATTTCACGAACCGAGTTGCAGCGCCTTGACCCTGGTCTTCTGGAGCAGTTCGACAGCCGGCCAGATCTGCACTCGACAGAGTCGAGTTTTTTCCATCCGAAAGGAGTTGATGGGGACATCAGCTAGGCCACCATTTTATTTGCATATTTATTTTATGTTTATTGCTGGGCTTATTTGCATTTTAGGGATTATTTGTGTTATTTGTGAGTTTATTAGGAGTTATTTCTGTGTAAGGGGGTTTTATGTTAATTGTGTTTATTGGGCCCTATATATAGGGGACTATTCTCATGATTAGGATTTTTAATGAAGGTTTAACAATCCCCCCCCCGCCCCCACGTTTCCCCTGCTCTCTGCCTCCTCTCCTCTTCTCCCTCTTCTCTCTTCATCTCTACCTATTTTTCTTCTCTCATTCTCCTCATCTTCTTTCTTCCTCTTCCTCTGTCGCTCTATTTTACAGCAGCCACAACCATTCCAGGTTGACTCATCACCGTTGCAGCTACTTCTCCCATGACAGTGCTGCATCACTTCTTCTATCCGGCATCCATTTGGTACCAAAGCTTGTTCTGTCCTACATAAGTTTGGTATCAGAGCAAACCTCGATCCACTACCATTTTTGTAGCATCTTCATTGTGCCATTACTATTATTGTCCATCCCTCACCATACTCACACCA
The DNA here is from genome assembly GCA_025769935.1 of Phoenix roebelenii. NCBI lineage: Eukaryota > Viridiplantae > Streptophyta > Magnoliopsida > Arecales > Arecaceae > Phoenix > Phoenix roebelenii. The sequence goes on from JAOXJJ010000482.1 coordinate 327,110, forward strand.
AAAAAAAAGAAGAAAAAAAAAAAAAACACAAATTTCCATTCCTGCTTTCCGCCGGTCTCCTACCCTATTCTCTATCAGCCATTGGTAGCCCACCGCCCTTTGCCCGAGCCCTCTCGGTGATTCAACAAATCCTCTGAGTCAATTACACATAAGAAGCCTCTTTTTCTATTTTATTGATAAGAAGCAAGCCTCTACATATAAGGAGAGTAGGAGCATTGAAAAAATAAATGGTCTGAAGTTTCCGGCTGGGATCCACAAAGCACGCATGATGCATCTAATTTTATAAAGGACACATGATGCATCTAATTTTATAAAGGACACATGATGCATCTAATTGTACAAAGGAGGGGAACTGAAGGAAGAGGAAGGGCTCTCAAAGGTAGCATCACATGAATCTCCCCTCAAAGTAAAAGCCAATAGACTGAAATTTGGGAGGAGTGCTCCACATAACTGAAAATAGACTCAAAGTATTAAATCACAAATTGACATTTAGACAAGAAGCAAAAGAAACTAGTGAAGATACCATAGCCTGGTGGACGAATCGTATCTAAATAGTTGCTAAAAATTGCGAAGCGATTTTCTTATCCGGTCAACATAGAAGACAAGAATTGTTTCAATCTGCTGAACTCAACCATCTCAAATAAAATTAAAAAAAAAAATGAAAAAGGGTTGTTAAGTCTCTTAATAACAAACTATATAATAATTAAAGTCTGTATTTATACTAGTAAGATCTACCTCTTCAAATTAAGTTTTAGTTTATATTCCACTTAAAAGAGATGAAAGTTTTTCTAAAATAGTAAGCAAATTATATTAGAGTGAACTTGTCTTGGAGTCACACCTTCAGTCCTAAACTAACTTTTTCCCCTAATGCATCATTCAATTTCTCTATAATTGGAGGTCATGTCCAGTTAAAATCCAAAAAGAAAAATTTTTACTTCACTAGCCTTTTTCAGGCCCCAAACATCTTCAAATCTCTACATCAACAAGGTGTAATGAACCTTTAGGAATTGCTGTACCATTATAATATTAAACGATACATTTGTTATGGTGCATACTAGATGGAAAGTTATAGCATTCAAAATTTACATTTTATGAATAGATTTTTGATATGGTGCATCCAAACCTCATTCAAACCTATGTATAAACTGATCAAATTATTTTTTTTGGAGTTCTTTGGAGTTGTAATAGGTCTTCTATTTGCTCCTAATTCCCATATGATACCTAATAAAGCAAATCTTGGTTTATGTTTCTTTTGTGATGGACTCGGAAGAGGGGGATAAGGATCTCCCCGAGATCATGTCTTCTTAGATATATTCTGTATGTACAATGCGATTTTGGTAACATAGGACCTCATCCAAAAATAGCTAGCTAAAAAGATATTACTTGCATGAGTTCCTTGGTCTTGTATAAGTACCCAAGATTTTTTCAACTCATAACTGAGACCAAATACATGTCTGCACAGATCTTCGTATATTCTCTTTGTTTAAGCTCTAGTATCATCACTAGACTAAGAATCCAAATCTTATCAAATCTAATTATAAACACCACAATCAGCTAACAGTTAATCCTGAATAGCCTGTGTTGCGATGTCTCCAAATTTCCATATGTTATATATGAACCAGGTCTATATTGATACTATTTGTAATAACTCAAAACCTTATCCAAAAAGGATGGCCACAAGGTATTAGTTGAATTCCTTAATCCTCTCAGATTTATCCAATGTGCAATTAATGTGGGATTAAATAGATGCCCGTTTGAGCTCTCACAAGAGCAATGAAGACTTTGGTCATATGATCTATACCAGGAACCAATAAATTGCAGTTCAGAACTACTCAATTCTTCTAAACCCTTCTTTGGCAATACAGCTATATAATCTTACAACAATGTTATGTGTTTCTATAATAGCCATTGCTATTCGACCTTATCAACTTTTTTGAAACAGAGTTTAAAAATAAAAAAATATATAGAAATAAATATATGAAACTAGCATTAAACTTTGTTAACGATGATTCTATTATTGTGATGTTATTACTTCCCCGTCATTCCAAATCAATAACACTGAGTAGATGACAAAATAATAAAACAATGCAAAACAATTTTTTTGGAATATTTTAACCAAATGACAACATGTTATCATGATCACTGATCGTTCTGAGCTGAAGATACAAGTTCCTTGTCCCCATATAACACTTCCCAAGCTGCATTTACAGTAAAATATACATAACGAAATACTTCATTTCTTCTTGATTTACGACACAAAATATTTATAACCCATGCCGATGAGTAATGATATGTTATTGTTGTTATCATTTTACATGGGAGCATGGAGGTCATCCACAGATCATAGAATAAAGGATAATTAACACAGGGGTATGGTACGTGTTCCCTGCATGGCTTGCACATGCAAAAACAAGCTTTGCACGCGCCGGAACGGCGTCTCCTCGTGGAAACCACGTTCCTCTTAAACTTCTTCCAACTAGGCTTATTATATACCTCTTATTTCCCTCATCTTTCAGTTGCTTACATAATTTCTCATTTGATTACTTAAGCCAGAGTCACATTTAGCCTAAAACTTATGTATGCACAGCTGATCGATTAGCCTAAACTGAGCTCGGGTTGGCTAGGAAATGAGCCAAAGATCCAACTGCCTAGGTTTGCACAAACAAACAGGAGCTTGACTCAACTCATGTAAGTTCATTCATATATAGTTGCATGACGAGTAAACCATTGACTAAACTATGTCCGGTTTGATTCAGCTCTGCTGGTTTGCACCACACAACGAGACTCATATATTATGATTACTGTAGGATCATATCCTCTTGTTTAAGGCCACCTGCAGGTTTCAATTTGTTTGATGACATATGCATCCCATTTGATTTCACTATATAATTGGTTTTGGAGAAGAAAAAACTAATTGATGGTTGATAGTGATGTCTAAGGAATTTATGCCATTGTTCTCCAGACAAATACAAACAAGCTTAGAAGACAAATTCTTAACTGTAGCTATTTGGAAGATTCTAATAACATAATTGAAGAAGCCAACGTAAACGACATGAGTGGATTTAGGTTTTCTATTAAATCTGTCATGATCTAAAAGGACCTCCTCAGGAGTTTAAATTTTTTCTTTTCTTTTTATTTAATTACCTTGAAAAGTTGATTAGGCAAGATTCTATTTCACACTTATTTGCATTTGATCAACGATAGCTGATGGATCATTTGCACATGTGGTGTCTGTTGTAGTTTTAATTAAAAAAATAAATTTTTCTTATCCTCGAACTTTTAGTTATTTTAAATATTTTAAAATATTCTTTTGGGAGAGGCTTCTTTGAGAAGAGTTATGACTTTTCAGAAGAGAGCGTTGGCTTTCGAAAAGATACGGTATTTCCAAAACATTATGTATTTTCAGAACCATTGCATTTCTTCAATCTTTGGATAGAGTCTGCAAATAGACTCCTCCAAAATTAATCCAAAAATAATCCAAGTCAATCTCTTTCTCTCTCATTGGTGCTTTGTCTCCCCAGAGTTTTTTTCATAGACAGAGTTTTTCTACTCTTCAACTTTTTGCTTTCTATTTTTTATCTTTTCTGGACATCTGAAGGAGTCGATCAGGTCAAGTCTTTCCAGCAATCGTGCCCATTAAAGGAGGATCGGGCTGAGCCAAGTTGTTGTACATTGGGAACGAGATTGCCACAAATCTGCACATAGGGGACGAGTCATATTCTTAGGACAGTGTATATCATATGCCTCGATTCAAGCAAGCTCTTTTTAATCTTCTAGTTTTATTTTAGTAGATTATTTCTTTATAATACTCCTATAGAATAAAGATATAGCAGTTTCTAGGCAAAATATTTCCAACAGTCTAAGAACATGAATTTGATTATACTAGAAATTGTTATTTGATCATTTATCAAATTTAGTTTAATTGCATAGAACTAAAGTTGGTTTTAATTATATCGAATTAGAAAGCTGTAAACTTTTTTTTTTCTATTTACAAAAATCAGTCCTTTTAGAAAGTCATATTGCTTTGAAAAATTGTACAAACAGAGTTTTTGCAACTTTAAAAATCATGCATAAATTTTCTGCAGATTTTTTTTACAACCTTAAAGTCTGTGTAGAATTTTTTTGGAGATTAAAAAAAATTTGTATAGAAAATTACTATAACTTTAAAATCCATGCAGATTTTCTACAGCATTAAATTCTGTGCAATCTAATTTTTATAATTTTTAATTTCTGTGTAGAATTTTTTACATCTTTAAAATTTGTGTCGAAAACTTCTGCATTTTAAAAGTTGCGCAGAAATTATTGTTGCTTTAAAAACGATACATATATAAGTTGTTCTCAAAATATATACTGATGCTTTGAAAAACATACAGAAATTATAAAGTTACATTACTTGTTATATTTCTTAGTGTGGTTATTTAATTTTATTAATATTATTGCCCATTATTGCATTTATTTCAAAACCTAGAATCTAACTCAAAATCTTACGAATCAAAAGAGTACTTACAAAAAGATGAACCGACATATTCGGATTCGTCATAAATTTATAAGACAACTCAAAAAAAATGATATCATTTTCTTGAAATTTATCAAGTCTGAGAAAAACTTAGGAGATCATTCAACTAAGGGTTCGTTCAGGAGTGGAGTCCTAGAATCATCGAGGGGGATGGGGCTTAAGCCCACTATTTGGTCACCGACAATGCATACCCAACTTCTGTGACTGGAGATCCCATGAAAGAGGTTCAATGCGGTAGAAACGAAACTGGTTGAGTAATCGTGTGAGAGCACATTTTTTCGGAGCATATCTCCTTCCATTTCTATGATGAGCGCTCTTATGTGACAAAATTATATATTGGAAATGTTGAGTTATACTCTTAATGAATCCAAGATAAGAAATATGCAGGGTATTAAGTCATAAATACCCTTAGAGGATTTACATATGTGAGAATTGTTGTATAGGCTGCGGCTACGGGTTTGGGCTAACCCTAATAAAATGTTCGTAAAAAAATCAATGTACTAAGCGCAAGGCCTTTTAATGGTGCTGACCTCATAATGACCTAATTGATCCATATTGTATGTATATAAGTAGAAGTTTGAGTCCAAGGACCAAGTTCAAGATCTAATCTACTATGGTAATTCTTTTAGATAGATAAATACTATCAACACTAAGTGAGGTTTAAGTCTATTGGACCTCTTACCCATTTCACAGTATAAGTTGTTTAGATAATCTACTATATAATTTTCTTAAAAAATTTAAATCTTTTGTGAGGGATTGTTGGGGTTAAGAGATAAAAAAATAATTTTTTTTATCTCTTAACCCTTAGTTGTTTTAAATATTTTAAAATACTTTTGTGTAGGACACCTCTTTTAGAAAAGTTGTGACCTTTAGAAGAGAACGTTGGCTTCCGAAAAGATACGGTGTTTCTGAAATGTTACGTATCTTCAAAACCATCGCATCTTTACGGTCTTCAGATTGAGTCTATAAATAGATTCCTTCAGGATTAATCCAAAAATAATCCAATCTAATCTCTCTCTCACTGGTACTCTGTTTTCTAAAAGTTTCTTTCACAAATAGAGTTTTTTTACTTTTCAACTTTATGCTTTCTATCTTTTTATCTTTTTTGGATATCTGAAGGAGTCGATCGGATCAAGTCTCCCTAGTGATTATGCTCGTTAGAGGAGGATCGGGATAAGCCGGGTTGTTGTACCTTCTACCACTACATCAGGTTCTATAATAAGGAAGACAAAATGATTGATAAAGATGATGCGAGTCTACTCGAAACTGAGAAACTCGCGAGATCACCGCAAACCTGCACATAGGGGACAAATCACATTCTTAGGGTAGTGTAGATCACACGTATCAATCCAGACAAGCTCTTTTCAATCTTCTGATTTTATTCTAGTAGATTTTTTCTTTATAATACTTCTATAACATAAAGATATAGTAGTTTTTAGGCAAAATATTTCTAACAGTGTCAATCTGTGGACCATATGTAAGCTAAACAATGACGACCATTGGATCATTAGCATGCATGATACACCTCAATGGAGCACTTTAACTAATAACATGCGACTGTTGAATTGTTTCCAAATGTGGCATGAATTTTAGCTCATCTGGATCCCAAGAAATGTATGCAAATAATCTGCTCATTTGGATCCCAAGAAATATACTCAAATAATCCAATGATCCAAATTGATTTTTTGTCATGCAATTGAGATCTGATGGGCTTGAGCAAAAGTTTGAGTTTTATGCCGGTCTCTCATATGATTTAAGCTTGTGAATGGTGTAGCAGAGGGTAGCTTGGTCATTAAATATGTGGGAAAACAAATAGTTAATTGAGATAATTCGGGAAATAAAAGCAATGGATGGATCATGGATGTTATGGTATACGAACAAAGAAATATGAGGAGACAATTATTAAAACAACTATCTTACAAGAGGCTATTATCATAACCCTTTTAGTTATTAATTTAAGAGGATCCCCAAACTCTATATGGACGACTTTTGCCATTATAGATAGGATTGAGCAGGATTCAGAAGTAAAATATATTATATCGGGATGCTAAATCGTATACCAAACCTCCAAAAATCATAACCAAGCTACATGGCACCCAATTAAGATGTTTTTTTTTTTTCAAATCGAGTAACCTTTTGAGCTCTATAGCATAGCACCAAGCTTAAAGGATGTTGCGCACCAAGTGAGCAGACCCAAATTCTATTGTTTGAACCCTAAAATGGGTGAAATTTTTTTTTCAAAAAAGATTTTAACGACACTTAACTTCCAATCCAAGAAGAATTTAGTAGAGCATCAGGAGGTAGAGTCGATATATCTAGAATTTTTAGCTTTTTCATGTTTATTTCTACTAGTTATTTAATTTTGGAAAAGCTAAGTCATGTTTGAACTAGAAGGCCAACCCAAATTATATAAAAGCAGACCTCACTAGTATAAATAGATGTTATATGTCTCAAATTATGATTTATCAATTAAAGAAAATCGGATGTAGACCCTACTTTTGCCATCTTTTTATTTTTTACTAAACCTTTTTTGAGAGATTCACTACAACAAAATAGGGTTTTGCCGATTGTTCTCCGCCGACGCTAACAGAAAGCGTCGGCAAATGTCGAAACAGCGCCGACCTTTTACGACGCTTTTGTACAGCGTCGGGTGAAATTGAAATAAGACGACGCTTTGAAGCATCGTCGGAGGAAAAAAGGCCAACAAAATGCGTGATCCCCTGCCTTTTTCCCCGATCGCCTGCCTTTTTTCTTCTCTCTCTCTCTCACACGCGCGGAGGAAAAAAGGGTTAGGGCAACAAACCCTAACCCTTTCATCTCCAGCCGCCATCATTCCCCCCCCCTCCTTCCTCCTCGATCATCTCCCCCCAAACCCCCCACCGAGCTTTGGATCCCCCTC
>JAOXJJ010000482.1:334624-361294 GCA_025769935.1 Phoenix roebelenii
AACACAAACATTAGTAATTATACTTCAAGGTTTTGTGATCATCAAAATCAATCTTTAAATCAATCTTTGGGTCATCATAATGTCTCCAAGCATCATGCGCCAAGTCTTAGCCACTCGATCCAGAATCCACCACCGATGTGGTAGGTCCCAGCTATAGAGAAGAAGAAAAAGAGAACGATGGAAATGAAATATTTTATTCAAACCTCTATTTGGGTGAGAGAAAACCCATGCACGTAGGACTCTTCTTCAGGCGAGAGTTAACCCAAACACCACTTCTATTCTCACGTTGCCTTTCCCTTCGCTCGTTCTCTCATTTATGGATCCCTTGACAACTGACTAACAAAATAAAAGGTTGTCACATCAGCACTCGAGTTTCTCTCTCTCCCACGTCTTTCGTCTAAATCGAATGCTTTCCTCGATGTGGTTACTCTCTTCTTCCTCCCCGTTCTGCATGTCGTCCCGCTCCCCCCATCTTCACAACAGAATCTTCGATGAAAACTCAGCTCCCTTGCAACGGACTTCTTCTCTGTGTGCTTGGAACTCCATCATGGTGGATCGTGTGTTAGGGCCCTGGTCCAATGCCATCAGGTAGCGGAGGTTGGGTCTTCGAACCCATTGCGGTCTGGTGGGTTCAAAGGGCGTATCACGATGCCTCCAGTAGAGCAAGCTCCACGGATCCATCCTGAACAGTTTGACATATTGGTGCAACAAGTCCAAGCGCTTACTGTGGCCGTTCAAGACCTGCAGCAAGTAAGAGACTAGCATGTACTCCTTCCACATGGGTGCAAGTACTCAGGACAATGCTCGCGACGTTGCTCTCCCGCAGAGCATCGCCATCACCGAAGCTCCCATCGAGCTCGGAAGGACGATCTCGACAAGCGGACCTCAAAAGGCCGACCTCAGAAGGCCGAGCTCAGAACGCCTCCCCCAGAAGGCCGAGCTTAGAAGATCAAGCTCAGAAGGTATGAGCTCAGAAGATCGAGCTCAGAAGACATGAGCTCAGAAGGCCGAGCTTAAAAGGCCGAGCTCAGAGGACCGAGCTCAAGGGACCGAGCTCAGAAGACCGAGCTCAGAAAATCGAGCTCCGAACACCGAACTCAGAAAATCGAGCTTAGAGGACCAAGCTCAGAAGGCCGAGCCTTCTAAGGCCGAGCTCAGAAGGCATGAGCTCAAAAGACTGACCTCAGAAGGATGAGCTCAAAAGACCGAGCTTAGAAGGCCGAGCTCCGAAGGCATAAGCTCAGAAGGCTGATCTCAGAAGGCTGAGCTCTGAAGACCGAGCTCGAAAGGCCCAGCTCAGAAGGCATGAGCTCAGAAGGCTAAGCTCTGAAGATCGAGCTCAGAATGTCGAGCTCTGAAAATCGACCTCAGAAGGCCGTGCTCAGAAGGCTGACCTCAGAAGGTCGTGCTCAGAAAACATGAGCTCAAAAGGCCGAGCTCAGAAGGCCGAGCGTGGAACGCCCACATAAAGAAGGGAGCACCAAATTCTCCATATTCGGGATCAAATCCCGCAGTCTCCATCACCACAGCTGTCAAAATTTGAATTTCTACTATCTCAACCGATTGCCAGCTAATTTGAACGCCCGTGCCATCTAAGGTAACATATTTAATCCGAGATATGCGTAATCGCAACCAAGGGTGAATAACCGCCACACCCCTCCTATAAAGAAGGGGAAACGCTGGCGAGGCAGGGGGGCTTCCTCCTCCACAAAAGAAAGGATTTCTTCTTCTTGCTCCCCGGCTATTACTTCTCTTCACTACCTCTCTCCATTACTTCTCCATTGCAAGCTCCTTTCTGACTTAAGCATCGGAGGGCCGGCGCCGGAATCTCCGGCCACAGGCTTCTTGCAGGTCCGCTAGAGACAGTCGTCCGCCGCCGCACCACCAGCCGAAGCTCCTCCTCCTCGATCCGCGGTTACCCCCGAGTCCAATTTTCAGCAACAGATACTAAGTGAGAAAGTGGAGGAAAACGAACATACAAATTCACCAAACATATTAGCCATTGGCATCACAAAGATTTAAATTTGATTCTTTTTAAAATATATTTTTATTATTTCTCTTAGAACATGTTTTATTTTTATAATGTATTATGTATATTAGAAAGTTGATTCCTTTACGTATTTACTGAAGGATAGAAGTGGATATGCGAGCTTCAGCAGAATAGACATTACTTATTCTGCGATTACACATGTTACCAGATAATCAGGCCTTATTAACTGGCTTCGGACCCAAAACAGTTAGTTAGGCTGGATCAATGCTAGATCAGGTTTGACTTGTGTAAAAGCCTACATTTCTTGTTGGGTCTATTTTGGCCTGAGCCAAATACAGAACTTACGACCTAAATGAAATGGATATATGAATCATCAATGGTGCAGCCATATAAGGGTGTATTTAGTTATTTTATTTGTCCAGTTTAATATTTAGTATCTAAGATCATCAGTTACATTACTAGATAATATAAGATCGAGAAATAAAACCCTAACCCTACATGAGTAACATGACCTGTATACCCCACCCCAATATGGAGAAAAAATGAAAAAAGAAATAAATCCATATAGAAATATCATGTTTAAGTCACGAAGTTAAACTCCAGTAAATATTATGAAGTACTTGGTTTGTAACAAATCCTAGCACAGGCACTTTATTTCCTTCATGCATGATCGCCACATGTGATATATTCGTTTGTTTTGACTTGGGAAGCGCACTCGAAACGCCTAACGCCACGGAAACAAGATGGCCTTGGGGTAGAGGCCTGCTGCAGCCAGGCACATGTTAAGTAGACAAACGAGGGACAACCCTCGCAGCACAAAATACAGCTGCTCTAAAGCAACCAACACCACTCCTATTTGGTATTATTTTTATTTTCTATTTTTTATTAAAAAAATTAATAAGAAAAATGAATTAGATTAAGAAATGTATAATAAAATTCTTGTTTTCTTGAAACTATTTATAAAATCCTTAAGGCTTTTGACCGTAAAAATTTATTAGTTTTGGAAAAGTGTGAAAATAAAAATAAATAATAGTCAAAATTCCATGCAAATGCTATCTTCAATGTCAATCTTCCTACTTTGATGTTTCACTAATTAGGGAAATAGAATATTAGGGCATCAAGCAAAAACTCATGAAAGGATTATTCTGAAAATAGAAAATCACCAGCATAGAGGTAGGCTGGCTGAGATCCGAACGGAGGAGGGTGGTCAGCCGGAGCTTTGAAGAACATTGTGGATTGGTGGTGGCTATGGGCAGGAAGGAGGAGGAGGAAGCTGGCAAAGGGGAAGGAGGCAGGTAGAGAAGGAGACCGACAGAGAGGTGGAGGCGGAGCTCGACGGTGGCGGTGGCAGCAGCGCTTTGGATTAGAGAGGAAAGGGGGATGATGGATGGTGGGTCGGTTGATCGGTTTGGGAAATATATAGAACCCGACGACGCTTATAAGTATCCTCTTGATATTGGCTTCCGACGATTCTTATTCGCATCGTCTTATTATTTGCTCCCGATGATGCTTGTAAAAAAAGTGTTGGTAAATCATTCCCAACGCTTATATGCATTGTCTAATTATTGGCTTCTGATGACGCTTACCAAAAAGCCTCGGAAGAGCCCTTTCCTCCACTCCCGATGCTTTTAAGTGTCGTAAGATACCAACGCTAGTAAAAAGTGTTGGCAAATTTTGGTACGATAGCCAAATTACCGACGCCTCTTTCTAGCGTTGACAGTTCACAGTTGGAAATCCCAATTTTCCCTATAGTTAACCGACTACCAATTCAAGCTTTGCTCAAGGGGCAATTGGAGCTTATCGCCTACCATTCCTTAGCAAGGAGCTCGCCCATGTACAGTCAGTCTATTTCTTAATGCAAGTCAAAGGAAGACCTTTGTTTTCTCCAATACTGCTGCCTTCCAAACTGCTTTGTAAAACGGCCAAAGAATGCCACCATTGTTAATCAACTTCTAGCAGGATTCAACAGTGAAATCACTATTCTTGGCGATCTTCCAAACCGACACATCAGCAATCTTTGAAGGCCTGATGGTGGGGCAATAGTTCTAGAATGGTCTCCACTTGCCTTGTTCCATTAAGTTTAAGCCTTTTAGCCAGGCTTGGCTAATGCTTGAGGCCAAGCTTAGTATTGAGTAGTTGAAGCTTAACACAAATTTCGTGATAGTGTTATGTTTGAAAAAAAAGAAATTTGACCAAATATAGTCCTGACACCAGTTAGAGATGGACCCATATGGAACAGGGACATGGGGTTGGGCCTATTGGCATTGCGAGAGAGAAGAAGAAGAATATAGAAGGGGAAAAGTGAAGATCACGCAGAGTTTTGGAGTGTAGAGTTTCCTCCTCGAGCACTTAGGACGGCAGATAGTGTAATTAGAAACAAACAACCTTTTAAATCACATCATGTCTGTTTGCAGCTGGTACAAATGATAGTTCTTTTATTAGCACCCTTATTTAGGCCTTGCCAGTATATTATATATCTTGCATGATTACCCACCAGCATTATCAATTAAAAAGAAGGATGGAATCATTCTTCTAGTGTGGTGACAATTATAAAGGCTTGCACCTCATCAATGGAACTCATTATGCCATCTAAGGAGTAAACTGAAATAGAAAGTTGGTAATACGCTAGTAGTATCGGCATCCTAATTAACACTTCTTGCAGCAGGTGTTAGATCGGCATCGCAGATGTGTATAAAAAAGAACAAAAAAAGAAAAAAAAACAATTAATGATAGCATTTAATAAGTATAGAGTGTATATAGTCCGTATATGGTGATTCAAAATGCTATGAAGCAATTATATTATATGTGCAGATTGATAGGTCGAAGCAATCCATGGTTCAATGTGATCAGATGGGTTAAGGATGGGAAGCCTGCTCCTAGGTTGTTCACCTAACTCTAGTTCAAGCCAGGTTTTGGCTTGCCTTCTCTATAACCTAACTCATTTACCTCGATTATTAGCTGAAAGGTAGATTCAAACATTCAAATTTGTGCTAAAACCGAGATTCACTAAATCCTGGATTCCCCATGCTCAATTTGGAATTAGTTCTCTGTACTTTTTGCAGAGCCAAGCCAATGGTTGTGGACTGATATAAGATGCATGGGGCTAATCAAGCAAGGCTGTCAAAAAACTACACTGATTTAAAGACAAGTAATGCAAACAAACAGAGCTATCTATGCATGAGCACCTTGGGTTCAGGTGGGTAACACGCCGTTATAGGGAAAAAGCCAGGTTTCAACATCTTTAGAAAGCTAGACTCAAAGTAGCTGAGCTAGAAAAAGTAGAAGCTTGCTTGGCTAGCTTGATAGAAAGCTTAATTCATTTGATAAGTGACCTAAGCTTGAATATTTGTCAAGCTTGGCTCAAGCTCAATAACCCCTTAATTTCATGAAACAAGTGGAGCCCAAGCACTTAATTGTTTGGCTCTTTTGTACCTTATTTGAGCCCAAGTACATCTAAATTAAAAATAACATAATATCAAGTAATCAAAAGAAACAAGGTGCAACACTACAACAAAATAGGGTTTTGCCGACTGTTCTCCGCTGACGCTAACAGAAAGCGTCGGCAAATGTCGAAACAACGTCGACCTTTTACGGCGCTTTTGTATAGCGTCGGGTGAAATTGAAATAAGACGACGCTTCAAAGCGTCGTCAGAGGAAAAAAGGCCAACAAAACGCGTGATCCCCTGCCTTTTTCCCGGATCGCCTGCCTTTTTCCTTCTCTCTCTCTCTCATGCACGCGGAGGAAAAAAGGGTTAGGGCAACAAACCCTAACCCTTTCATCTCCAGCCGCCATCATTCCCCCCTCCTTCCTCCTCGATCATCTCCCCCCAAACCCCCCACCGAGCTTCGGATCCCCCTCCCCCTCCGAGCTTCGAGGATGACGCCGCACCATCGAGAAAGGCATTCTACCCCTCCGAGCTGAGGATACGGCGGTGGCGGCGGGCGGGATGTGGTTCGACGAGAACATATCCTTGGAGGAGGTGTTTGATAATCTGAGATGCACGCGGGAGGGGGATGTGTTCTTTCCCTCACCACCTCTTGTATGTGCTTTTTTTTTAATTTAGCTGTTGATTTTTTTTTTTGGAATTTATTTGTGGTTGCAGGAGAGCGAGTTTCTGAACGGAGGGAAAGAACGGCATGGGTGATGGAGGCGGCGGCCATCATGGCCATCGCCCTCACGAATGGAGGGGTGAGACCTGGAATCTCTGGTGCATTTCTTCTTCTTTTTTAGTTTTTTTTTTCTTCTGTGACGAACCCATATGGGTTTTTGATTCTGTTCAACAGGGGAAGCCCCCAGACTGGCAGAATTTCATGGGGATTATTACCCTGCTTCTGATCAACTCAACGATCAGCTTCATCGAGGAGAAAAATGCTGAAAATGCCGCGGCAGCCCAGGTTGCCATGAAAGTGCTCCCTGGACATCGGAAGCTCTGGCGGCCCACCCTGAAGCTTCTCCTGGTCACCATCGGGGACATTAGGGTTTCCGATGGAAAATATTTTTTTTAAAAAAATAAAGGCTTTTTAGCGACGCTTTTAAGCGTCGCTAAAAACAGACTTTTTAGCATCGGACGGATCTTTACCGACGCATATAAGCATCGGTAAAGATCATAAAAAGCGTCGGGAAAGATCACTTTTTTGTAGTGATTCGAGTTGAGTATCTTGGAGAAATTTTTTCTTCTTTCTGATCGGATCAGTTATTAATTATCTCTGTTGGTTTGGTTCTACCCAACACCTAAAATTTCTATTTTTATCGTCTTATCAGCTGTTAAACATCGGTTAGATGGAACTAGAAGGCTCGTAAGAGTATTTTTGCTTCTTCATGGGTTAACCGATGGATCAATGCTGGGTGACGATATGCAAGAGCAAAAAGACTGCATGATCTCTCTCTCTCCCTCCCTCCCCGCCTCCCCTCTATAGCTGCCACCATAGATGAACAGCCCAAGTTTCCTTTGACATCCCATACCTCCTTTGTGGCCTTCGCTAGTACATCGATTCATCAGTAGATGATTAATTTACTATATCATCCTATATAATTTGGATGGTCAGGATTGAAAGAAATTATATTTTTTCTAAAAATTTAAAACGTACCGAAGCAATCTCAGGTTTAGAAATATAGACAAGTTTTGTGTTAAATGTTGGGAAATAGAAATCGTAAGAAATGTAGAGTATTCAAGAAGACTGAAATTTTTAGTTTTAGAAGGCAATTTGAATTTCACTGAGATGATGACACAGCTTTTAAGATAAGTAGAGAAATCTCACTTTGTCATGATCTTCTTCTCTTCATAAAATCTTGATCCGGGGCAAGTCACATATAAGCCATTTCTGAGAAAGATTGCACACAAACAAAGCACCAAATCATATTGCTTGTGCCTATTACAACAAGAAATTTGCATAGGCCATAAACTATTAGACTTATTTAAGAGGGATAAACCTATTTACAAGCCTGCAACACTCAGAGTTTTTCTAATCTCATGTAAATATTCATCAGAGAATTTCCCTCCAGTTCTTAGTTACATACACTGTCTGATGGAACCAAGTCTTGCTTGCTCCCTTATAGTTTTGATGAGATGTTCGCAGAAGATCTGACACTCTATGCTCCCGGATTCGCTTGCCTGTTGATAAAACAACAAAAAGCAAAAGATTTAGCACATCAAACAAAATTACATTGAAAGATTAAGGCAACAGAAGGAAATGGAGCACAAACCTGAAGATGGAGACTGTAGAAGGTCTTGTCAGCATGGGTGGTGAGAGTGGAGGCATTCATGAGCTGAAGACCCTCTCCTTCCAAAACTCTTAGAACCTTAGAGAAAGGAAGCCTGACATCTTTATGCAAGAAACAGATCTGGAGCATGACTTCTTTGTTGTTAAGATAGGTTGCTGAAACAATAGGATAGATTATGCCACTATTATGGGCATGTTCTTCTTGCCTCGACACCATCAATAAGATCTCTTCCTTTCTCCGCGTTAGGTTCTCAATCTGTCTTTGTAGCTCTGGAATGTACTTTAGAACACGGGAAACAGTCGATGGAATGCTCAGCTTCTTCTGCTATAAAACTCATGGTGAATACACACTGATAGAGAGAGAGAAAGAGAGAGAGAGAGAGAGAGACCGTACGCTTTGATCCGTCTCTGGAAGTAGAGATCGGAGGGAGGAGTACAAGCTGTTGAGTTTCTTCCTTCGATCGCGTTCGTAGGCATTGTGGCTCAGCTTCCTGGTGGGGTTTGAGGGGTCTCTGATGGAAAGAGTGGAGGTTTGGAGGTCATCAAGCTCAAACTCTGGCTGAGTGGGGGAAAGGCCAAGAGATTGGTAGGATGCGTCTGTTTCCTTTGGGGTGTGGCTTGCAAAGGCTTCCTCGCAGTTGAGCACATGGCCGATGTTGTCCTCTTCTTGCCATCCCAAGGTGGAAAAGAGATGGGAACATTGGGGAGAGAGGGATAACATGGCGGGTATCCTAAAAGGTCTAATCCCAAGGAAATGTTTTGTGATGAAACAAGGAAGCGTCCTTCGCTAGTTGCTTCGAACTAATAGCAGTGAAGTCCAATATATAGAGAGACTTGCATGTTCAGCAATCATTATTTTTGTAGGATATGATGTGACCATATGGTATATTATTGGTTGATAGCATATAATTTCAGAACAAATACATACATCCATACATACATACATACATATATACATATGAAAATGATGCAAATGTATACCAAGGTTTTAATAATGTCGACACAAATATGCCTTATTAAAGGACTTCCTTTTAACAAAAGCAAATTACCAATATTTTGAGAGAAAAGGATGCATAGCTCATCTAGGATTGGATTAGTTAGGAAAAAAATATTTGATGATGCACCAACCAATGCTTCTGCCCACAAACCTACCTAAGAGGAGGGGTGTGACATTTTTCGATGAACTTTTTGGAAATACAATGATGACTGCTATACTGGCCATTTTTGGGTGGGTGGTCTAGTAGACAGTAATGAACAATTAGACAATAACATGGAGGTATGAGATTGTAGGAACTACTTAAAGTTTTAAGGCTGTGGGTGCAGTTCTCAGGCCCTTTTTCTCGTGGAGTCCATTTCTCGTTTTATTGTGGGTTACATTCTTATTTTGTTTGGCAGTCCATGTTTTCTGTAAAATCTTGGGAAAGAACATACACATAGTACTAGGTTTTGGGGTGGTTTCTTAGTCCATGAAACCTTAATTTACTTGCTTTTGGATGGTTTTAGCCCTCCTTTCTTCTTTCACTATCTCACTAAAATGAAGTGAATGGATTATAGATTGGTTTTCTAAAGAAGATTTTATCAGAAAATAAAAGAAATTCATTTTTTTATTTTCCATAATCAAGTTATTTTAGAAAAGATACAGATTTTATAAACAAATATGCCGTTGGGGTTGCAAAATGTGACTTCATTTCCATTTCCTGTGAACTAAGCTTTTTTCTCAACTTTCTTTCGTTGCTTTATTCACGAGAAGATTTTCTAAACTTTATCATAGAATTAATAGGCTATAAATCAAATCAAAACTGCTACTTTTTTTTTCTTTAAACATATTGCTGTTTTTTTTCCCTTAAACATATCTACTGCTTTTGACTCTGGAAAGGTCCAGGATCATCCAATAGTTCAGCTGCTAATTATGACGCCACCAGATGCTTTAAAGTCTTATTTTCCATAATCAAGTTATTTTAGAAAAGATACAGATTTTATAAACAAATATGCCGTTGGGGTTGCAAAATGTGACTTCATTTCCATTTCCTGTGAACTAAGCTTTTTTCTCAACTTTCTTTCGTTGCTTTATTCACGAGAAGATTTTCTAAACTTTATCATAGAATTAATAGGCTATAAATCAAATCAAAACTGCTACTTTTTTTTTCTTTAAACATATTGCTGTTTTTTTTCCCTTAAACATATCTACTGCTTTTGAGTCTGGAAAGGTCCAGGATCATCCAATAGTTCAGCTGCTAATTATGACGCCACCAGATGCTTTAAAGTCTTATTTTCACACCTGAACTTTGGGATTAGTTCTAGAAATCCATTTCTTACTATAGTCCTATTAGTTTTATGTGTTCTTTGTAAGTTTTCGTCGACTCCTCCTTTGCTTGGCGCCACTCTATAATAAATTCGATGTGCATCTGAAGCTTTCCCTTTCGATGCAACTCTGGAGCATCCTTCATGGAAGTTGGTGAGATGTCGACATAGGTTACTTGGATAACCATTATGCTACTCTAGTTTAATTACAGGATTCGGTCAATGAGAGTTTGACTAGTTATATTTGTCTAAATTAACTTTCTAATTATTTTCTTTATTTTTTATTTTCATAATTCTTATACAAAATCTTAAAAACAATTCTTTTAGTTTTTGCTTTATTAGAATACTCCAAATTAATTAAAGGTGCTAGTTTGTCCAGTCGTTAAAGTTTTCGATAGTTATACCATATTAATGATCTAGGATTGGATTTTGCCTTGTCGGGTAGCAGTCATCCAGAGCTGCAATTTAAACCCTTTCCTCTAGGATGAATCGGTTTTAAAGCGTTAAAATAGTATAACAACCATTTTAATCATCTTATAAGCCTCTCTTTAGATTGTATTAGTATTTTGCACATGCTATCCATGCGAAGGTGGAGTTGAAAGGAGTAGAAATTATGGGGAAGAGATGAACCCCATAAAGTAGTTCCCATGGTAATAATTGATATGAATATTGTATGCTTTAAGAAAATTTAATAATAGCATGCAAAAATAATAATCATTCATTGTCTTTTTTTGATCCTTGACAATCATTGATTGTTATTTTCATTAAAATGACATTTTGAACAATTAAATTCTCCCTAATCAATGATAAATACCATTGATTCCGAACCTCCAGACTTTGATAAAAATGAGATTTGAATCCGAATTTCTTCAAACAACCATCAAGAGATTTTATTAACTTGGTGAGCTGGTACTTTCTTTTATTTGATACAAATCAAAAATATACCCAAATAGCACAGTTATTTTTCATTATTTTTTATTATAATGTGTTGGCAGTAATTAACTTAATTTTTCTCACATAATTCTATACAAAGACAGAATTGGATATAGAAGGCCCCACTTAGGGATATGGAGTCGTTTGACTTCGTTTCACCCCTTTGCTCTTATACCTGCAAGTAAGTACAAGGAAAGTACCCCATCTCCCAGGTTTGTTTATGGCGTAGTACAACAAACAAAAGTGTATAAAGACTCGCCAACTTAGAACGGTTGGTGCAGCTTCTCCTCTCTGGCCTGCAGTGGATTTGCATTCACCAGAAGTGCATTCAGAAGCACGCTCCCAGATTCCTTCACCTACCTCATCTTTCGCCAATCAATGCAATCCTTTAATCTACAGTGATTTTTTCTCTTTTTTTTTTTTCTTTCGAGTTGCTTAGCACAGATCATGCAGAATATGAATAGGCAAGGCATCAAAAGCTGCACCTAATTATCTCAATCCATTGAAAAGGTAAAGCCACACCTTACATGTATCTCAATCCATTAAAAAGGTGGCACAAATTCTTGGACTTCCACAGATAGGCACACCGACCCTTACAAGACATCAAAAGCTGTGCTTTATATATATCACAATACAAATTAGAGAATGTTATTGTTATTACAAGTTGATGTCCCATCTAAAAAGCTAGCTAGAAGATATTATTTAGCTTTTTCAGTTCTATATAAAATACCCAAAATCTATCTAGTACATAATCAGTATGGAACTAAATATATACCGTCCTCAACAATTTAAAGGTCCATCACTCAAATTTAATCATAAGTACCATAAATTCAATCACAAATACCCCGATCAACATCAACCCAAAAAGGCCCGTGCTGTGGTATCCATAATTCACATAAGTGACGGAATAGACCCGAAAGTATTATTTAAATTTTTTTGTTATATATAAGTACCCAATATCTACTCAGCGTGTAGCCAGTATGGGACTAGACATGCCTACACGGTTCCCATGATTTCAGTGTTAGAGCATCAAATGGTTCGCTGATCAAGCATTTATTATAAGTAGTTTTTCCGCTGATTGATTACATCAGGATGAAGATGGGAATGAAAAATAAAAAGAAAAAGGAATGGAAACAGTCCTCTGGTTCTCTTATATGATTGGATTGCCAATTGTGAATTCTAGCCATAGATCTACTAATCAAGATAGATGCTATGATTATATTCCAAGAAGATGTGGCATGTTATGAGGAAGCCATGGGCATACAAAAATTGAGTTCATCTGACAATACTCTATTTTTGTTTTTTCTTTCTAGTAGTCAAGTCCCAATGAGCTGGTCGGTGACCTGCTCGCCCACCAATGCCTTGGCGCGTCATGGCCAAGCAGTTGACGCGGCTAGCTGACCTTATAATTTATAGTTGTAATTAACTTAATTGTTTATGATGTTATTGTAGTAGCCTCTACCAAAAAAATATTTTTCTAGTGCAAATATATTTATGAAGGTGGTTGAAAAAATACTGACATTTTTGTTATTTATTTTTTATTTTTCTTCTGGATGATGGCCATAATGCTAGTATAAAGGCTAATAACAATTTCTTGCTCAAATGATTATATAGCTATAACGGTATGATTAAAATTGATATTGTCGATTCTTAATTCAGATGGTATCATCTCTTGCATTTGAGCAGGGAGGCAAGGGTTCGAACCAAATGATGTCGGTGCAATGGGTAACTTGGCGCATCATGGCCAGGCAATTGTTACGATTGAAATTACTGACATTTTTGTTATTTATTTTTTAGTTTTCTTCAAATGATAGTCAAAATGCTAATATAAAGGCTAATAACAGTTTTTTCACTCAAATGATTATATAGCTATTGTGATATGATTAAAACTGATGCCAGCGATCTTTAATTCAGTTGGTATCACTTTTTGCCATTTGAGCAAGGGGGAAAGGTTCGATTCCAAGTGATGTTACGATAATGAATATAGGATGGTAGGTAGAGATTACCCCTCCTAATCTTAGTAAAAAGAAAAATAAGAAAGACATCATTAATGTCAATGTTCTCAAACATGGTCCAAATTATATGTTTTAGTGTCCAAGTCTAATATTCTCGATGGTTTAACTATATTGCAACTATGAATCAACTCATTAACTCGAAATATTATAAACATACAAGGAAATAAATACTATAATATACTAAAATTTAAAATCTAAGTTATGAGGAAATTAAAAAATACAACTATAATTCTACTACAGATGCAATATTCTTTTAAGCAAATGGACATATAATATCTATATCACATAATATCTTTATCACAAATAATGATAGGATTTCATAATTTATTCTTGCAAAAACAAAAGATATATCGTACCAAGCATATCCTAGAATGAACATATAGGATTTGGGATAGAAAGAAAAATTCATTGTTATTAAAAACAAAACCTAATCCTAAATATAGAATAAATTCTTTTCAGCATCATATCGTTGATCCAAATGGGCCCTCATCGACCCGGATGTATTGAGCGGTTCAACTGACCATGAATCAATCTTTCAAGAATTATGGAGCTGGGATAGACCCGATCTTTAATAGTCCTCTTAGCGCTGGATCCTATATATCTAGTCGATCCATCCGGATCTTAAGACATGATCTATTACTTCGCTCGAAAGATATCCTGCCGATGGGAACTTTGTCATAGTTGACATTTTCTAGCCACGGGTACGATGCCAAGTGCTCTATATTTCGCTCAGCTGTAGTGGATAAGACATCGCTCTCATGGGGAAAGTGAGCTGATACTGCCATGGCCTTATATTACTTGGAGCTCGGAGGTGATCTGCAATCCTTGAGTTTATGATGAGTGTCCCACCTGATAGGCATGGCCCTGGCACGAGCAGAGGCAGGGTCTGCGTGCTCCCATGGTTCGCCTCCATGTGGGAACCACGCTCTCTTTCACCTTCTCCTATCAAGACTATTTAATGCCTCTTCCTCCTATCCTGTAGGTATTGCTTTGGACAGCAAACTAATCTAGACTATTATAATACATTAGATTACCTAAGCAACAAAGCGAGGAGAGTGGAGGAAAGGGAAAGAAGTTATATAGCTACCATTGTTTCTCTCAATATTTTACATGCTATATGCATAACCCTAATCTTGTGTGGCTTCCTTTTGGTGCACTTCCAAAGGTTATAGCACCTATGTCCACAATATCATTTTGAAGCTAACTTGGATTAGTTTAATGGTTGTTTTCTATCATGCCACTTTCCCTTGATGATGAGATGTCTTAGGGATTCATACAGTTTTAAAAATAAATGATCCCTGGTGGTGGAGCAGTTGTAAGGACAACAAAACAAGGTGGGTTTCTTATATATTGCATCTGTCGTGACCTAGAGTGGCCTTATTCATTGGGAAAAAAAATATGGTGAGAATGTCAACCATCTATATATGCATGTCATTAAGGGTAAACATTTTAAGAAACATTCTACATAGATTTAGCTAACTGCTTGGCTACTCAACCCTAAATTTGGAGGTCAAAATTATAGAATGTTGATAAAAGTAAAAAGTTTATGCCTTCTAAGGCTTCTTACCATACATGGCCTTTGCTAAGGGTTGAGGAGACTAGTCATTGTCATCCTTTAAATATGTGATGGTAAGCTTAATATGATTGCTCCACTCAAGGTCCCACTTGAAAGGATTGTCATTTATATTAGGTTAAACCTCCCCAGACTTTGTATAGAATTGTAAATACACCCTACAAGTTGAATTATTGCAATATCAACCCTGCATTTTTCACATTATTGAAACATGGTCTACCCTCCTAATTTGGATCAGGACTCATATTCAAAGATGCTTACATGACAACTGACATGGAGGAAGTTCACTCACATGGATTTTTTTATAAAAAAAAGAGAATCTGATATGGATTCAATTCCTAGTCAGCAAAATATCCATATGGTGAAAAAAAAATTCAAAAATTCAAAGTTAGGGTTGATGGTGCCCTCCATGTTCCAAAAATCTGAGTTAAATCTTTAGGCGATCGGCTAGTCGGCTACCTCCTTCATGGATTGATCGCTTGCGCACGCGCACGAGAGAGAGAGAGAGAGAGTAAGAGTGACAGCGGGCCTCTTCGCCTTCTCTGTTGCTGACCTCAGCTTCCTCCTCACTGCCGCCCTTGAATTCTTTTTTCTCGTTCTCACCTAGACCCCTTTCTCCCTCCTCCCTCTCCGCTTCCTCTCTATTTCCACGCTCTCCTCCCTCACCCTCCTCTCCTTCCTTACCTCCTCCCTCTCCTCTTGTAGCCTTCTCTCCCCCTCTCCTCCCTCGCCGCTGCCACTCTCTTCCTCAAGGTTCACTGACTTGGTACTGGACCATGCCATTACTAACACAGTATCGGTACAATACAGGGTACCGGTATCAAATCAGTATGGAACTAGGCCCCCTCCCTCTCTGCTTCTTTTGTTAAAAACAAATGTTGGAAAGGCCAACAGTTTGTTTTGGAAGTTTATGGCTAAACTATCCAGATCCTCTTCCATATGCTCTCCTCAAGTGGCTATGAGCATAATTGGTTCACCTTCGCTCTCATCCACAGCAAGCAGAGGAACCATTTGACATAGAAGCACCTCAACGACCTTGTATATATTCACTATAGTCTGAGGTTGAGGCTAAAATACATTTAGGAGGAAGTAAAGCTAAAATACACCTATTCAATCCATAGTGCTTTTATTGATTATAAGGATGATCCTATGATTGGATGGCTTATGGGCCAACAGTAGGAGCTGGAGCTTGATGAGCGAGGATCGCCTCCATGACTGATCAGTTTTGTGGCAAACAAGGCTAGGATCAATGTAGGGCAATGGGCAGAAAGTAACATTTAATATATCCTTTCAGCTAATCAGCCACAGCTACAGAAGAGTCGGTCACCATATGACTCCTTATCCGAGACATTTTCTCAGAGATATAATCGAGCAAAATACTTAGATAAGGTCATTACGCTTTCCAATCGACTCAGTCAGGAAGGCAACATGCATCCTCCCAATATAGCCAGACAAAGAAGGGCACGAAGGGTAAGCAGACAAAGAGTGGCACGAAGGGTAAGCAAACAAAGAGTAGCACAAAGGTTAAGCAGGAAGCAAGTGGCATGAAGGATAAGAAGGTAGTTAACCAGTACACCAAAAAAGAAAAACAAAAGGCGCATGTAGCCCTAATAGAGAGTGGGGAGGAGGAGCCAATTCACTTAGATTCAAAGACTAGAAGTAGCAGTTCTGGCGGTCATGCATCTATGGTCAGAGAGGGAGTGGAGGATATGAGACCATCATTTATGAGATACAGTCGCAGGGTGGTCTTCAATTTACCGATAAATTTTAGTTTACATTTGCTACATACGATAGGGACCACAGTACACAATCTACTGAAGCCCATGAGAACCAATTGCATATAAGAGATGGGCTCCTCGAAGTCATTCAGGAGAATACGATGCAGTTGTAAATGATCTTGCACATGAAGTAGGATCTATAGATGTATCAAATTTTGAGTCATATACTAGATTTTATTATCTGCAGCCATAGACAGCATATAACCCATATGAATATGGATATAGATATGGTGTGTTTGAAGATCTTCTAGTGGCTACTACCCATCTTATGGGTTAGATTTTGCTGCTGGCTTATTTTAATAAACTCCTTCACAACCATTTTATCAGCTAGTTTATCGGGTAGAGAATATCTCTCGGAGCCAGAGCTTCAGCGAGAGAACCGAGAATGCTTATAATCCAAAGTACGTTCCTTATAAGATAAACATACAAGACGACAATGCTGCTTGATTAGAAGAGTGGATTGATATGCTTTCTGACTATGCTAATGATCCGGATATCTATGAAAAGCATCACCATTCGATGAGATTTTAAATATCAGTATGTATTTTATACTTTAAATACATATAATTGATTGTATTATTTTATATTTTTATCTTACTATTTGATTTGAGGATATTTCATATTGCTTCTTGTAGCATGCAGTATCTTACTAATTATTTTATTTTTTGTATTATTTTAAAATAATAGGATACATCATTTAGGTTAAATTGGCATAATATAAATATCAAAAAAATTAAAAAAATATCAAATTAGACTTAAAATTATTGAAAAAGTTTTACAAGATTGATTACAAATTAAATCAACTTGAAAAACTTCAAAAAAATAATGTGCTGGCATGGAACCGGTACGCCTAAGCATACCGTATATTGGTACCATACCAAATCGATACTATACCGACCCATCCACCGACCAACCAGTTCGACAAATCTTAATTGGTATCATCCACCCCATTATTATTTATATTAAAAATTGGTTAAATATGAAAGAAACTTTGAAAAGACATTTAAGATTTAATTATGAAAAATATTTAAAAATTTTAAAAATCCAAAATCAAAAACGGGTCCTAGTACAATATTGGGACACAACATAGTGGTGCAGAAGGTTCCGATACAGTACTTCTTTGGTGGAAAATTGATACCAGCCATTGACATCGATATTTAAAACCTTGAAATTTCTTTTTTAAAAAGAAAAATTAGGAAAGATCCTTTATATATATCCTTCTCCAAGAGAAGGCTTAAACCAAATATATTAATGACTAAAAATCATAAAATAAGTGATGATATGGAAGAGAAGTCACTAAATGTATCAAATTTATTAACGCATTCATCAAATTACTAGTAATATACAACTTTGGTTGGGCTTAACTAGAACCTACCAGCCCAACCCACTCATTGGGTAGGGTAGGGTAGGGTTAGGCTTTCATAAATGTGTTGGACTTAGACTTAAAAATTCTAACCCAACCTTTGGTTGGGTTGGGTTATTGTTGACTGCTAACCTAACTCGAATTTGACCTTAACCCAATCTGGACCTGACCCAACCTGACTCAATTTGACCTAACTTGATATAAGAATGATCAAACAATTCATTTATGCATACATTTACTATTATCCAATTCATATTTATATATTATACGGATTATTTATCTTCTTTTTCTTGTAAGTTTATCATTTAATTTGATGAATGATTAAGCCTCAAACTAACAAAAGCATCCCAAACCTTTTCCTTGTTTTCAATTTCTTATTCAATCCAATCTAACCCAATTCGCATGGCTCAATCCAACTTGCCTACCTGACCTAACCCAAATTTAGTTGAAGTGGGGGTTGGGTTGGGTTAGAAAGAGCCCAAACAAGACTAAGTTGGGTTTTCTTAGATTTGGGAAACATATAGATTGCATTGGATTGGGTTAGGGTTTGTCTTGAACCTGACCCAACCTACCCCAGTTGTAGCCTACTCATTACACAACAAAATAAATCATTATAAAATTATATGTGAGCTCAAGGTTGTAGATAAACTTATTCATCAAAGAATCAACTGGAGAGGCCAAAAACCAGAAAAAATGCAACAACAGCGAGATTTTGAAATGAAAGCCAAAAGGCAATATGCTGGCCAGCAGCCCATGGCCTTCCTAGTGTTGATGATGATCAAAAAGAGAAACTAGAAAAGCAAAATTCAGAGACTTGTACCGCTCATTGTTAAACAACTTTTACAGTAGCTAACGAAGCAAATTGAAAACAGGAAGCATTTCCAATTCACTTGGTTATATTTTGCAATGCCTTTTAGTAATGGAGATTCGAAACAACTAGAAAGTTCAATTTTTTAGCAAAAATTACATGCTCACATTGTCAAACAACTTCTGTAGTACTCAAGAATGAATAATGATGTCATGAGCTGCTCCAACTAAACATAGAATATTGTGCTCTCAATAAAGAAGTATTCTAAATGATTATCATTGTTAGCACAGTAGTGCACTAGCATGGAGTGTGAAGTTATTTTCTGCACTTGGAGAGCTAAATGAGTTGCTTTCAAGTGTTTTCATAAGAAATGAAATGAGTGAATAAAAAAAGGTAAACAAAATAAAGAATAGGTTAAAAGGTAAGCTAGCTTACCACCACGTATTTGTATCTGGGGTTGATAGGTTTCTGAGATTCATTTTATTCGATATTCTTGCATGATCCATCGTGTTTTGTTTCCTTCCGGTCGTTTTCCCTCATAATATGCAAGAGATTTCTTGTAACCTATCTTCTTGCCCTTTCTGTTTCGGATGCTTTGATCCGACCCAGTGGCCTTCCAGAACCCCATTCCTGCAGAAAGATTTGGTCTCCCTCCTTTGGGATATTTACGGATTATTGCAGTAAAAACATACCAAGTGCCCTCCACGCTTGCCTTGTACTTCTCTATCAAAATCATCACATTCCTCCTCATACTAATCAGTCAATCCTCATACTAATCAGTGAAGATACAGCACAAAGGTATAATGACCAAACTCAAATGTTCTCCCAAAATTAATTAACATTAACCGTTCATGCTCCATGATGCGTCTTTAATATAGTACTGTGCAGACATTGTACACTAAATGCACACGTAATAAAAAAGTTGCATAAGATTTGTTCAAGTGTTATTCTATAATTCTTTTTCCAGTATCCCATTCAGCACTTCAGACAATAGACTTGGTTAGCATTTGTTACGAACATCTATTAAGTTTTTACTGTCATTACATTATCTGCAAAGGAGTGTGCTAGAGAAACCTGTCATTCTATATCTACTCTATCTTTAGTAACCAATATCATCTTCTATATCTACTCATTTATTTCTTACGAACAGATCGATTAAGTTCTTATACTGTCATTACATTATCTGCAAAGGAGTGTGCTAGAGAAACCTGTCATTCTATATCTACTCTATCTTTAGTAACCAATATCATCTTCTATATCTACTCATTTTTTTGTAACGGAGGATCATCATAGATCCACATTACAAAGCTATATAACCATGCCATCTATGGATTTTCTCTCTTCTTTTTTTTTCTGTTTAGCAGACTACAAGAACGGAAGAGAAAGAAGAAGATGTTACCTGCAAGTTGCAGAAGATGGTACAGATAAATCATCTTCAATGAAAAAATCGCACGGAAGCTTTTGATGACAGACCTTACGGCTGAGATGGTACACTATTAGCTCCTCATCCGTGGGTGTAAACCTGATCCAGGAGGGAATGGAGTAGGCCAAAAGCGAGAATGGGACGGCACTTCTGCTTCCAAATCCATCTTCATTCGTTCCATAGATGTCTGATCTCCTACTTTGGAGTGAGGAAGTCTCACCATGAAAGGTAGTGCATACGAGAGCAGCAATCACGGAAGATATTTGGAGTGGGGTAGGATTGCTTTGGTTGTTAGTTGTGATGGCTTTCAGTAGTGGATGGATTCTATCTCGTAGAGTGCTGCTGCACATCTCCTAGGATTTTTTTTTTTTTTTATCTTTTGATACACGCAAATGTGCCGTTGATGTTTCATAAATAAGTGGCGTATCATAAACATGGTATTTTCTCAACATATATCTATCTGACTTATATCCATATTTTGAATTTCCAATTTTGTTTCCATATCTACCTAAAATAATTATAGATATCCAACTAATATTCTATTCGATCCGTATCGGTCAAAGAAAAACAGATATAAATATAAATATACTAATATATATCCATATCCGATCATTTTTTACCTTAAATAAAATCATTATATATGCAAATGGGCTGGCCCAGGGCTGAGAAATTGCAACATTTTAAATAGGCCAGCCCAAATAACAAATTTGGCTCTCTTAATGCAATATCTCCTATTGGTTATTTTAAGCAGCAGTGACCAAGCATTTTAGTGTATTAGGGGAAAGATGTAAGATCTTAAACATAAATAAATGTTGCAAACCATATTGGGATGTGATGGTGTCCAATTATAATATCCGGTGATTCCTTGGATATACATGGAAGCATCAGTTGGAATGCATGTTGGAAGTTCTGAGGCATGGTTATAGAGTTGTAATCTCTTGCCACATCTATTAATACGGAGCTGCAATGAATCAAAAAATGTCAATTCGGAAATTCCAAAGGTCTGAACCATGGGCCTATTGGAACTCTACGATTCACTTGATCTAGGCCCAACTCGCTGACAAATTATGTGATTTGGCACCCAACAAACAAGGGACTCGCAATATCAAGAGGTATCTGCTCAGACTTGCAACTTGTTTGTATTGTTAGGTTTTGATGCGTGGGTACAAAAATGATATTAGAAATATTTTGTCTAAAAATTGATATATCATTATTTTATAGAAGTATTATAGAGGAATAATCTACTAAAATAAAATCAGAAGATTTGAAAAAAATTGTCTAGATCGAGGTGTATAATATACACTGCCCTAAGAACGTGATTTGTCCCTTACGTGTAGGTTTGCTGGAGACAAACTCCTTCAAATGTCCAGAAAAAAAAAAGAAAAGATAAAAAGCAGAAAGTTGAAGAGTGAAATAACTCTTTGTCTGTAGAATAAACTCTCAGGAGACAGAGTACTAATGAGAGAGAGATTGGATTGAATTTTGATTAATTTCGAGGAGTCTATTTACAAACTCTATCTGAAAATCGAAGATTCGATAAGAGTCACAAAGAGGCATCTTACAAAAAAATATTTTAAAATATTTAAAATAACTAAAGTTTAAGAAATAAGAAAATTTTAGTTTTTTTTAATTAGAACTCCAACAAATTAATGATATAAAAGTGGTTTCAAAATGCAGGTTTCTGATAAACAATTTATTTAATGATTCATGTTGTTAGTCTTCTTCTCATGTCACTTCATACTACTAAGATATGATCTAATCATGGACTATGATCAGATTATGTTGTTCGGCAATATCTCAAGTTTAGAAATTATAAAATATGATTTGTTCGGTCATGTTTCCAATGTAGTGTTTATTTTTTTGACTTATTTGGTTTGCACAAAAAAAAAATTATCGAAATATATTTTTTAAGAATCTAATTTTGAGAAATATAATATTTAAAAAAATAATTTTGATATGTTTGATTGGCTATGGAGAAGCGGCCAGTCCAAAGCTGCCTATGTTTGATTTGGCACGAGAGGAAGGGCATGGCGCCAACTCCAAATGGCACTCTCTTGGCAAATCTTCAACTACTTGCTGTGGTGCTGCGAAAGACCTTACGTACGTCTCAACCGTGGGGTAACCTCTGTTCCGGGAAAACTTTGGAGTCATAGAAATCTACTGATTTCTCTATAACCCCCTTGTAGATGGATAATGATCAAGGAATGGTTCTGCCTTTGAGTTTTACTACTCACCGTAATTAGTTTTTTTACACAAGGATCTTTTCATCAATGAAGCTCGGGAAGTGTCTCATTTCCCTTATTTTCCCAAAAAAAAAATTACTAGAAAAGTTGGAGAAAAAAAAAGAAAGAAAAAAATATAATAGCAAAATTTTGCAAGGATATTTCTCATCCAAAATGGCTAGCCGAAAGTTATTATTTGGGTTGTTTGATCCTGTATAAGTACCCAAGATCTACCCAGCGAATAACCGATATGGGACTAAACACACGCCCGCACGAGTCCTC
Organism: Phoenix roebelenii; assembly: GCA_025769935.1. Taxonomy (NCBI): domain Eukaryota; kingdom Viridiplantae; phylum Streptophyta; class Magnoliopsida; order Arecales; family Arecaceae; genus Phoenix; species Phoenix roebelenii. The sequence continues at coordinate 357,034 of JAOXJJ010000482.1, forward strand.
ACATACTCCCCTCGTTTAAGCCCTGACGTCCTCGTCAGGCTAAGGGTTTAAATCCATTCAAATCTAATCGCAAGCACCACGATCGGCCCGTGGTCAGCCTCAATGGATCCGTGCTGCAGTGTCCCCTAATCCACATAGGTTATGGGCGGGGTCTGCTCTGATACCATTTGTAGCAACCCAGAACCCAAAATGACTAGCCGGAAGTTATTATTTGGGTTCCTTGATCCTGTATAAGTATCCAAGATCTACCCAGCGAATAACCGATGTGGAACTAAACACACGCCCGCATGAGTCCTCACATACTTCCCTCGTTTAAGCACTGACATCCTCGTCAGGCTAAAGGTTTAAATCCATTCAAATCTAATCACAAGCACCACGATCAGCCCGTGGTCAGCCTCAATGGATCCGTGCTGCAGTGTCCTCTAATCCACATGGGTTATAAGCCGGGTCTGCTCTGATACCATTTATAACAACCTAGAACCTAAAATGACTAGCCGGAAGTTATTATTTAGGTTCCTTGATTCTGTATAAGTACCCAAGATCTACCCAGCGAATAACCGATGTGGGACTAAACACACGCCCGCACGAGTCCTCACAGATATCATGCTATTTATTTATATTTATGTATATACTATTAAAAGAAAATTTGCACCCATCTCTATATGTATCTAGGAGACTATTTTTCTCTTATGGATCTCCTTAGGACAAAATCATGGAATGAATTTTCTTACTGTAATGTTTTTTCTGAAAAGCTTATGCAGAAATATATAATACATGGAAAAGTGGTTTCTAGATATTTGGTGTTAACAAAAAAATAACATATTCCAAAATAGCTTATATTTGATTGAGTATCTATTTTTTGAGAAAATTATATAAAATATCCATTATACTCTTAATAAAGAAAAAAAAATCTTATCGCATTCTATTTAAACGCTTAAAGATATTTTTGGAGAAAAAATTCTCCAATTTCACCTATGGACGACATTAAACTTTTTCATATAATTTTTTATAAAATATAAAATCTTATTCCCATAAAAATATATTTTTTTATTTTTAAAATTTAATGATATATATATATATATATATATATCATTGGCCATTCCCACCCGTGGACCCCCCAGTCTGTAGGGGGTAGGGCGGCACTCTCGTCCTCCACCGCCACCAGCAAAGGAGGGATTTTTGATTTCATTCTCTCGTATTAAAATGCAAACGCCTTTGATGGATGACCAAGACAACAAATATCTACATCTTTTCATACTTGCATCTGCCTCTCTTTATTTAATTAGTATTTTATGAAGGAAAAAGAAGTGCAAAAAGCAAGAGTAGAAATACTTTTGTTAGTTTACATTAGTTGTATTTTAGCATATATAATTTATCAGGTTTACTTAAAAAATATATATTTGATGAATAGTTGTGATGGCATGTTGAAGCATATTTGATGAACATAGTTTTTATCTTATACCCCCCTTTTTTTTTCTTTTTTTCTAAACTAATATAAAATGGATAAAGAGAGGGTTTTTTTTTTCTTTGTTCGTTTCCGCAATAGATGAGGTATATTTATTATCCAAGACACGGTGTAGATCCAAAAGGGGAGGAAGGCACACCGTCTAAAAAGTTGATTTGGGAGGTGCCACTGGTGACAGTATGCAGAAACGAAGACCGAAAATTTGAGGATGAAGAGGCGCATCTGCCACTTCTAATGATGTGCATTATAATTTATAATTGGAGTTTTTATAAAATTGGGCTAAAAATTTTGTAGAAATCGAACTATTAGCCCATTTAGCTTACCTTTTCTGAAAATCTGCCCAAGCTTAGCTCAGATTGTAGCTTTTACGCGGTAAGAAGAAAAAAAATCTATGAAACCTTTTTTTCTTCCCACAGGATTTGAGTTAGAGTTCGGATGAGACATGGCATACTAAATAGATGGTTCATTCCATGAATCCTACAAAATTTTCAACCCAATTCTATAGAAACAATAGGATCTAATTGGATGATTCGGCTAAAAATTATATAAGATTTATGAGTTGGACCAAAACAACTAACAAAATCATAAGATTACAAGCTGGGCTAGATTTTTTTTTTTTTTTTCTCCTACAAGATTCAAGCCAGCCTATTTAAAAGTCACTTCTGAATATTTATAAATACAGACCTATCTCAATCTGTAATATTATGATTTTATTGATTGTAGTGACCTAATCGGTCAATCTAAAGCCACTTCTAAATATTTATAAATATAGATTTATCTCAATCTGTAATATTATGATTTTGCTTCTCCAAAGCCTGCTCACTTCTTCAGAATCAACTGCATCGAACACTTGTTTGCTCAATTCATACCTCAAATTTGGATTCACCGAAATTGCCCATAAGTTGTTCTGTGGAATTCCTGACAGAGATGTTGTCGTCTTCACTTGTATGCTAATGGGCTACGCTGAGGCCGGAGAGCATGCAGAGGCTCTGAGAATTTTCAAAGAAATGGTTGAGAATGATCAATTAGTGATGAACGAGCATGTCTATTCTTGTGCTCTGCGTGCCTGTGCCAGCATTCCTTTCCTATTCGACCGTCGGCCGATACATGCCCAAGTTATCAAATCAAAATTGGCATCCAATGCGTTTGTGGGCACCAGTTTGGTTGACGTGTATGAAAAATCTGGCGATATACAGAGCGCGAAGAAAGCATTTGTGGAGATTTCTGAGCCCAGCGTGGTGTCATGGAATGTTTTGATCGATGGGAGTTTGAGTGGAGAAGAAGTTCTGCAGTTATTTGGTCGGATAAGGTTGTCGGGCATAAGCCCAGACCACATGACCTTTGATTGTGTTCTTCGAGCTTGTAAAGATATTCTTACCATGCGCATGGTTCAGCGGCTGCATGGTCTAGCTGTGAAGATGATGGAGGTAGAATTAGATGTTTTGTATGCGAAAGTCTTTTTGAAGTGTACATGGATCTTGGTTGCTTTAATGAAGCTCCATGAGGCTGTGGGTTTGTTTCTTGAGGCTTTGGAAATGGAAATAGAGTTGAGTGAGGTGACCATGACTTCACTTTTGATGACAGAAGGACTGGATCAGTGGAAGCAGTTTCATGCTTTAGTTATTAAGTTTGGATATTGTGATAATATTGTTAGTGTATCCATGATTGGCTCTTTGATTAGAATGTACTCTGAGCACCACTGTTTGGATGATGCACTTCGTCTTTTTGAGCAGATTGATCACCCGGACCTGGTTTTGTGGACTTCAGTATTCTCAGGTTTTTCTCGGAGTGGCAAGAGCCAAGAGGCTGTAAACCTGTATGTGAGAATGGTTGCTGAGGGATCAGTGGAACCTCCAAACCACTACACATATGCCACAATCCCAAGGAAGACAGACCCATGCCCAAATTATCAAATCAGATTTCAATGTTGAACATGATACTTTTGTTGCAAATGGTTTATTATACACGTATGCCAAGTGCGGATACTTGGAAGAAGCAAGTAGGCTGTTTAATGAGATGCCAGAGCGAGATTTGGCCTCTTGGAATGCCATGATTAGTAGCCTAGCTCAGCATGGTTTTGCTGACCAAGCCATTGGAACATGCCAAGAATTGTTGAAGCAGAATGACATAAAGCCCAACCATATTGATCATCATTCTTGTGTGGTTGATATGTTTGGCAGGACAGGAAGGCTGAAAGAAGCAATGGATGTTGTAGAGGAGATGTCTTTCAAAGCCAATGAGAACATTTGGTCATCACTACTCTCAGTTGGCAGAATTTATGGGAACATTGAGTTGGGTGAGTACACAGCCAGAAGGTTGCTGGTGATGAACCCGAAAGATCAAATATCTATGCTGCTGCTGCTGGGAGATGGGATGACATGAAACGAGTAAGGAAACTGATGGAATCTCAGACAGATAGGAAGCACTCAGGGCTTAGCTGGTTAAGGGTAAATGGGCAAAAGCATGTTTTCTTTGCAAATGGCAGAAGGTGGAAGCCAAATAGCATATTTCGCCAGGGAATGGCGGACAAGAATCGATGAGCTTTCATGCTGGAAGTTTCATGGTTGAGGAAGGTAAGTTTTAGTTCAGTTGGAATCTTTCCGATTCCTAAAGCCAATAATTCTTGAGCTGCTGCTAACATTGTCACGCCTCGAGCCCGAGGCGCGGCAGACGCCGCACGCCCACACGGCGGACCGCACAGGCGTGCAAGGCAGCAGATCATATCGGAGCAAATACAGATGTTCAAATATGACATAATTATTTAAATTATTCAAAAGCAGTCTTACAGAGTTCCAA
>JAOXJJ010000482.1:361394-400045 GCA_025769935.1 Phoenix roebelenii
CACCTTCCGAAGGGGAGATAGATCCAGAAACAGGGGAAAGCCGTGGGGGATTCGGACGGTACTCGGCCGGGAGAGCTCGCCGGTCACTCGGGAGGAAGAACAGAGGGAGGAGAGGAAGAGGAAGATGGGGGTTTTATCGCCCCATTTCAACGGCTCCCCGCCGCGATTTTCACGGCGGCGGGGTGAGATCAACGGCCTCTCTTGCGGCCGCGGGGTGGACGCGGACCCTCCGCGGTGTCGCCGCGGTGCAGCGGCGTCCTCGTGCTTGGAGAAGTCGGAGGGGATCGCGTCTGCGATCCCTGTTCCGCCCCTTCCAAAAGGGGTGTTGGGCTGAAGTCGGCTGGGGCTGCCGGCTTCAGCCTAGTATCTCACAAACATTCATTAGAATAGACGAATAGATGAATAGATGAGCTATCACAAGCAATTTTAACAGATAATTGCATCCAATATGCATCCATGTTGTGGACAGTGGTGTTGGTGGCTGTCACTGATATGGATGGTGGATGCATTAGAATCTTTGGCATGGGACGTAGCAAATAGTTTCAAGATTTGGCTGCATGTCGGAAGTTTGTAAGTTTACAAGACAAGCAATGAAGATTGCCTTGGAACTTTGTAGACTCTTGCTGTATATACCGCTTCATTTAAGCAAATAACATCGGCAAAATATCAACAAAAACATTATTGACCATGCGCGTGATGATTCGAATGCAAGAACAGTAAGAAACTTGAAACTCATTACATCGGCCTTCTTTTATGTTTTCCAGAGTTCCTTTTTCTTCATTTCATACTTGGAATGGCCCTAACCATTTCATGTATGAAATGATTCAAAGGATCTTAGAGATGCAGAGTACCCGGTCCAAGGATGGAAGACAATTTTCTGTATGCAAAGCCACAAAATAAATGTTACAGTCAAATTCGCATATTATCAGTTGCTTTGGGAGGATGCTACGTGAAGTGCATAGTAGCGAGCCATTTCTGAGGCACCACCTTGTAGCCAAGAGTTTGATTTGTTCCTATGGAAGTTGCAGAAAACATATCATCAGCTGCAAATTTTTGGCACCTTCAGCCATTTGCTTTTGGATGTTAAGTGTGCTAGGAGTGGAACAAAGGATGAAGAATGATGTCTATAGGGATGTCAATGTTATCATTATTGGGCCCATATTGTACTGTATACAGCAAATCCCAACAAATCAAGTTGATACTGAAATGTTTTTCGAGTTGGATAGCTAACCAAGAAAACATTAGATTGGCAACAATTGTAACATTTTCCCGATGGAATGACTTGAAAGGAAGAAATGAGGAGGAGGGCAGATAACCGAGGTATTGCCTGAAGGATAGTGCATCAAACAGGGGATTACTTGGCAACTCTTAATTAGAAAACCAACTGCTGCCAAGCTAGAGAGAGAGTGATGAGTTGGTCTTCATTGGTTGGGGATTTTGCTTAGGTAAACACTGATCTTGCTGATTAGATCCAGAAAGGTTGCAAAGAATCAGTTCATTTGCGAGGACAAGCAGGGTGGAGATTAAGCAATCTATGATAGAGGATATTGTAGTGTAGAGCTGATGCCAATTTGGAATTCATTGTGGTGACCAGACAAAATAGCTTTCAGAAAGCATGGCTGGAATCAGAAGCCACAATTGCGGTGGAGTTCCTAAATGTTCACTAATGGCCAAGAGGACTGTTGCCTAATTTTGGAGAGTGATGCTTTTGTGCTCTTGCAAGTTTTTTATTTCCAAGAAAAAGATTGGATTGTTCTCTCAGAAGTTAACTTGCCTCCCTCTGCTAGGCTGAAATGTAGATTATGTCTACAATTGAAGGGAATCTCCCTAGTTCAGCAATCGGCAGGAAGAATTCCATTCTTTCCAAGGAAGCCGTCTTGTATGTTTACCTTTCTTACTCTTACAATAGATTCATGTAAGCACATGAAATTATTTTTGTTACTTCTTTCATAAAAAAGTTCATCTTAGAATCTGTTTTAGCTATGTCAAAAGTATACAACCTTATGTTCTCTGCTCTTAATAGAACCGCATATTACTTCTTGTGCCTTTGTCATGTTGAGAAGTAACCACAGCATAAATATTATTAGTTATTGCTTTCAAATATTACTACCTAAAGGAGAACACAAAATTGAAATCTTCATCCAGATATATGCACATAGAAATAAGAAAATAGATCTCATGTCATCTCATCCCTATATTTTTTTATATTCTGGTCTAAATGTAGGGGTACAACCAGCTCGAATCTACGACCAAATCTTTAATATTCTCAAATTTCCTCTTAGTACCTTTCTTCTTTTATTAATTATGAGTTGACCTCAGATCACTCCTCAGATGTATAATTTACTAGATTTCGACCTTTTTGTTTTTCTGGCCAAAACTTATCAACACCATTTTCTCCCTGACCTTGGTGCTAAAACTAGGCCTAACGATTTCCTCCTTGTACTTCATACCACATTCACTCCAACGTCCGTTCCTTTGGGACTCCCCTTTGGAAGTCATATCTGTGCTCCTCTAAAAATAAACATGAGAAAAAATTAGGAGTTGTTCTTTATAGGCCTTAAGAATCCCTGTAACAACTAGATTCCTCTGTTTCTCTGTTTCTTACAACAACAAGCAACTACAGGAAAAGCAGAAGAAAAAAAAAACAGAGAGAAACCTTTTGGTCCCTCTGTGCTGGAAAAAGGCTCAGCTACAGCTTCGGACTCGAATTAATGCCCTGGACAAGGTGCAAAATAACATGCCATCCCGTTATGAATATTATTACCATTATAATGGTTATAGTGGCCAGTATTTATCTGGAAAAACAATGTTTAATATTTTAATGTTAATATAATTACTAAAACAATGATTTTTGTAATGATGTTATAGCAGAAAATAACGGGAAATAACAAAAAGTAATTTTTTTTTCTTTTTACCTAGATAAAAGAATTATTTTTTGACCCTACAATTATTTTTGAAAGGAATTTTGAGATAAAAGATTTAGATTTTGAAAATAACGACACGAATAATAGCCATTGTTTTCTTCAAGTTATTTATCCCAAATGGGAGGTAGTTGAAACTGTTATAGTGGCCATTATAATGGTTATTATAATGTCATTAAATCCATTGACTTAGATGCTTGACTTACGCATTTGTCCAAAAATTATGATGAAACAAATGGCATAAAGTCCAAGACAAATGGTCCTATTACTGCTATTTGCTGGCTGGCTAATACTCTTCATTTAGAATTTCAGATCCTCTTTTGCTCTTTCTTCCAGGACATCAAATGTAGCTTTTTGATTTTAACACCATAGCTTCTTGGGTGATGTTTTTCAACCGATACTACATTGAAGCTTGACTATCCTTTGTGATGATGTTGAAACTCAAGACAGTTTTTAACTTTCGGCAAAATACCATCCCAAAGTAACCATTGAGTGGATAAAAATTTTTGATGACGTTTTATATGAGAGAATACAGATTTCTGCAGGTTTTCTTAACTTCACAATAGTCTCCAAACCTTACTTAAGTTTACCGCTTTGTGTCATCATGCAAGCAATTGTTGATAAAATTTGTACAGTTTACCTAAGACTAGTTACATTGGACAACCATTTCGTAGTACTAGAGCTCCTAAAAATAACCAAATAATGACTTGCAAAATCACCATAGAAGTGTGTACAGAAGTCATCGACAGCCCTTCAATGGCATCCACAATTGTCATTACCTGTCTCCTCCTCTCATGTATGTAGTTGTCCTCCCTTAAGTGAACTGATTAAGTAGGAAGGAAAGCCTTTAATTTCCCTCAGAGTGCACTCTGATCTGACCCTATTCTTGATACATCTTTAGCAGTGCTCTTATCCCCCAGTTAGAAGAGAATAACAGAATTACATAAAACCATCTCCTCCCTCTTTCTTTGCTTCACAATAATCCAACTTAACTAAACTTCCCTTCTGCTAATCTGGCACATATCTAAACAAAGTCAAGAACACCCCCCCTCCCCCCTCCCGAACGCACGCACGCAAAAGGAGAAAAGAAAAGAAAGATAGATGTGTCATTCCATCTTAATGCTTAAACGCACCCTACCTTAAGGATCCCTCTTCATAGAGAGGGAAATAGTCATAAGCTGGCTGATAAATCCCAATCTCAATTTACCCTTGTGAAACTAGCACAAATTAAGCCCCTATGAGGATCAAAAGTTATTAGTAAGATGATCACATGTGATAGATGCTACTAATCCTCAGAGCTGATATCATAATTCAATCGAAGTTTAATACATCTGACAGTCTAAACAGAGACTTGAACTTCTTAGAGTCAAAAGCTTTGAGAGGTAAAATAACCAAATCAAATTATTTTGATTTTGAGGAGAAAAATTAAAACAAACTATTGTCAGAAAGTGTTGAAATGCACAGCTTCTAACTTGTGGCATGTTAACTCCAATATTCGTTGCTATGCAATCCAAAATTCTTCATTAGGACAAAGAGGAAGGCCACCTCACAGCTTTTATTTTGGAGTGCCATGAAATGAATATATTGTTACCATTTTTTAAAAATAAAGTAAATTAGCATTTATATTTTATCTGTTCACTAACATTACTCCTACCAAATAATCATCAAATGCTTACATGGACATAAATATAGCATTTCAGCTGTTATAGAAAGCGTGCCATGACATATGAAGTAACATAAGAAAGCAAGAGTAATGAAACCTATAGAGAACTATAGTAGTGATCTAACAACCAAATAGATACATTCAACTAACATTTCTGGCACAGCTTTGTAAGCAGCTAGAAAATTACCTTTTTCTTCCTCTTATGCTTTCAGATTCGATCCCAAATCCAAAGGGGTAAGATTTACTAGCATTGTTATCACTATAATTAGAAGGGATTGGATACACCTGACAATTAGATCAAATAAGTATTCCAGTCATCAGTTATGTCAGCTACATATTATGTTCTTTGGAGCGGATATGGAAATGCGATAGTATTTCCTTGAGTATTCGAACCTGGATAATTCCACGGGGTGGATCTTCCTTCATTCAGATGTCGAAACATGTTCAAGTTTTGAAAAAAAAAAAATGAGGATACAGAGAGAATTTTCAATGTATAAAGTAATCAGTCGACATAAAGACAGGATAAATTTAACCAGAGCATGTTCCAAGACCTCTAGACACAGAATAAACAGATATTAAAAATATTTGTAAAGTTAATCTCACATAAAATCCATGCACAAGTTATTCTAGATTAGTTGCTTACAAGAAACTTGCACAGTTGCTGCAGTTTGTCTCTCCTAGAAAGAACAAATTAAGGACAAGGAGTCTACAAGGAAGGCAAAATATTAAGTAATGAATTGGATAAAAACCCCTTCTGGTGTGACAAGAAAACAAGAAGAAAAATTTTGTAAATGCGGTCCTATTTTAAGATGCAGACTGTCCAATTCTAAGACAGTGAGACAAGGGGAAGACTAGCAGCTAGCTATTCATCTTCAATCATAGAACACAATGGCACAAATGGTTATAGTTTCACAGCAGTTTATTAGCAGACAAATAAGGTCGAAGAACCTGTAAGAAGTTAACTGCATCAACAGTTGTAATGTTTGTGCTTGCATTGCAATAAAAGAGCAAATCAGAGAAGTAATATAGGAGAGAATCAAAGAGTTAACACACACAACAGACATCCATCTACACACACACACATCAAGTAAAACCAAGTTATTGTCAATTACTATCTCTCATGCAGCTAACACTCTTTTGAAGCAGACACAGTGTATTAGCTGGTCAGAAAAAGGCTCTGCTACCATAAAACACTCTGGACTTATCTTTTTTCTTCTGGGGATCCAACTTGTCATTCTGGCTCTGGATTACATCCCCTCCATCCTCAGAACTCGGGTTGTCAAGATCCATTGGCAGTTTCATCTTCGCCAAGGACTCCGTAAATTGCTGCATGCTCTTCATGTACATGTCCACAATTTGCTGCTGCATCGCAGTCTGCTCAGCCTCGAGGTTGATGTTCCCCAAAGGGGACTTGAAAACAGACCCCATTTCCACATTGCTGTGCACTTTGTGTTCTTTTGCAACACCTTCTGCCTCTTCCTTGCTTGATGTCTTGGATTCCTTCCCCTCTCCTCTGCCACCACCGCTCTGCGAAGTGGGAGTATCCGGCGAAGCCCCGGAGCTCTGATTTGCGTCCATAGCTGAATTGTTCGAAGCCACCCGGCTCTTTTTATCCAAGGAGTCAGCAGAATTTCTATCGTCGCTCAGGCTAGTCATGGTAGAATTACTGAAGATTCCTGAATTCTGAATACTGCTAGCATCAGGAGAATCAGATTCACCATTGTTCTCCTCGCTCGAATTCAGAGTCATGTCGCAGTCCTCCGCAGACTGCGGCGAAGCTCCTAGATGCAGGAATGGTGCAGCAGGCTGTGCCGTCCCGACGGGCCTCGAAGGAGCCCTGCGTGCTGCCATTTCGAAGTACTCCGAGACCATGATCTGATTCTCCTTCACAACGCTGATGTCGGGAAACTCGATTCTTCCATAATCAACAGGGTCCAGCAGGACAACCTCCGAGCTAATGGATGAATTCATTGTGTTGGACTCCACAAGGGCCTTATCAGGGGCACCTGCATGGCATGAGGAGCTGTCCAAGGCCAGGGTGAGCTGAACAGTCCCGGCGGGGGAGTGGAAGAGATCGGTGGAGGAGAGGGAGAAGTCTTGAGTCAGCTTCCCCTTCGCCGTGGCCACCAAGGAGAGCGGCACCAGGGTGAATCCCAGGAGCTGGTCCTCCAGGAAATTCTTGGCCCTGCTGAGCATCCAAATCTCGCATTTGAGGACTGCATCCCGCTGGGCGATCTTGAGCTTGAGGTGCTCGTCGAACTGCGGGTTCCTGCCGCCGCCGGCGACGATCCGGGTGGACAGCGCCTCGTCAGGGCTGCATGTGAGGGAGAATTTGGCGTAGACGTCCTGGTTGGCGTAGATGCAGATGTTGTGGATATCGCGAGCATGATGGACGTAGATGTCCAGGAGGCCGGAGAAGGCGCCACCGCCACCCTCGGTATCTTCCATAGCCTCCCGACCATGACCGTAACAGAATCCGGATCTCCCCTTCAAGGAATCCATCTAAAGATCTCCTCTACCTTTCCTGTCGGACGAGTTCCTTCCTAGATTCTTGGAAGAACAGCAGGAAGCTGTATGCTTTGTCAATTTAGGAAGAAACACATTAGAATACATAACACGAAGTTGTAGAGGGACTTACCTACCTTATGGAAGAAGAGCAGCTTCACTAGTGCGTGGGTTGGTGAGATGGTGGAGTTGATATGATGCTGGTTCTCATCTCTTTCTTCTCCTTATTGCTCTCACCTCTCAATTGTCTTTCCTCTTCTCTTAGCTGTGTCCTTCCTTTTGGAGGGGTTGAGTGGTGGTGGGAGGTTGACTTTCCCTTGCAGCTGTGTTGTGGTGGTTGGTTGTCAATGCTTGACATTGTAGCGTGGAGAGAGAGAGAGAGAGAGGTCGGCTCCATTGAGAGGGAGGACAAAGGACCCACCATGGGCCCATCTCCCCTCGTCACCTCACCCACCTTTCTTTAAAAAAAAAAAAGAAAAATCTCATCTACGTAGCAACTCTCATTAGACCTCCTCTCTACTAGAAAATATTCGATACTGACAAAGCATACTCTTTTTATCTATGAAAAGCTTTATATATGATTACATCACACCAGCATTATCTAAGCAACCCAACAGACTAGATAGCGACTCTACCAAAAAAAAATCAAGCAAAATGCATTCAATTTTTATATTTAAGTGACGCCTGTGCATTTTGGCAGGTGGAATCAAAGCCTCGTTTCTACATCCCCTCTTCCAGCACCAACTTTTGCTTTAGCTGTGTCATACACGGGCGCACGCACGCAAACGGTGTGGAAACTGGAAAGCAGGAGAGGAAGAGAGAGATGGCTGGGTCCTGAAGGGAATGAGGACATGGGCTCCAGCGTAGATAAAGGACAGGGGCTAGGGGAGAGGTAGAAGGATTCTGTTGAATAAATATGCTGTTATTGTGATCTTTAACCAATTCCGTCAGTGTCTCACCTGCTTTCCGCATTAAGCGACGGGGGTTGGTTGCGCAAGGCGTCACGCACACAACGCTGGATACTAGAATCTTTGGTGAATGGTTTTAGTCTTCAATGTTTGGGCCCACCACAACCACTTGTTTGAAGTGGGAAAGTTCCTGTGGGGTTTGGACCTGGAGTGCATGTCCCTAGATGATAATTAGATGCCAGATAACATCATCCAAGAGAAATCTTTTGTTACTTGTTATTATACTCTCAAAAAGAGAGATGAAACTGGTCACTAAGACTAGCCCTAAAATACAATTCAATGTCAACATCCAAATCCAGTATTAAATTATGCATTGAATTCTCTCTGATATCATTTGTTACAATTTAAAATTTCATTCCAAAATACTTGCTAAAAGATACTATTTGAATTCTTTAGACATACATACTAAGCAGAAGATAAATACACGTCAGTATGGATCCTTACAATTAATTTGAGATTTACCGATTGATTCAATATTTTTATCCAAGGCGACGAAGGAAGCGTGAGTCATAAGTTAGCTTAATTAAGCAACCATGCAGGATGAATGGATTATAAACTAATGCGTATATGCTTGCATATTATGATTGGTACGTGCACGCGCATCGCGTGGTATTTGAAGGGCTGAGGGGTAAATTTGTATAAAATTCTGCATCTTTATCAATAGAAGGACACACCAAGAGGCGTGCGGATCACTCTTCATTAATTTATGGTATATTATGATGGCAGGACAGAACTAGTGGACTCTGATTGATTTGTTTCAAGGAGAGATCATGAAAAGTAGAGTAGACCTTTTGTATGAAACTCTACCAAAAACTTCATGAGGATAGATCTTGGGACACTTATTGTCTAAGAAGTCAAATGATTTTTAGGGAAATCATTTCTTTGATGTCATCAGCTTCCCTTAATCAAGGTTGGTTGCTAAGGTTGATGTAACCACTATACCAAAGGTTTATCTTGAAATAGGAGAGCTTGATGGTTATGGGTGGATATAGTGGACCACTAATATTGGAGGGGGGAAAAAAAAAGTTGACAAAAGTTAAGGGCAAGTAGTTACATGAAAAATTGACTAAGTAATGTGGTTGGAAGAATGGAAGAATATCTACAAGATAATTAATATTTCTAATGGGCTAATATTGACAGGGGATTTCAAACTAAAAGGCCCAACTAAGTAAGATTTCGGTCTAGTAATCAGAATATTAAGTGCCTCATGTGGTATTGAACTTTTGCAAGAGTTACATATTAAAATCTTAGAAGAAAATAAAATATTAAATGGAATTTATCCTAGAAGTATATCTGTTAGCAGTTAGCACCACTGCCATGTACATTTGAGGATTCAGAATTATGATGCAGCATGGTTTAAATTCCCCTGGAGCTTTCATTTAAAAATCAGTATTTGAATCATTTGTTTTTTTAGTTCCAAACTAACACATCCATTTTGGTGTACCAAATTAGGCTTGAAAGCAACTGAATTAAGTCTCTGTTCTTCAGTAGCACTTGAATCATTATTGATGGCCCTTTGAAGAGTGCATGAAAACAACTCTTTTCCATACAAACAAGATGAAATATTTTCTGCTTATATCAGGATTTGGGAATTTAAAAGTAATAATAAAAGTCTCATGCTGATCTCTGCTTCACCCTGATTTATTATCAACAAGCAATGGAAATAACCCACCTAGCATAATAATAGGATAATTTAGCCAAAGACAATACCCCTATATGATCCAAATACTTAGCCTTGGTTCTGTAGTCTCAGGGTGAAAGCCTTGAAAGATAAGAGAACTACCCTTAACTGTTCTCTGGTTGCAGGATCAATCAAATTGCCTTCAGTGTCAATTTCTGAAGGTGGCTGGAAAGAATAGGTAAATAGATCTGGTTTATTAATTAAATGAGGATCTGTGTCAATTCCAATTTGACAAAGGCATAACATGTGGTATTAAAAAAAATGTGCAAGCATCCAGAGCCTTATCCATAAGTTAAAAAATAGCATATCAAATATATTCTGAAGAAAAAAAGTTTTTTTTTTCCTCAAAATCTGACAATTTCAGAATAGATATTTGATCACCATAAGGTGGTTTCCGAATTCAAATTTATGAAAATATTTTTTATATTTGAGATAAAGGGAGGAAACCCACCTACACTATAATTACCGAGATCAAAATTTTGTGCAACCATCTGAGAACCAAAAAACCTAAATGTTGTGGTAGGTGGTGCGACCACTAAAGCATGCCCCACTTCACTAAATTCTTGCAAACAAATTTGATGAAAAGAATAAACAAGGAAAAATAATAAACTCCTAAATTCTACTTACCGGAATCAGCTATGCTTTTGTGGATTTCAGGAGATACTGATAGGTTGAAGTTTGTTGTTACCAAGAAAACTTGCATGAAGAAAGAAACTCCATTCTTTCTTCTGCTTTTTTCTTAACAAAATAAAGAAAAGAAGAGTTAGAAACTATTTTTGTTCCTCTTTTCTCTCAACCAACATAGCCCAGTATAATGTGGATCCGACTTCTTTTTTGAATCCTTCATCAGCAAGGTAAAAAGTTTAATTAGCTGAAGGGTAATAATGATACAATGGAGGTTAAGACAAGAGACTAGCTCCTAAGCCATCTTTTCCTCTTGACCTCATCTAAAATAATTTTACGGTCCACAAGATTTGAGAAGAGAATGGAAAATCGACAAAGAAATAATAAAAATTGTCAGGGGGAAGGACAGGATAGAGAAACTTTTCGCTTTTGGACTCATTTGGTTTATGAAAAGAAAATAAAAAAAAAAATGGTCAACAAAAAATATTAGATATGCTCCATATTTGATTTGAGTTTTTAAAACAGAAAACTAGATAAGTAGCTTTTTTTATAAGAATAAAATTTTGATATCTCATGGGAAAGAAAAACCTATATAAGATATAGAAAAATATAATTCTCACTCGCCGAGAATTGGGATAATTTTTTTAAAAATATCTTTAAGATTTTAGATTGAATGGGATAAAGTTTTTTTTTTATTATTTAGAATATAACAGATATTTTAAATAAATTTTTCAGCAAAATAGATGCTCAACTAAACATAAGCCACTCTGTAATATGTCACTTTTCCATTATCAATCAAACATGCAAAAACCACTTTTTCAGGCATTATATACTCAGGCATCAACTTCTCAGAAAAAATATTTCAGTAAGAAAAAATTTTCTCGTAAACCAATGAGTCCTTAGTGAAAGCAAAAAACGACAAAGAATTTACTTTGTCTTTTATTTTCCCTCCTCCTTGCAAGATAATGACGACTAACACCTATGTTAAGCATAGCTATTTTTCTTCCACCAAAATATTTCAAATTTTTTCTATGGTGCAAATTGAGAAACATACTACTGGTACAACTTAATTCGAAAAAATAATACATAATTTCCAGTCCAAAAAAATATCTTTACAACTATTTTGAGTTGAAGCTGACTAAAATGTTTTAGCAACAAATATTATATTTGGCTTTTGCGATGATGGGGGTTATATATATATATATATATATAGGGGATTGATAACCTACTCTCTGTTATAGTAGGTTATCAATCTACCCATTTTTTATTGGACAAAAAATACCCTTACTTTTTTATAACTCTTAAGGGTATTTTATGTCTTTTTACAACCTCACATTAACTCATCCTCTCAACTCTCCAATTAATGCTCTATCCCTCTCTCTCTCTCTCTCTCGCGCGCGCACACGTATATATATACATACATATAGATGTATGTATATATATAGACATCTATATATATATATATGTATATATACGTACGTATATACATATATATATATATATATGTATGTATGTATACATATATACATACACATATATATATATATATATATATAACGGAAAGAGAAAGAAAGAGAGGGGGAGAGTATTAATTGGAGGGTTGAGAGGGTGAGTTAATATGGGATTGTAAAAAGACATAAAATACCCTTAAGAGTTTTAAAAAGTAACGATATTTTTTGTCTTATAAAAAATAGGTAGATTGATAACCTACCATAATAGAGAGTAGGGATAACTAATTATATATATAGGGATAACTAATTATATATAATTAATTATATATATATATAGGGATAACTAATTATTGGGCCTATATTGGACTGAAGTGGGTAGGCCGAACCGACTTCAAGCTAAAATTTGGAAAAAAAACAAAAAGGGATCGGAATAGAAGAGCCTCATTTTTCTGTCCGATTCGTCGGCCGTTGAGCCGTAACCGGTGACGATTCCACGAGGTCGTTCGACCAGTCTTATCCGTCGTTTAAGCTTATTCCTTCTAGATTTGTTTTTTAATCCTCCTTATCCATGGCGTTTGATTCATTACCGAGCCTTCCCCCTTCTTCTTCCTTCTCTCCGGTGGTTGTGCTGTCGTAGCCAAGCATCGCCATCCCAATAGCCCGGTTCCTCCCTCTCTAACATCCCCTGTCTCCCCTGTTCCGAGATCTATTACCTTCTTTCTGTCAGAATCCGCCGCCATTGGTCGAATCCGCCGTTACCGCCGCTCGCCGGTCACTGTTGTCCCTCATGTTCGGTCCATTCCTGGTGGTTGTTACAGCCGCCGACGTCCCGCCGCCACGGCATGGCTGCAGAATCTTCTTTTCCTTCTCTCCCCCCTATTCCTCTTCTCTATTTCCGCCACCTTCTCCTTTTAAGTTCTTCCATTTTTCATCCCATTTTTTCCTTATTTGTAATTAAAAAACAAAAAGTCCTCTTTTCTTTCCTTGCTTGACTCGTGGAGTGAACACAATAGTTGATCCAAGTCACAGATGGACCAAACATGATCGAACCGAACTCTCTCTCTCTTTCTCTCCTTTCTATCTCTATTGGTGGATCCTGGCCGAGCCTAATTTCTTTTAATTAGTTTAATTTTCTCCTTGTTTATAAATTTATCTAACTCAAGAACTTTAATTTGATCGGATGGAAATTCGGATCCGGATAGCTAGGAGACATAATCTAGACCGGTTCCTTTGCATTCAGGTAACCACGAACCTCACTTCCTGGTGAAATTTATGTTCTGATCTAAGGGATGGTCGAGACCCTTGGACATTAGACTAGTTTTGGTGGTCTGAATATGGATTGGACCTAACCTTGGGATATTTTAAGTTATATGAAGCTTTATTGGAATGTAAAAAGACACTCGATTATTTTAGGTTTCTAGATGATTTTTCTGATGGGTGGATTTCAAGAGAGTTTAGAGTGGAAATAGTAAGTTACTTCTACCGGGTGTGTTTAACCATACACATGATATGGTCTACATTATTTAGAGATGAATTTATTTCTAATATATTTAAATTAAATATTGTATGCATGATGCGTGAAATTGAATTGTAAAATATTGGATCAAGTGTGATATGATTTACTTAGGCATGAATCGTATTTTATTGCATCGATAAATGTATTGATATCGTATATGTTCTTATTTTGCTACTCTCTAGTCCCACTATGATCACATTAGTTTAGAATCTAGTTTTCTTCCAGATCTCCAGTGGGGCGATTACTGGTGCATGCTGGTTAACAATATGTTGTAATCAAGAACTAGTTTTCTTTCGAGCCTAGCTAATCAGGGTTGATCGTTGACACATGCTGATGGAAGCATTTTTTTTATGTGATTTTAGAACTAGTTATCTTCGGGGCCTCCAATGGGGCAATTACCAATGTATGACTGGTAGACAACATGTTGTAGTTAGGATCTATTCTCTTTCAAAACTTGCCACGGGCCAATCGTAGCCATAGTCGTAGAGACTAAGATGGTGGGAGAGGGTGGTCCACCCATGGTTGTTTTGAAAAGTTATTTTGGACAAATACATTATATATCTTCAAATCTATGTTGAGAAACTTGATATATTCATTGGCATGTTTTTATATATGGAAAAATCATACAAACTGGAAATTTACTTTTTTGCAGAATAACTTGTTCTTACCAGAGGTTTTCGTAACTTATTGGGCTGTGAAGCTCATTATCTCTCCTCTAATATTTTTACAGATGTAGCCAAGTAGAAGGTGCTTGAGATCAAGCAATGAGAAATTTAAGGTTTAGAAAACATTGACTAGTATTTTTAGGAATAATTTGATATATTTTTAACTAGTAAATGTGGACTATTCTTTTGAATAAATGTATTAATTTATTATCTCTATCATTGTGCGCTTTTGGAATCACATGTATATGAATGGAAAGGCAGGCCTTGCATGTCCTATGGGGTTAACTATAGGGATGTGCGGCCGTCTGTCACATGCTCGACTCAAGCCATCAGGTCGGAACGTGACATGCATAATAGGTTGTGTCTAATCAATCATCTTATTTACATCCCTATCTTGATTGGTCAAATAATATGGCTTCTTAGACACGATAATTGGGTTAGGTAGCAGATTGCTTAGTGGGTGCAACCATTGCTCCAAGCTCCTTTGGTTTGTTTGTTGGTTGTCAATGCTATAGATTTTTACCCTTAATCTGAGAAAGTGCTAGCTATTTAAGTTGGTAAGCTTGCAGTTGGGACAAGAATTGCAGCTTTCGCACGAAAGAACGACTCATCTTGCTCGGCATGAATCACAATTGGAACATGCAATGGCTGCTTCGAGATTGTGCAGCTAGATGATGAAGATTCGGAGTATTTTAAGATATGTATAAGATGCGATCCAAAAGTGAATGAAGATCGACCATTTATTCGTGCAAAACATGCAACCCCGAATCTCATAGTTGTACCATAATTTTTAGCCAATCCTAATTCTAACAGTTATTCAACATTCAACTTCAATGCACGTTACAAACCTTAATATAACTAATATTATCTGCTAGAGGGGGCAATATTTCTGTGGATCCACTTGCTATTAGGAAATGATTAATAAATGCTCCCATGGAACAATTCATGGTTACCTTCATTTCAGCAGTGCGAGGAATAAGTGCGGGACAATTAGTCCCACATCGGTAACCGTGGAAAAAGGAAGGCGCTGGGGGTTCAATATAGGGAGGCGGAGCGCATGGGGTGATCCATACTTACCTGGACGGGGTCCATGGGCGATCAATAAGGCCCATGTCCTAGGCCCGCGGCCCACATTGCACTTGGTGGGAGCGCTGGTCTACCATCTCCCCAAGTGGGAGAGTGGACGTCATAATTTGTGGTAGCGGGGGTACGCGTTCGCGCGGCCCCTACCCAATTCTTACCCTAAAGTATTTTGGAAGCTGGTGGTGATATGTAGTTATATACATATGAATATAAATATATGTATGTTTTAATGTTTGATTTATATGAAAATCATACATAATAGGTTATTTGCATGGTACTAACTTTATTTGTTACATGGTTAAGCATGAGATAATGTGTGGATTAAGATACATGATGGCAATATGACATGCATGGATAATCCATAGAGCAGTGCATTGGCAATTAACCATTTTGGCCATATGTGCCCTTCAATTGTGGATAAACTATGGTCATCTTAGTGAGATTTTTGGTAACATACTAGATATACATCGCACCCATTTTTCGTTATTACAACTACTAAGGATTAAAAACACATAATTAAATGTTTTGAGGAAATGGAAGCATCTAACAAGGATAAGAGATAGACTAACATATATTTGCATGACAGCTATGGATAAATTTTTATGGTTAATTATTTGAGGGTGCAAAAGTGTTAAACTTTAGGGTTGGAGAATGAATTAAACGAAATAGAATGTAGTACTCCATTTGAAAAGGATGTGGTCTAGTGAGTGAGGGAGGCGCGGCGGGCGTTGGAATCCTGATGCCGTATCTAGGGAACCACGATGGAGGGTGGCAGGGCGGCGAGGACTGACGACGACGCACCGTTGAGGCGAAGGGAGTTGGAGGAGAGGTAGGTGCTGAGATTTTGTGCTACAGAGTGGCATTTCCTCGAACATCTGGCGGGCGACACCGATGACAAACCACGGAGTGACGTTGCCGGCTGGAGTGGAGGCTAATATGGGGCAGGACAGGCATGCGACAACAGGGGGCAGGGCAGGTCCGGGGATGATGGGGTCGGCTCCGACATGGTCAGTAGTGGCACAGGGAGCTCCTCGGCGACCGATTTGGACCACCTAGAGCATTACGACAGAGGAACCAACGGTAATCCAAAGTCATTTCCCCGATATGCTGCAGCTGCCAACCGATAGGGTGTCAAAGGCCTGGAGCGCCTGAGAGTCAAGGGTGATGCTCGTCCGAAGCATGGGGAGACGCATGCTGGCGGAATGGGTGGCGCACGAATTTCGAGCGTGGGGTAAACTCGACTATGAGGTTGAGTATGTCCCGATGGCGGAGGAGGTGACAACACTCTAGTTCCAAAACGAGGGCGACCGCATGGCGGCGTTGGCTGGTGGGCCATGGCAGGTGGCTAGCCAGCTGCTGGCCGTGGAGGAATGGAGGCCTGACTTTCATGACTCATTTTCTGGAGAGCTTTGGTTTTCACCCTTTATGAATCAAGTGGATTCAGCGGTGTATCTAATCCCCGTCCTTTGCCATTTTGGTGAATGGATCCCCCTTGCAGCTCTTTGAGTCTTCGGTCGGGTTGAGGTAGGGATGCCCCTAGTCACCGATTCTACTCATCATTTGTGTCAACTACTTGTCTAGAGTGCTCCGCCGTGCCATAGCACTGTAGGAGGTGGAGGCCTATAGTACGACACCGGATTCGACTCAAATCTCGCACGTGCTTTTTGCTGATGAATGTTTATTATTGGCCCAAGCGACCGGACGGTCGACTCAGGGTATTCGAAGGATTCTGAGGGAGTACTATGCGGTCTCTACTCAGCAGGTCAATCTGGCGAAGTCAGCCATCTGCTTTAGCTTGAAGATCCACCTAGGGGTGAAGACGACAGTCACTGACATCCTAGAGATTGGGAAGCAAGTGAGCATTCTAAGTTATTTAGGAGTCCCAATCACTAGCAAACATCTACGCAGGGCGGAGTGCGCTCATATGGAGCAGGACATTAGGCGCAAACTAGAGAGCTGGCAGGTGAGTGTTCTATCTACGATGGGTAGAGTTATCCTGGTATGCTCAATACTGAGCTCGATCCATGTCTATTTGCTATCCTATACTATGGTGCCGCTTGCAGCGCTACGGTGTATAGAGCGACAGTTTAGAAGTTTTCATTAGGGGCGACATGGGGGCAGAAGTGGTGTTCATCTGCTGGCCTGAGAGATCATCTATCAACCGACTAGTAATGGAGGATTGGGGGTCCACTCCTTGACCGAGCGACGGGAGATCCTTGCGACCAGATTAGTAGCTAGATTTCTTCTGGAGTCGGGATGTCTCTGGGGTACCTTGATGAGATCTAAGTATGGGGATCCACTCGACCCAACTGTCTTCAATACTAGCCATCGCAGTTATTTCATCTGGAGAGAGATCTACATCTACGCTTTGGTGGTCTTACCGGAGATCAGATGAAAGATCGGGGATGGTTGAGCTGTTGATGTCTTGGAGGCCAATTGGCTCTCTAAAATGCCACTTCGCGGCTGGCCTACCCTTATCGATGTTAGATGCCTAGAGGGGCGTAAAGTCCATGACTTGTTTACCTCCGGCGAGCGGGTGAGTGGACGGGCTTTCAAGAAGTAGTTGGTCGAGCGAGTCCTATCTTTGTCGATTCCTATTGTGGAGGCTGCGGACAGGAGGGTATGAAGCATGACCAGAAGGTCAAAGGTGAAGGCTCGAGACTTAGTCTAGGTGGTTAAGAGGTCTCCAGCTCAACAGATTGAGGGAGGCTGTATTTGGAGGCTTCGCATTCACCCACGAGTCGTCTTATTCATCTAGAAGGTTGGGGTTGCTTGTCCACTAAAGGCATGCTGGCCCGATGAGGGATGCATATTTCTTCTGAGTGCTCAAACTATCCGGAGGTGGAGTCCATTTTCCATATCATCTCGGATGCCCAAGGACTGCGCAAATCTGGGCGTGCGTCTCGGGCCCCCACAACCCTCAGCAGTGGTCATCGTCAACTGAGGACTTTCTGCTCTTCTTGGAGACTTCATCGAAGAGGCCAAGTCTAGAGCGACCGAGGATTAGGGCTGCCTACCTGGCTTACCACTATTGGCTTGACAGGAATGCTCGGGTCTTCAAAGACAACAGAGTGCATTTGAAGTTAGTAGCGGATATGGCTCTTCTTCATACAGCAAAGGTCACCCATGCCGCCATGTCGTCATCCCTTGGGATGGCTAGAGAAATCTGGGACTCCCCTCTCGCTCCTGCAGCGTCCAAAACCGTATTGGTCTCTTAAGAGCCCCCACCCCTGGCTTTCTCAAGAAAAATTTCGACGGTAGTGTTGGCAAGAGATAGTGTATTGGAGGTGTGGGTTCGTCATCAGAGACCATGATGCCAGACTGATAGCGGCTAGAGACCGGCAGATCTTCGACACGTCTGTTGTTGGTGCTGAGCTCATGGTTGCATAGGAGGGAGTCACCTATACGAGGTGGGTGCTGGGGACGGACCGCATTCTGCTCGAGGGAGACTCGGTCACGGTGATTGAGTGGATCCAGGGTTAGAGACTCGATGCTGGTTCTAGACCGCTGCTACACAATATTCGCAGGTTCTTAGACAAATGTGGACTCTCGTAAGTCACACATATCTATAGGGAGGTGAACAACGTGGCTGATTGGGTGGCCTCATTCGTGGCTCACCATTCTGGAGGTTTCACTTGGGTTGACCACATATCGGTGCCTCACCCTCCGTGTTATCTTTTTTTTTTTAATTTTGTTGGTTGCACCCATACTCGGCATGTGTGAGCTGCTGTTGTACCAAAAAAAAGAAGAAGCACATAGCAAGAAAATTATGTTCAAAAACAATTATCTCACAACACCATCTTGATCTTGGTAAAAGGGTTGCAATTACTTTCACTTGTACGAGGGCCGACCTTGATAATTTTAATAATATGACACCCTTATGATTATTCTCTTAAAAGGAAAAAAGAAATAAAAAAATCATGAAGGAGAAATCTTAGATGGTATAGCATTAGCTTTTTAGTGTATGATCGGCGCCTATGTAAGAATAAGTCGACATGGTATGTATCAATGGGGTCTTGGACTTGGTAGGACGTGATAGAAAACAAGTCATCGAGCCTATCTATCACCATATCCATGCATAACCACATGCAAATCATTTTTCACAGCAAACATCCCATAAGATACTTGAACTCAGAGCCTCGTGCTACAATAAAGCTCTACATTGACCAGAATATATATCGATGCGCTAAGGTCGACCATCCCGAGCTACTTGCAACTAGCGATCTAGATAAACCTTTACACACACACACACACACACACGGCCACTGCTGTGGTCCTCTTTAAAAACTTTTGATTATATAAAGAACCAAATGCATCATTTTTACCTCATTAGTTATTATAATATCAGAGCTCAAAGAAAAAACCTCTATTGCCACGTGTCATGCATGCTTGGCACTTCACAACACAGTATTCCCACGGCTCCAAACCCATGAACTGAACCAATCTTCTCGTGCCATAAATTATGGAATATACCATGGTTGGTCTAACATATCCGAAGCACAGTGCAAGGAACAATAAATTTAGCCTAACCCAATAAGATGAACTCAATCCTGAGAATGGAAGGCCTCCAAGTCTGTTACTTTTAGACCAACCACCATTTGAGCTTATGAAGGGGAGCTTGGAATGAGGTTTTGGCATCATTTCATATATCCACCTTGTGCTGCCAACCAGTCGCAAAAGCATGCATTGAGCACCCATTTTATTAGCATAGCTCTAGTTTTTTATGCGATCTATGTCTCTTAAAAGAAGGGAACACCATTTGTACATTGTGTATCCTTCGGGTGATTGAGTCATGATTGATCACTTGAATGTCTCTGCTAGCGAGGAATTGAATTTTTTTCTTTTAGGCCATGGGCCTCCAACTATTGCAAACCTCCATCTGTAAAGATAAACTAGGAATTTGTTGCAGGATATCTTTACGTGTGAGTTTTGAATTATCATGTCCAAGCTAAGAAGTAAAATAGTATTCATTATAGTTGAGATTCATTTGCTAATGCATGGAAAGCTCTCATACGATGCTTATTGTAATATGATGAATGAATTTGCAACTTTGTGGTATAACCTAATAGGGGATATGGCTATAAAGAGCGAATCCATGGATACAGAGGTCATGCAAACAGTAAGTTCATGAAGGATCAATCCTTGAAGGCATGCTTATACAACATCAAGAGCCATATATTTCTATAATCTTTCTTGAATTTCTTTTTACCAAAGAAGAATATCTAAAACTAGCTTGTCCTTTTTATATATAGGAATATTCGCATGAGCTTGTAACATAAAATGCCAAAATCATGGGCATGATCAAAAGAGTTTATCTTACTATTTTTCACTGTAGTGAAGTCCCATCGGTTTAGTGTTAATTGTCAAACTATAAAACCCTAATGCGCCCTAGTTTTCTCATAAATTGTACAAGATCTTCAAAATAAAGATTATCTAAACCTCGAACAAGCCTCGTCTTTGGACTGTCCATGTACCTCTATCTTAGTCAAGCCGAACTATAATTATAGGCAAAAGTGGAATGGGTTTACATATTACTTTCGACCACTAGTGCACTCTCTCTATTCATACATGCATACATATGCATATACGTACATACCTATAATATATATATATATATATATATATAATGAGGAAGTAAGAGTCACATCAAACCCTTTAGGTAATTCGTGGAGAAACTATAATGGCCATTACAAAAGAGTTTTTTTTAACATATCTATATACATGTATATCTATATAATTATTTCTTTTTGTATATATACCTTTACGAATATCTAAAATAACATATGTACTCTCATAAATTTAGTATTTATATATGCAATCGTAAATTATTGTATTTTGCATATATATCCTCGTAAATTCATTATTTACTTGTATATAATTTTAGATATTTATAAGGATATACATGCAAAAAAATTTCATTCAAAATTTATTCAAATTTTTATTTTTTTTTCAAATAAACGTCACTTTTTTTTCAAAAAATCTGATAGCTGGCGAACTGAGCGAATTACTGCCAGTGATAATAACCCTCGCAGATTGCACGTGAAGTTGTTGCGTTATCCAAAAATAATTATCATAAAATTTATTGATTTGATCCCAAAAATAAAATCTTGCCAAATCTCTTTGCGTTCTTTGAAAACATAATAACTATTTCTATCGAAGAAAAGATAATTACTATAACAAAAATCATTAATTTTTTTAAAAAAGTTCGTATTAAAAGCGAAACTGGACAAATAAAAGATAATAATCATAAACTCATAGAAACCTATTGAAACGAAATAATACCGGCGACGTTATCGGAAGCTCATTTCCTTCTTCCTCTCAATGCATGCTTTAAATTCGCTAACAAATGCAGTAACAATTTCCCTCCCCCCTTCACTAGATACCTCTCAACAATCAATTTTCATGTTTATAGGCTTTGGCCCTTTATAACCCATGTTTACCTTCAAATGCTTCAATTTAGCTATCCACCATGCCCTAGATGGATCTCACTAAGCACTGCACATAATTAAATTAAACAAAGACAATAGCACATAACATAGTATTCTAGCTAACATCCACTGCCATTTAATCTTGAGAAGATTGCTCTGACGCCATCTACAGTGAATGCCACTACTACCATTCACCTTTTTTTCAGACCAAAACTTATTTTTTACCTTTAACCGCCAGCCTAAAAAAGGTTGTCTTCCGGCGACTGCATTTAATTGAACACCCCGGGAATCTTATCAACCTTTCACCATGCAAAACTCGGCCAGCGATGTGACCCGCTCTTCCTCCTGTGGGCCCCACCTCCGCCCGCACCGTTACCATGTCCCCACGGAATCCACTCCCCTGCCACGAATCCTCCCACCAGAAGGCCTCCGATTGGTCGAGAAATTAAAAGGAGAGCTGATATGGCATAATTACATTGGATCCGCGGGACCAGCGGAACACAGATGGCTCGTTCTATATAATGACCAAAGCGTGACCCCATTCCTCATTATATTATTCGCGAATTTTCTCGGTTTTTTTTTTTTGTTTTTAGCCATGGCCGAGTACGTGCCACCCACCATGATCACCCTCGCCGAGCCCCGAGACAATCCCCCCTCCGACGACGACGAATCCCGACGCCGCGCCCTCTCCGCCGACCCCGCCGCAGGTGGAGGCGGAGGAGAGCCTTCCTTCGGTTCGGCCGGGAGGAAGCCTCGCGGGAGGCCGCCGGGGTCGAAGAACAAGCCGAAGCCGCCGGTGGTGATAACAAAGGAGAGCGAGGCGGCGATGCACCCGATGGTGCTGGAGCTCGCCGCTGGCTTCGATGTTCTGGAGTGCATCGCCGCCTTCGCCCGCCGGCGGCGGATGGGGATCTCCATCCTCAGCGGCAGTGGCGTCGTCGCCAACGTCCCCCTCCGCCACCCCGCAACCAATCCCCCCGTCATGACCCTCCACGGCCGCTACGACATCCTCTCCCTCTCCGGCACCATCCTCCCACAGCCCTCCGCCGCCGCGCAGGCCACCTTCTCGATTTCGCTGGCGGGTACGCAGGGGCACGTGATCGGGGGGACGTTGGCGGGGCCGCTGAAGGCGGCGGGGACGGTTGTGCTGGTCGCGGCGTCGTTCGTCAACCCGGAGTTCTACCGTCTGCCGCTGGTGGTCTCCGCGACGGAGGATGATGAGGCCGCGGCGGCGGTCAAGGTGGACGAGGTGAAGCCGGGAGGGGTGGAGGCGGGCGTGGCGGTCTACGGCGTTCCCGGTGGATCCCGCCCGTTGACCGGTCCACTTCCCCACCATGAGATGGTTTTGTGGGCCCAGCCCTCCTCCGCTCGCTCTCCCCACCCTCCTCCCCCTCACTACTGAGTGTGTCCGACTCCATATATCTTAGTTTTCTTTGTCAGAAAAAAAAAATAAATCAACAGAAAGATTAGAGAGAGAGAGGGGAGGAGGAGGAGGAGGAGGAGGAGGAGGTTATTATTAGGAGGAAAGGAAACAAATAGTAAGGCAGGCCTGTTTTCTTTTGTTAGCGCTGGGAGTAGTAGCAGCAGTAGAAAAAGCAGAGAGGAGTCCTTCCGTGGCACGGTGAAGGTGGCCGGAGGGGATGGTGCGTCTTGTCGGTCTATGTCTTAGGCTATAAAGACGTTCTTATATTTTTTTTTTTTGTTCTTCTCGGAAAGCGTCGCATCTTCGACTCCCAAAGCAGGGCAAGGCTAGCTGGGAGAAGAGAAAGAGCCGTTGGGTTAAGCTTGGAGGCATATTTCTCTTTCTTTCTTCTTCTTATTTTTTTACTTTTCTGTTGTTTCACATAAGGAGGTGACCAAGGAGAGAAAAAAAAAGAAGAAGAAATGAAGATGTTTCAGGGTGTTTCTCTTCTATCATCAGAACGTACCATTTGTTATTTTATAACAGTGATCAATAGTTTGGTTTTATTTAATTGTTCAGTTGTCTTATTGGTTTTGCTGCTATATGGTTAATGTGTACCTTATAGTTTATTTGTTTCTATGTCTCTAATGGGCACACGCTGGAGATAAATCCATGCATGATTGCACGTATCAAACTTTTTTCTTCTTTCACTTTTTTTCTACATCCAATCTCAAAAAAGCAAAGATGAGGTGTCGCATAAGTACTTGATGAGCTTCGCCAAGTTGCACAGATGCAGTAGCACATGGTTTATTATTTTGTCCGATCCAAAGGGTAAAGAAGGTGAAAGGGGGATAAAGATAGGCTGCCGTTCTTTTCTTTTTGACGAAGAAAGGATCGATATTCGATATATGGTAACGGAGAAAAGAAGGATTTGGCACCTCATAGAAAATTATGTTTCTTTCGGCCGTTAACTTGCTGCTGCTCCTACTTGTCATAGGATGTCTCTTCTTACTTTATCTCGACTCCACGGCTGGTGTAGGGACTTAAGGCCATGAGTGTACTTTGCTGTAATGTCCTATGAGTTCAGGGGACCATCCATCGATCGATTTGTCCCTAGCTAGTATCTTGCGTGGCTTGAAGGTAGCTAGGTGCAAGGGCTGGCTATCATTAGGGTTTCTAGCCCAGCATGCCCAGGTATCTTTCATCAGCAGGAGCCATCATTCTTAGATCCTTGTTGTCCCCCCCCCCCCCCTCCCCACACATACACACCGAGAGAGAGAGAGAGAGAGTTATGGCACAAGGGAGGATCGGTAGTGTTGGCTACGCCACCACTGGAGATCTTAAGAAGCCAAGATGTCAATCTTTAATTGGAAACATAAAGATGAGAATTCTGACTCCAATGCCGAGAATAAAATTTTAACATCCGATCCTTCCTTCTTTTTTTTTTATTTTCTTTTGTTTATAAAAAAATGAGAGGGAGAAAAAATCTCACCAGCGTAGCAGCCTCCACTAAGCTTCTCTTTCAATAGAGAATGTTCGATGCAGATAGAAATTTTGCTCATATTCTTTTCAACCCGTGGGTCACCTTACGTGTGAGTACGTCATCCCAGCGCCACCTTAGTGTCAGCTGGACCAGATGGCGTTTCCATTAAGCTTGTCCGGGCGAAGATATCCGGTCCCCATCATTTAATCGATGTCCGCGCATTTCGAATCTGGACTGCGACAGTGGAAGCAAAGTTTCGTTCCAATTATGTACCATCTTGGTGGCTCCAATTCTTTCTTTGGCTATTATTTTATGTTTACTATTGTATGTGGCTATGTGTAGCCAAAATTAAACAAAAAAGAAAACCATGATTAAGTCTAGAGTTTTTTAACTAGCGGGTATTAAAAACAAATGATTGTCAATCGAGGGATGGGACCTCAATTTATCCTTATTTAATAAGGTGAATCTTAACGGCCAAATTTGGTATATGGCAGGATTTTGAAGATATACAGATTTGATGAGATATAATTACTCTGTCTTCCCTTTTAACTTTCATGGAGCCAAATGTCCAAAGCTCACTAGGGTTGGCAACGAGAATTTTCTGTAGAAAAAGTGTTTTAACACGTAGTCTGATAGGGGGCTGTGATGAGATGCAATCTACTGTTTCTTCCCTTTAAGCCAACTACTACTCGTTGAATCAGATGATAAAAATATCAAAAGAATCATCATATATGGATCATTCTTGCTACTGCAGAAAGAGTTGGAGATCGTTCACGAGCAAGATTCGCTATATCAAAAACCGAGATTCTATACTAAATTTTGAAGGTCATAACTTGCTTGAATGATGCTTGATCGATAATGCTTTTTTATTTTGAAATCAAGGGACTATTTGAGCTTTATGATGTACTACCACCTCAAAAGGCTACGACATACCAAGTGATTAGGATGAAAATTCATCATTTGCATCCCGAAATGAGCTAGTTAAAGCAAACTTTTCTTTTTCAAGAAAGATTCTAACCAAACGTTTTTCCTGATCCGAGAAAAATTAGACGGAGTAGCTAAAGGCAAAGTCGATATAGAGGTTGAGATCTATCTCTATAGAATTTTAGTTTTTTTTAATAATTATTCTTATTAACTGGATTGATAAGTGTGGGAGATGCACTTGTTTCCCCATTCCTACGAATTATTTTCTAGATTATTCAAACTTCAATGAGGCATTCCACCTAGACACTTCTGATTCTCCACATACAGAGGCTGCAAATTTTAAAAGGGGTATTATAGGATATACTTAGAATGTTTAATTATTGTAGGATGTTTCTACCCCTATTTGAAATCTCCTGAAAACACATTCTACTAAATAACGTTTAATGCCATTGTTGCAAGGAAAAACTGACCATCCACATTTTCCGGCCCACAGTTCCTCACATCTCCTAATCTACATTAACTGGGATATATGAAAGTTTCAAATCCTTGCTCGAGCATTTATCATTTATTTATTTAGATAAACATTACCATTTTAAACATAAAAAATACACGAGCATCGATCCCACACCATTCTTTAATAGTTCCTAATTATGACCTAACAAAAAATAATAACAATAATAAATGAAATGAAAAATTTATAGATTGATGCTATATTTATCATTATAGGTGGCTAATCTTCTTCAACATTTTGATAATCAAATGCCTCCCCACTTTTAGCAAAGAGCCCGTACTCTAGGATCAACCAATGACACGATTTTTGACGACACTAAGTCGACTTTTGAAAAATTGCCACTAAAGATATTAGTAGCATTTTTTTTTTAATTTTTAGTTGCACTTTTCTATGCTAATAAAAAATTATTTTCTTGTAGTGTCTGTGAGGCCCAGCCCCACTGGGCCGACCCATTGGCCCGGCCAGATATCAAGTGAGGGCCTGAAGGCCCTCTTCCCATTCATAATAGGGTAGAGCCCTGTTTAACCCCATAGAGGAGAAAGAGTCCTCTAGCATGGATGCTGCCGGAGGCTAGGATAAGCCTAGCCTCCACTTCGATCGGTCCTATCCTCCGCGAGAATTGCGGCAGAGCAACCACCCCCCAAGCTTCTCTCTTCGGAAAACCCTCCTCTAAATCTCCCAACTCTCAGCAATTGACCATCTTTAAGCTCTACCGAGCACCTCTCCTCCTCCTCCTTCCTCTTCTTCTGCGACGAGAGTGCCCCCTCAGCTATGCGCTGCCGCCGAAGTATCTTCCTCTTTCCTCTAGACCACTGACGACCCTATTTTTTTTCTTCTCCCTATTTCGAGCATTATCGCCGCTGGCAGCTGAATCGAGCCTCCCTCGGCTAAGATCCACCACCTCCGTCGACCGCCAGTAAGCTCTCTTCCTCCGATCAAGCCAACAGAATGGTTTTCTTCTCCTATTTTAGCCAAACCGAGAATGATCTCAGTCTTCCTTTCTCGTCAAATGCTGTAGCTACCGCCGACTACCATCTACTGCTCACGGTTGTTTGTCGACCACCGAGGCCCAATCGCCACCGGACTTTCTCCCTTGGGTTCTTCTCCCTCCTCTTCTTTCTCTTCCTCTCCATTCTTCTTATTCTTATATCTTCCATTTTTCTTCCCATTTTCCCCCTATTTGTAATTAATTTTAAAAAAGAAGGAAAACCCTCCTTTTCTCTCTCTACTTGATTGTGGACAAGATACATTGATGATCTTAATGGCTCGTGCCATCGACGGACAAAACTCTGACCCCTAAATGAACCCGAGCTGAGATACTCTCTCCTTCCCCACTTTCTCTCTTTATAGGGTTTTCTCTCTCAAGATAGGTTTAGAAAATCTAGTGTAAGCTTTGCTTTTTTTGTTGCTTGGATCCAAGTTGATACAGTTTGCAGATCCTGAATAGTCCCGGTACTCGGGCGGTAGACTGGCCTATTACTTCAGCTCCAACTAAATCCTTCGAAATTTAGCCACTATTGACTTTTACTTGACTAGTTAAATTATTCTTGCTTGGATCCATCTGAGCAATCGTGCACTATCACCTGACCAACTTGATTTAGGGGCATGAGGCTGTTACTAATGGTGTTTGATTTTGATTTCGTTTGACTTTTGGAATGATGATGAAATTTATGATGTTTTAATTATATTAAAATAGGTACTCCTGACTCGTCTAATTGAAGTTGGATTTTTGAAGCGACAAGAGATAAGTAACCTAATGCTTCAAATTTTCTAAAATTTTAGTAAAATAATAATTAGTTGATTAAATATAATTATGATATCTGTTTTATACTTAGTTAAATAGATCAATCATGTTAATGTTATGATTATTTTAAAATATGTTTTATGCTATGTTATAAAATCTAAAAAATGTGACTGGGCAAATCATCATAAAAAAAATCTGTTTTATAAGTATGCATTGTCAGCACAGCTATGATCTGATCTAGCCCCGCCAATGGAGATTATCTGTTGGCTCTGTCGACTTGTAATCCATGAGAAACTAGTTTCGACACCGTACCACGGGTGACTAGAATAGTGGTATTTGGGACAGTATGCCACTGATGATTAAAAATAATGGTTTTTTGCACTTTGTGCATTCTAACCCATATCACTAGGTTATGTGGCCATAGCCTGCTTTCTAATTTCTAATTTTTAATTTCTGTTTTTGGTATTTCTTGCGAAACCTATTCTATACTTCAAAAAAAATATGCATTATTCGAGAAATGATTTCTTTTTTGTCAATATTTTGTATTTTTGATTAATTATTTGGCATGCTTTGACCCCACTTTGAAGTATTATGTTGCTTACTAGGTAGTATAGCTCATTATTATGTTTTTTCAATTTTTTATATCTAGATGCATGATCACTCTAGATTTGTGGTGTGTGCTAGATCTTTGAAGATACTTTCAGTCATTAGAGTTTTAGTCAGTCTAGTTAGAATATGTTATTTGATTTATGTTAGTAGTTAGCAATTGTTGACTTATGTCACTTTGGAACTATTGTAAGAAATATCTAAACAAGTTCTTGATTAAATAATTTTTTTAAAATTATTATTATTTTGAAATGATCTGTAGCTTTGAATGGTTGTATGGTCTGCTATACAGGTATGCGGCTTTTGTTAAGTTCTCGGTTCAGGGCGTGACATAGTTAATATATTATAACTTTTCCAATCAATTAGACAGAATAAAAGTTTCTCACAAGCCTAGGAGAAAATTTTGGTACCTACCATGGTGCGATTGTATAATTTAATTTTAAGGGAACTTGGGGAAGCCCTATCTCATTAGTGAGACGACTCCAAATAAGTACAGGGTGTTCCTTAAAGATGCCTATACAATAACTTCAAAGGGGATTTGTTTCAAATTGTTAACTCATTAAACAATAGTACATATAAAAAATTCATCATAAACTGAATCATTGCAAAGCGTCATTGCAAAATAAGAATCATGGCTGAAAAGCAACTAATCCTTGAATTATAATATTGCAGGCTATTTCTGGATATAATTCCAGCGAAAATTATCTAGTTCAGCACATGTTGAGAGCTTTGACATATGATAAGAAGGTACAGGGACTCTACTTCAGCTTTTGGGTGATTAGAAAATTCAGGACTTGAAAAGGAAAAATGATAGACATTATAGGTAGGTCAAGCCAACTAGTTTATTTCCCAAATATGCCCATTCTCCCAAGGGTACCGGAAAAGAACTCCTTTCTTATGTCCTTCCATTTCGAAATTTGTAAAAATCATCTTCTCTTAATATATAGCTATGGAGTTAAGAAGTTCTTTTAATGAGCATATCATGAAAAATGTCCTAGAAGTTCTCAAAGCACTCTCACAACATTACATTGGTTAAAATGTTGTCAATTTGTTGGTTTTAGGTGGAAGCTTAAACAAAATTACAGCTATTAAGAGTCCTAATTAGATTTTCTATGGGATTGACCATATTATAATTAATTATGAGCCATTAAAGTTAGTTTCTAGAGTCTCTAGGTCATGAGATCCAATGAAGTATAGCTAATTGTTGAGTGGAGCATAAAACCAGTTGTTATATCTGTTCTTCTTTTGAAACCTCTACTGTAGAAGGTACAAGCTTATCTTGCTGATAATTGTTGGGTTATTAATTATACTTGAGACTCGTGTTCAAATTCTGCTTGACATCAGAGATAGTTAGTTGACCTATTTGCATGTACATGGCACAAATGTTTTCCTTTCCTTGCTCTATTTTTAATTTTTTTCCTCTCATTCAGGGAAGGAGAGGGGGGCTGTAAAGCTTGAATCGTTCCACATATAATATTAAATATTAAATATATCAACAATTATATTTTTCAGTATGAAGCTATATTTTGTGGTCTTAAACTCTTAATTCCAAGGGCAATGAGAGCAAACTAGTAACCGCTGTTTAAAATACTACACGCTGAGGAAGCCGACAACACTGCACATGACCCTCGAGTCCTCGACGTGGACGCAGCATAGAATCCAACTTCCGTCTCCATTCCATGCAGCACTGCCCCAAGAACCAAAGCCACAAGCGTTTCCATCCCATGCAGGTTAAAACCCTTCCTAGGTTTTGTATCAAATAAGCCTCGATCTGCCACTTGGTATCTCTGTACTGTTGCATGTAAGGCATGGCCTAAACTGGACACTGATAGGACCACACAAGACCACAGAGAAAGAGAGAGAGAGAGAGAGCTGTTCTCAGAATATAAAAGAGTTTAAAAGAAAGAAACAAAGGGATAGCTTTGAATGGTGGACTAAAGGGTAAAGGAGATTTAATGCCTCAACCAGCCTGACCTCTCTTCTCTGGTGGTGAGGGTGGTGATGGAGGAGGAGATGGTGGCGTGGCAGAGGCGTGTAAGCAGGCATTTGGTCAGCGCGCCTGTGTCAGGGGACGGCCTAGCCTCCAAGTTTTCAGCTCTAGTGTTGTGTAGAGTCTCAGAGATGAGAGAAGCGGAAGCGAAGAAAAGGTCATTGGAGCAACAGTAAAAGCAGTTGCTTTTCCACCGTTCTGTGCCGAGGGCATTCAGATGCTCTCTCTCCCTCTCTCTCTCTCTCTCTCTCTCTAATCTCTTTCTCTGCATAAAGTCTAAACAGTCTTTTATCTGAGCCCGTGACAATGGTGCAGGTATATATGTTAATATCTCCGGATCATTTCGCGTGCATGCAATGCAGGGAAGTACAGTACCTTGGAGCTTCATTTTGACCGTCCATCTGCTACTGGGTTCTCTTCACTCTGCTGCTGATTATATTAAAGCTATCATCAGATTGTGTCATGTAGCAGTACTGTGGAGGGATGAATGGATGTCAATGGAGAAGAATGGCCTTGATATGGCCTCAAAGGAAGCTCGAAGTAGTTGGAGCTAGGTCATGGCTTTGCTTTGTGGTGAAGAGTTACCAGGGTTGGGCTGGACCAGTTTTATATGTGGTTTTAGAACTCAGGCCTGGACTGAATATAACCTCGGTGGTTGACATTTGACACCCCTAATATATCAAGATATTCATTATTCAATACCAAAGTTTGAGAAAATGACCATTAATTATAATGGTTTCAAAGTCCTCTCTCATGCTTTATATACACAGAATAGTAGTTGCATTTTGAAGGTTACATATACAAGCTTTTATATAATATGTATTGACCATTTTTTAGCAGTATCCATGTTTTATATAATATGCTAGATGGAAAAAAAAATTCCTGTTCAGTGATTGATATTGTGTTTTGTTGTTATCCATTATTTTTTTATCATATGACCAGCTAATAATGATTATTTTAATAGCTATTATTCTACGTCCGCCCAAGTGGGTACAAGCCTTTCTGGCTTTCATGGCAGGACCAAGGACACTTGACCAAAGAGACCGAGCATCCCACCGTATAAAAAGAATAAAAATGGGATCTCCTAGCCAAGTACACAGTTATTTTTTTGAGGGTTAATGGAGGAAGTAAGGCACCTCCTCCTATTTTATTGCAACATAAATTAAATAGAAGAATGACGTAGATTACAAAAGGTGGAGGACCAGAACTTGGAGAGACAGAAATTAAGTAGGCAACTTAAGAAAATGAGGATCATTAGCTTATGCATTAATAATATATTGGCTTACAATTAAGCTAGATCCCAAGTAAGGCTCGAAATAGAGAGGATCAAATTTGTATTGACCAAGGATAGGCTCAGTGCATCGTACCAAGGATCGTGCCGATAAAGGGTATTGATAGGTATGCAATGAACTTTGGTTTTAGGTTTTTTATCTTTTCTTATCTCAATATGATGTTTTTGTAAGAAATAATATGCATGTACCGAGATAACAACCTCATATACTTTTGCACATGCTGAAGTTAGAAAATACAAATTTATTACTTATGTGCAGTCTAAAATACATTGAAAGCATAAATGTTTAGATTAGCTAAATACACAGTTTGATACGGAATCAATCAAGTTAGGAGCCTTTTAAGAGGATCGATAGCTCCGTGAGGTTAGGAGATCATCTAACAGCCATTACAAAACTTAACCATGCAAACACCGGAGAGAGAACTTAATTTTAATCTGAATGGAACTTGGCTAATAAAGATAGGACTGCCTGTTTAGAGTAATAATCTAGCATTATATCTCCATTGTCTTCAGTCCCATTAGGACGCAAAAGAACATATTGGCCAATATGAACTTTTAGGTCGATGATAACACCTACTTCCACCAAAACTGTTGGGGTTTACCGAGCAACAACTATTAGCAATAAAGAACAAAACTTACAAACTTATATGATTAGCATCCCTAAACAAAATAGCTCAAAAAGATCGTGTAAGTGTGAAATTAAAGTATCAAAAAGACAATGTGGTTCCTTGCCAGCAACACAACGGTCTCACGATTGGCACCAGTTCTTGTGGAGTTTCCTGCCTCCTTTTCTATCAATGATACAGAAAAAGAAGGATCAAATATTATATATGGGGGCCCTTCATCCCGTGTTCTTTGTGGGGTTATTGCAGGTTTGGAGGTCAAAAATAAAAAAAAAAATTCTGCAGCAAATTTCAGGTTTGTACTAAGGCAACTTCTGAACGGGGAAAAAAAAAGAAATGTAACATAGTAGATATAGCACGGTTCGCTATAACAAGCACAGAATAGTAGATATGTGGTTCATTATTTGACGGATCTTATGTATGGCTGAACAAGATCTAGATTAAGTTTTGCTCATTTGCATTATTAAGGTAGCCTAGGACTCTTATATCAGATCTCTGTAATGCAAAACAATTATCTTTTCATGCAGATGCACACACACACACACATATTAATTAATTTATTAGAGAATACACAAATATAAATTGTTTAATTAGCTTCCAGTCATATTAGCATATACCTTGTGATTGCTGCATGAGAACATAAAACAACTGAAATTTTGTATTGCATGAGCTTGAATACTTCATGAGTTTCTGTGACTAGGACACCAGACACATCTTCAGTATACAAGAATCATAGATAACAATAAAAAAGATCTTTATTCCCTTGGAATTCAAAAAAAAGAAAAACAAGAAGAAAAACAGCAATGAAAGTATGATGAGATCTAGTCTCAGAGCATAGTCTTGGAAGCTCTCCTAACTAATAGAATCCAACAGAGAATTCGGTAAATGAAGAAGAAAGCGCACATAATTCCAACATTAATCCACCTTGTGTCCTTGTCCAGACCTCTGGCCCTCAGAACATCTGCACCTGTAAGAGAGCACAGGGAATGGTCATTCCCTCGCCAAGAGAAGCATTCCCTTCTCATGTTCCAGTACTCATTGATGAGCAGAGAATCCAGGGGATACCTATAAAGGGAGACATAGTACATGAAGATCCAATATTTTGGGATGCTCTCTTTTGGAATGAAGTAGCCTGAGAAAAGGAAGAAGATCCCCAAAGTTATACATATAAGAGAATTCCCCAATATGAAGTCTGGCGAGATTGCACTAAGGAAGAGAACGAGGGAGCTAGCCATCAACACAATCATCCACACCACCAATACAAAGAACATGAAGGCACCGAAGGAGGGATTAAGTCCTACTAGCCAATACACCGGTATCACGAACAGCAGAGCCACCACGAGCAAGAACGGGACGAAGATCACAGTGTTAGCTAACATGTAAGAAGAAAGGCGATACATCCTCCTAGAAGTCTCCCTCATGAGAACACGCCGCTCCTGTAGGAAGATCGGGAGCGCCTCCACGGTCGAAGAAAGGAGAAAGCTAAGGCTGAATGCGAAGAGGCCAAGTCTCTCGGTGACACCATCCTTATCCCTCTTAACATGAAAGTAGACACTGCCCAGTCCTAGCCCACCAACAATGGCTTGCATTGTCCTTGCCGCAAAGAGCTGCTTTGTTCTGTAGATGATCTTCCAGAACCTCCAACAGAGCGAGGTTATCTCCTCTAATCTTGAACCATAGCTAGAATCCATCTCACCGTCGCATTTGAGTACTTCTTCCATGCAACACTGTCCTCGCTGCGAGTCGGTGTGATCGATGAACATAGCGCATTTGTTTCTATAATCCTCTAGTTGTTGCATAATCTCCATGGCATATTCTAAAGGATTTAGCTGGACTGGAATTTTCAGTCCCAGCCGCGATATGATTTCCTCGAGAGATTTGAGGCTACCAAAATGAGCCACTGCACCATGAGATAGGAGCAAGAAAGATGATGCATACTGAAGAATCCGATAACTAGGCTGGTGAATGGATAGAATTAAGGTCTGTCGCCTGGTTTTAGCCATGGATGCAAGGAGCTCAATAACTTGCAATGCTGATCTGCTGTCGAGGCCCGACGTGGGCTCATCAAGGAGAAGAATTGGTGGATCATGGATCGTGTCGATGGCAATCGACACTCGCTTCCGTTCTCCTCCCGATATCCCTCTCGTCTCCTCATCCCCTACATAACTATCAGCAACGTGCTCAAGTCCCAATTCATGCATTAGGTTCCTGACCCTCTCTTCCTTCTCCTTTGCACTCATGCCTTTCAGCCGGAACTTGGCACCGAACATGAGCGTTTCCTTCACAGTGAGGAGAGGAAGAAGATTGTCTTCCTGAGCGACGAAGCCGCAAATCTTACGAAGCTGTCTGGGACTTGTAACGAATCTCTCATTGAGAGAGATGCTTCTTGGATCGAAGCTCGAGCTGTCGACACGGCCTGAGATGATGTGAAGCAGTGTGGACTTCCCAGCCCCGCTCGGGCCGACGATGGCGAGGATCTCCGAGCTATTTGCTGTGAAGGAGACCGACTTGAGCAACTCGACCGCCTCAGGCTTGCGCTTCGGGTGAAAGCATGAGGCCGCTAAGTTGCTTTTGGGGCGAATGGAATAGGAGAGATTTCTTACGGCGAGACGGTAGGCCGGAATGGCCAATTTGATCGAGAGAGGAGGAGATGAGTGGTAGAAGGAGGAGGAAGGAGAGGTGGACTCACGAGGGGAGTCGGAGGTCGTCGAATGCAACGTGGAATCGATGCCGAGGCATACGTCCTCCATGGTTCGGAAGAGAAGGAACAAGAAGAGGAATGAGGAGGATGTGGAGGGGATTGAAGGGAAATACTAGAAGGCAGGCAAGTGAAGGAACCATGGCAAGGCGTGAGGAAGAAGGTCGGGGGTGAGCGATGAGCGGGAGATGGAGGTCGAACCTAACCGTTTGAATGGGTTTGATGGGCGTTGGACCTAACTAGAACTATAGGAATGTTTTGGTGGTGCAGCTACTAAATACCAGGAGGGTGCTTGTCTGTTGGGGCGTAGAGAGAGTTTGGCAAGGTTAGGTGATCAAAACAATTTGACCAAGTTATTATAAACCATTCAAGGTGGCTGGATTGGATTGAGCATGCAAACAAGCTAGGCCAAGGTTAATTTTTTGTACAAAGGCATATTGGATGGACATGGTTATGACAAAACTTGATGCAAATGACCATCACTCCATGTCATTGTTATTTGTTCTAAATGGGCACTTGATTATTGATCCAATTTTTCGATTTCTATCCTATCCACTGTAGCTGCTCATTCATGATTAGTAAAATTTTCTTGGCAAACAATACTTGGGCCCACCAGAGATCTCGGTTACATGTCAAGCCCTACGTAGGCTAAAATTTATTACCATATACATAAACACATGCATACCACAGCCAACGTCCAAGAGGGGAGCCAAGGAACCACTGAAAGAGGATAACCTCCAATCTGCATCATAAAAGCGGAAGAGTATTTCGCTCTCTTGCACTCTACATACATGGACACTTAATTATCCTAATATTGGACAAGGTTTTTGCACCTCTCTTATGTACCTTGATGAGCGAAGAGGATTATGCATCTATGACCTGCTCTTATGTAACATCTCATTCCATCTTGGAGGAGAAAGGTTGAGATCTATATTCTAAGGGATCCTTAACTATAGGTCATATACTAAAAATGTTTTGAAATGTATGCTTTAAGAACTGTTTAACATAAAAGGTTCTTTGAGA
Source organism: Phoenix roebelenii (assembly GCA_025769935.1). NCBI lineage: Eukaryota > Viridiplantae > Streptophyta > Magnoliopsida > Arecales > Arecaceae > Phoenix > Phoenix roebelenii. Next base: position 397,195 of record JAOXJJ010000482.1, read on the forward strand.
CTCTATCCCATTCAATATATTTCAAAGGTATTGTTGTCCTACAATCGTTTTATGCTGCTATGTGATAGTCACATACCACCATTCTATTAAAGGAGATAAATAGAAAAGCCACTTTTGAATGACTTAGAAATTTGAAAGGTCAGTTTAAAGCTTTTTATACTTAAGAGGGTGTCTCTATGATACATCTAAAGTTGAGGAGATATCGCTATAATTTTTTCTACAATTTATTACTATATTTCTTACCAAATTTTAGTCAAAATCATCGACATTCGATATGCGTACATAATAAAGAAATATATACTTATATATTTATACCGAAAATCATGCAATGAATGACATCGTCCCATCCAAAACCAAAGAAACTATTGATATATGATCCGATCGAGGAGAAGAAAATTTTTTTTCAACCTATTCAACTCGAATCTCCTAGAAGATTATAAGAATAAGATAAAATATTGCGAAAGTAGGATTTAAATCCTCTCTTTTTTTGTTGATCATGAAAAAAATAAGATACATAGCCACTATTTATAATGTGAGGTATATCCTAACACAATTTAGGTCGGATTCCTCTTTCTAAATCTAGTATGACTATTTTTTCCTAAAATAGATATCTTTAGTAGAAATCTTTTAGAAATAGATAAAAATTTTGAGGAGATACACATCGATTTCTACATCAACTTTGCTTTCTGTCGTTTTGCCTAATTTTAATCAGGTAGAGAGCTACGCTTGGTCAAAGTCTTACTTAAAAAAAAATAATTGGTTTGACCGGTCCATTTTTGGGTCTAAATGATGGAATTTCATATAATTCAAACTTTTAGTTATAGATCTGAAAAGATACCCAATTTCAAAAAAAATATCATCTCAATCGAGTATCATATGACCAAGTTATGGCCTCCTAAAGTTTGGCATGCGACTTGACTTTCTGATGTAGTGGATCTCACTTCTGAACCCTATCCAGTCTTTCTTGTAGCGGTCAAAGTATTCCACATCGAGTCTATTAATCCTTTTGAATACTCGTAGTAGCCAAAATGATTCACATCGAACTTGGTGATCCTTCTAGATATCTATAGTGACCAAAGTGGTCCACTTCGAGTCTAGTGATCTTTCTAAATACTTGTAGTGGACAAAGGTTCCACATCGAGTCTGATGATTTTTTTAAATACTCGTAGTGGGCAAAGTGTTCTACATCGAGTTTGGTGATCTTCTTTTTTTTTGGTACATCGGTAGCTCACATCAAACAAGCATGAGCGCTACCCTCAGCATCAAGAGAAAGAAAACGACGTAAATGTAACGGGGCGCCTGCAATCTCAGTCCATTACACCTCTCCAGAATGATGAGCAACAAAGGAGGTGACCTAGTCTGTAGCCTTGTTTGCCTTCCGAAACATGTGAATAACCTGTATCGAGTGGCGTCCTGATACCAACCTCTATACATCCCTGAGTATAGGGTAGCCATCCCCCCTGCACTGTATGCCACAAATCGACTAGTCACTATAGTAGAGTCCCCCTCCAGGATAATGCTATCTACCCTCAAAGTCCTCCTCGCATAGGTGACTTCCTCCTACGCAGCCCTCAGCTCGGCTCCAATAGCTATCATATCGCAAGTACGTCGCCCGCTTGCCACAACTAGCCTGGACTCATGATCCCGAATCATGAAACCAATCCGTCCTCTATCTCCACCAGCCAAGACATTGTCATCAAAGTTCACCTTGAGGTAGCCAGGGGATGGGAGTTCTTAGGAGACAAATGTCACTCGAGATGCTGTAACAGCAAGGTGGGAATCCTAAATGTCCCTAGCTCACCCTAGAGGTGGTACCTTGATGGTGGCAATGATCTCAGGAGCTAGACGAGTAGCACTATCCACCATGGCCCTTAGCGGGGATCTCCTATCTTCTTTGATCTTCGTAGTGACCAAAGGTGATCCACATCGAGTTTGGTGATCCTCCTGATACTCGTAGTAGCTACATTGTTCCATATCGAGTATGATAATCCTTTTGAATACTCGTAATGGTCAAAGAATTTCATATCAAGTTTGGTGATCCTCTTGAATACTCGTAGTAGCTAAAGTGATCCACATCGAATTGGTGATCCTTCTGAATACTCATAGTGGCCAAAGTAATCCACATCAAGTCTGGTATTTTTTTGGATCAGAGTTCTTCTTGTTTAAGAGATTTAGCTCATGCTAAATCAAAACTGAAGACAAAAAAATACTTGCTTTTCTGTCTCACAACTGAACCACTTGCACTACCAGAAAATACGCATATAGTGACGGAGATTCCCGTCACTATACCGTGTTTCCAGTTACTGATACGGAATTTGTGACTGGAGCTTCCGTCACTGAATTGGTTACAAAAACACACGTCACTAAATTCTCAGTAACGGCGGCGATTCCCGTCACTAACCTTTGTGACAGAACCGCCGTCACTAAGCCGTTACAAATTCAAGAATTAAATATTTAAAAAATTACATATTTTCCGTCACTATCCGATTGCGGCGTTAGTGACGAAGGTAACTTGGTCACTGATTTTGTTACAAAGTGCGGTCACACGTTTGGTCACCGATCTGTCACAGCCTTCAGTGACAGATTTAATCATCACAAACATGGTCACACATTTTGTCACTACATTTGTCATTAATCCCGTTACTGGCCCTCAAGACAAGGTTACCGTCACTAATTTGTTACAAACGCTCTGAGCAAAATCAATTTTTATTAACCAAAATCCTGTCAATAAGTTTATGACTGCTCGTCACAATACTTGGTAAACAATTTAGTAACACAATTTGGTCACTATTCACAATCTAATAATCTGGTATATTTGGTACATTGATTGGCTCATAATAATAATAATAAT
>JAOXJJ010000482.1:400145-440957 GCA_025769935.1 Phoenix roebelenii
GTCACTGTCTGGTTGCAATTTTGGTTATCATATTGCTGACAGATACCCCGTCACTATGATGGTCACTAAGTTTTGGCGCCCATCCTACCCGCGCATTCTGTGATCGGTCTGTCACTAATCGGTTACTAAGTTTACACCACGGTGACCAAATTTCTATCGGTCACTAATCAGTCACAAATAGTGACTGATAACGGTCCATCACTAATTTTCCGTCACTATACGCGTGTTTTCTGGTAGTGTTGGTTTTGCTCGAATATAGAGTTGTTAATGCTTGTGTTAAATGTGCTGCCAATCAAGACACGATCTCAATGAGTTGAACTATTTTGTTCTCTAGTTGTATAAGATGTTTCATTATCTCATCATTTATTGAGGTAGAACTAAAAACCATAGTTGTCTTTGTCCTTCAATGTACTTCAAGTATGAATAGCCCTTTTTTTGATTGCTTGTACCACTCATGCATTTGGACCATGCAGTAAAGCTTCCATAGATATAGAGGATTGAGTCTTTGATATCGACTTGATCCGATCGGGGAGAAGGAAGAACTTCTTCAACCCACCCAATTCAAATCTTCCAAAAGATGACTAGAAGAAGATGAAATATTGTAAAAGCAGAGTTTAAGTCTCCTTTTCTTTTATTAATCATTAAAAAAAATAAACTACATAGCCTCTATTTATAATATGAGGTCTATCCTAACAAAATTTTGGTCGAATTCTTTTTTTAAATCTCCCAAAAGATAACTAGAAGAAGATGAAATATTGTAAAAGTAGAGTTTAAGTCTCATTTTCTTTCATTGATCATTACAAAAAAATAAAGTACGTAGCCTCTATTTATAATATGAGGTTTACCCTAACAAAATTTGAGCTAGATTTCTTTTTCTAAACTTAGTAGGACTTTTTTTTCTAAAATAGGCACATCCAGTAGAAATCTTCTAGAAAAAACTACAAATCTTGAGGAGGTAGATCTTGACTTCTACATCAACTTTGTCTTCTGGCGTTCTGCTTAATTTTAATCAGATAGAGAGCTACGCCTCATCAAAATTTTATCCGAAAAGAAAACTTTTGGTTTGCCCAGCCCATTTGGAGCCTAAATAGTAGAATTTCATTCCAATTTAGCATTCTAGTTATAGATCTCAAAGAGATTTCTATTTTTTTTTAAAAAAAAAGATCACCTCAATCGGACATCGTATGACCAAGTTATGGCCTCCTGAAATTTGGCACGTGGCTCAGCTTCTCAATGTGGCAAATCTCACTCCTGAATTCTATCCAACCTCGTTCATAGTAGTCAAAGTATTCCACATCGAGTCTAGTGTACCTTCTAAATACTCATAGTGATCAAAATGATCCATATTAAATTTGATGATCCTTCTGAATATCCATAGTGGCCAAAGTGGTCTACATCGAATCTGGTGATCCTTCTGAATACTCATAATGACCAAAGTGTTCTACATCGAATGTAGTGATTTTTTTGAATACTCGTTGTGGCCAAAGTATTCTATATCGAGTTTGGTGATCCTCCTAAATACCCGTAGTGGCCAAAATGTTCTACATCAAGTCTGGTAATTTTTCTAAATACTCGTAATAGCCAAAGTGTTCCGCATCAAGTTTAGTGAACTGTTTAGATACTCGTAGTGGCCAAAGTGATCCATATCGAGTTTGACGATCATTTTGAATACCTGTAGTGGCCAAAATGGTCCACATCGAGTCCAGTGATCCTCCTGAATCAATATATGATGCACAACTAGTTGTGTACAAAATTCTTACCTCTAACAATGATAAACTCGGATACAATACTTATTAGTCCACACTTAACATATATAATTAATTTAACAATGTATATAAATCCAACTCATGTTTGATAGCACGAGTTGGAAGCCTTTTCATGGACTTTTTAATAGACAGACTTATTGGGCTAGTTGCCAGCAACTTATTAGGACTTTTTCTAGATATAATTGCTTAACTCTAATAAGAGTTTTAATAGGTTTGCCTTGTACTTGCTATTAGGGTCATAATTTTGAAAGAGTGTGAGAGAGGTTACTTGACATGCATAAATTAATTGAGCCTAATTTTTAGAGGTCTTGGGTTATAGGGGTGACAAATTTTCTCAAATATTCTAGCTTTGTTGCATCCTTTTAAAAAGCTTTTCCATGTTTCATTTTTCTCTAATTTTTCTCTCTTTTCAATTGATTTGATATGTCTATTATATTATTTTGTAAATTTATTCGATCTTGAAATATTACATTGAAAGTGTTTTCCTAATTAAGATGAGTAATTTGTTTCATAATTTTTAGGGGCTTGCTACAGTACTTTTTTTAAAAAAATAGAACTTATCCTAGCCTTCCCTTACGAATGATCATATTTGAAAAATTAAGAGGAGGGCAGTGAGGGTCATTGACCGGCAAAGGTGGTGGAGGGGGCCACCAAGGTGGTAGCCTAGTGGTACTGGGCGGGGATTCTAACCTTATAGTCCCAAGTTCGAGTCGCTGCGGCGACGATTAAAATGTGGCTTCGGCCACTGCTTGGACATGAGGTATAGGACCGCTTTTGGACCGCTAGTAGTCGGGGTGGTGTCAAGTGTGACGTACTCACACTTGGAATTCGAGCCAGAGCCCAGAGAGGTAGCTGAGCCGGGCCCATGGGTGGGGAAGGCATGAGTAAAATCGGTCGGGGTGCCCAACATACGGCCATTTCTGCCCGCATCGAACATTCTCCTGGCGGGGCGGAGGCCCGATGGGGGCTGCTACGCGAGGGTGGGCTTGTCCCTTCCTCCCCCTAACCCTTTTTATTTAAGCAAAAAAAAAAAAAAAGATGGTAGAGGGGAAGACGTAGTTAAGAGAGTCTAGGAGCAAGATGAGATTAGAGAGAATGGTGGGCAGCAATTATGATCTGTGAGTGTTATCAAAATTACAGAACATTAGCATCAATTGTTATCCTTATTTTTTAAAATTATGGTACTTGCAGCTTGTATTTGGGCTTTCCACCATCTATAATGAGCTACCATGAGGGAAATCAAATCCGTTCATTTTGCCATGAACATTGATAAAAAAATTTAAAAATTGTATTAGCAAATTCTTTATTTTTATAATGATGATCTTCCATGACTATTATTGTCGCCGTGATGGAACACGCTTCTAATTTGAAGCTTTCTAGGACTATTACGTGACGGCACACATTTTGATGAAAAGCCCAAATCGGAGATAAACAGCTGCTTGCTTGGACGATGGACCTTCCTACGTGCACTAAATTCAGACACATATATCTCGAGTTTTTCGTACTGCTGTGTCCTACGCTGGCACTTAATTAGAAGAGTTTAACACCCTTCCAAGCAACAACTTAAAATAAATATACCTAAAATATGATTATAAAAATGTAGTCGCAAAACATGTCTCGCTGGCACGACATAAAAATAAAAAATAATTTCATAAATATTTTTCTAAAAATTTAAATTTATATAAATATCTTTTTAAAATTTATTTTTATATTATTATAAAATATTATTTTTTTAATATTTTTATATTAATAAAAAACTATATTTATTTTAATTAAAAGTAAAATAAAATTTTAAAATTATTTTTTTATCTGATCGTTTTATAAATGGTTCTTTTTGTAAGTCTATTCATTAAAAATATTTTAATTATTTTAATTAAAAACTATTAATTTTCTAACGATGTTAGGTGGCGTTGGTACATATGTATATAAGAATAAAGATAAAAAAATAAAATAATAAGATAAGTATTTTATAAGGACATATATGTAAATATTAATTTTGAAAAGATGTATTTGATATTTAGGAGGATTTTTTATAAAAGGACCTAAAACAAATTACGTAGTACAAGGGGGTCACGGAGGACGCAACCACAACTCTAACGCACCTCCGCGTGGGCGCCCCCCAACTCAACCGTTTCACGGGAACATCCTCGGCAACCACCGCTTTCTCACACCATCTTCGCTCCCCCAACCCCTTCCCCAATGACGTCGAAACCGTAATCTTTCTTCCGGCTCTTGACCCCTTGAGTACAGAACTTGGGGAGAAAGTTATTAACTTAGTTTATTTTTTTCTTTTAGATCTTAGACCAAACTATATACCATTTGGAGCGAGTCAGATCGGATTCAATCACATCGGTTCAATTATCAATCCAAATTTAATCTATTTATTATAATATTAAAAATTTATAGATAATCCAACCTCGCCGTCATAATCTATTTATTAAAATATTATTTGATTTGCGAGAAATAAAAATAAAGAAATATCTAAATAGAAAAATAAGATTTCACTATTTTATGAAAAATAATATTTATATAAAAATAGAAAAATCAAATTTTCATCCGTTAGAACTTGAGATAATTTTTTTAAAAATATTTTTAAGTATTTAGATAGAGTAAAATAAGATGTTTTTTTATTAACAGTATAACAAATATTTTATATATATATATATTTAAAAAATAATACTCAACTAAATATAAGCCATTCTAAATATGCTTTTTTTTTAATGATAAATCAAATATTAAAAAACTACTTTTTTTTATAGATCATATATCCAAACATTAGCTTTAAAAAAAATGTAATGAGAAAAAATATTTCTACGGTTAACTAGTTTAAATAAAATTTTAACAAGCTATTTAAATTATTAATTAAATTTTTAAATAGATTAAATAGGCTGTAAATAGGTTAAACGGATCGGGTCACCGCCCAAGCCCCTTAAAAGAAAAGAAATAGATGAAGAAATGGGATAAAGTGAAAAATGTTATTAGGTTTTTTATTCGACGAATAAACCACCGCATCTTTCCTTGGTCTTCCCCGGGGAAGCCCCGCACCCGCTTCTCTCTTCTCCTCTCCCCTCCTTCGTCCCCACATTTCTATGTCCACCTCGCCCAGCCTTGCGGCCCCCATGGAGGACCAGCGCGAGATCGCCCTCTTACCGCCATCCCACGAACAGGTAATCGATCCATGCCCATGTTATTGTCTGTTGATTTCTTTAGATGGATCTGCGTTCTTGGAGGAATCGGTGTTTCAGATCTGTCGAGGTTTTTGATTTGGTTTTGGTCGGGGTTTTCTTGATTTCTTGGTGTTTTTGGGGTGATTTGAGGTTAGGTGGGTGATGATGCGAAGGGGATAGAAGGTGATGATTCGTGTGGATCGGCTGCTGATTTCGGGTTCTGTGCGATATGTTTGGAGAAGATTGTTCTTCAGGAGACGGCGCTTGTAAAAGGTTGCGAGCATTCTTACTGGTTTGTCTAAAAGAACTTCTCGTTTCTGGAAAAATTTTCGCTGGCTTTGTTAATTCTAGTATTAGGTTTGTGATGCTTGTAGCAGTATTTCCATCTAAATGCAAAAAGGGATTTTTTTTTTTGGCCAAATTAGTTGATATTTTATTTTTAAATTGCTGCTATGGTTTGTGTTGGTTATGGATATGTGATAAATTTAAGCAGAAGGAACCCACTGATGTTTATGTGTTTGTATGTTTTAGAAGGATGTTTTTTGGTTAATTTTTGTAGCGGAGAATTAGATGGAGAAATATCGTTTTCCACGAGAAGGTAAATAAAAAAAAAAATCTACTTAAAGATTGGAATTATTGGTAGTGTAGATAAGATTTGGATTATGAAGAACGAAAAATTCACATTGGGGTGGATGAAAAGCGAAAATACTGTGTAAAAGGGTTTGATTGCCGAGTTCCATTTGCAAAATTATGGCATAGGTGTTATGAATATTTAGAAAGCCTTTTATGAATATTTTTATGATATAACAAAGTTGATATTAGGTTGGCTTGGCTGGCTCTTAAGAAAGAGATCATCTTTCAAATGACATCATGCAACTGTTCAAAAATCAAAACGGAACAAGCCATGCCAAAAATTGTACTCAAAGGGATTTGTTGTTCTCAAGGTCATATGAGTTATTAGTTATAGAAGGTCGATTGCTTGATGCATATCTTGTTTAGTTGGCTTTCACTTAAAGCATATGAACTTTGATTTAGTTGCATATATGATAACTAAGGAGAATAGTGGTTGTACATACTCTCCCTTCTTAATCATTCCAATGCACTCTCCTGTATGTGAAAAGCTGACTGAAACTTCCATTATATCCTTATTTTCTTATTGCTGTCATCATAAAATCATCCGAATATAATCCTCTATTTTTTTTCTTCATTTCCCATTCCTTGCGTGATGAAAATATCACATTCCGCCTTGATTTCTCTCCTTTTTTGTCCTCTCCCTTTCTAAATCATTTCAATGTACTCTCTTGTGAGTGAAGATCTAACTTAAGCTTTCTTTTTATCCCTTTCTCTCATTGCTGCCATCATAAAATTATCATATGTTGGGCCTTTGTACTTGCTCATAATCTCCCCCTTCCCTTTTTACTCATAAGCTTGATGATAATGTCACGTTCCAGATCATTATGTTCAAAAGTTTAGTAAGTTTAATATTCATTTTATACAAAGTCACTTCCAGTAAGTTTTGTCATAATTACATAGTACTTTTCCTTACATCTCAACCATCTAATAGTCTGTTAAAACAGATAAAATCATTTGAAGGCTTAAGAATTGACGAGTGGTTACTAATCACAAAAACTGTTTTGAGAGCTATGGGACAAAATATGGTAACAAATGCATGCTTGCACATATGCACATGCATGAAAACAACAGGGCGTGTGCACACACATAAAACCAAACTCTTGTGTGAATAACATATTCACACACTTCTTTTCTTTACCAGTTTGCCCTCATCGCCTATTGTGGTTGTGGAATTTGATAACGGATATTGCTACCCTGTCAGATATACCTTTTTTTAAAAAGTAATGCTGGGGAGTCAGAGTTGGTGTTCTCCAATTAAGAAAAGAGAATTGTAGTTGACACTCTCCAAGAGTATGACCATTGAAAAAGAAGTCACATAATTCTGTATGTCTAATAATAGTTGTTATACACTAACATTAGAACTATGCATGTTCTGAAAGCTAGTATTTTTGGATGTCTGAGATATTGAGTTTCCCAGTGCTACTATTTTGAGTCCTGATCAGGTTTGCTCATGAGTTAAAGTTCTAAATTTTACTATGGCAACCATCCTGGCAAATTGCAGTTCAGGCATGCATGTAATGCCAGTCAAGGCCAACCTTTGAAGGTGTATTATTATAACGTATTATGTTTGCAAAGCATGATTACTGAAGTTGAGTTTATGCAACTACATATAGATTTATTGATCTCAACATGGAAGGCATATCTTGGGATAAGTCCTTCAATTGCATGTGATGCTAATGTTATGATGGCCATCGTTTGCATTGAGCAGTGTGACATGTATCTTGATATGGGCAACGTACAATCAGAAGCCTTCTTGCCCTCAGTGCAAGCATCCATTTGAGTCCCTCCATGTTCACCGCTCACTTGATGGCTGGTAATACCACTTTTGCATGTTTCCTTTTGAGAAAGTGTGGTCACCGAACTTGAATTTATGCTAATGCTGTAACATTATTTCTTCACTCAGTATTCATGACTATATGTTTGAGGAGAGTGTTTGCCTTCTCCTTCGAGCTACTTGGTTTGTGCCTCTGACTGTACAGACCCAAGAAGAGGCATCTGCGGAGCCTCAAGACTATGCCCAGTATTATGATGATCAAGATGATGATGATGATGAGATAGATGAATCTTACTATATTGGTGGCTCGTCAAGTATTCGTATTGGTAACAGGAGGTGGGGTGACAATGGTTATGTGAGGGCAGGAAGGAAGGAAGCACGACCTGTCAATCGACAATTTTTGGATGACTCTGGTGCCGGTCCATCCCAGTGCCCCAAGAAGAAGGAGCCATCTAAAGATGCAACAGGTCGACGCGCAAAAAGGGCGCTGAAGCGAGAAGCTGCAGACAAAGCAGCTGCAGCCAAGCACCAGCAGCACTTGCAGAGGTTGGGTTGCAAGTGATCTTCTACCTCAAGAATTAATCATGCTGCCTTTCTTTGTAAGATGGCAACTCAGCTGCATTTGTACAGTATGTTAACCTTCTAAATTCAGCATAAAGTGTTGTGACAGTGGTCACCATATCCAAGTAAGCATCTTCACATCACAGATGCTACTTCTGTTAGGATTTAAAATGTTACTTCTGTAATTTTATCCTGGTTCATGATATCATTGCCTGTACCCATTTAACAAGTGGATGTGCTTCTTCTTGGTGGTTTCTGATCTTTGATGACATGATGAGGATCGTGCATTTGATGATAGTCAGATCTCTATGGCCAATGTATCATAAGATTATATGAAGAATGCCGTGGCAGTCTTGCTCCTATGTTTTAAGTCAAAGACAACTTTATATGAATTTCATCTGCTAAGCACAGCAAAAGAGGCATTTGAGCCAAGGGGAATATATATATATATGCACGCACGCACGAACACACACACACACATGCATACAGAGGGGGGGGGGGGGAGGGAGGGAGAGAGAGAGAGACTTGTGTGGCAGTATCATTCTTTGCGTATACATGTGGTTTTCTGGACTACAACCAATTTTTTTCTTTTTTTCCACTGAAGAATCATAAAATTGTCTATGCATGGTAGCATTAACTATCTTCTCTATTGTCTGGCTAATGTGATTGTGGGTGAGACAAATGTCTCAAGTTGCAGCTCTCAGGATCACCTTCTCTGAGATCCATAGAGATAAAGATTTCTCACTTCATACAGTCGTTCGGTATGTCTCTCCTGTTGTCAGTGAAACCTGACAAAAGTTTTCATGAGAACTAGTTATCAAGGCGGAATAACGGGTAGAGTTGTTGATCTATATTGGGAGCTTTGCGCCCCGGAAATTGGCCACTTAGTTCAACATTCTCATTTTTCTATATGCATGTTCGATGATGAAGTGGGGCAGAACCACGCACAAATGGCAGCTGTTTACCAAGTTAGGCTCCAAGTTGTCATCCAAGAACAGCTTATGCAGTACAGGTCTTGCAGTTTGCATTGTTTTATATGTGTTTTGATGTTTCAGGGAACTCATCATGCATTAATCTACGGCATGGGTTCCATGCATTAACTCTGCAGTTCTGGAGTAGCTGTCTCCTCACATTATTTCAGCCAGGATTTTGACAGATCTGAAATGGAGCATGATTTGGAACTCCATTCCATGTTATCTCAATGTCTGCTAACGAGTGAATCTTTCTGGCATTCATACAACATTCGATGCTATAGCAATGGAGTGAAAAAACTTTTGCTATGGTGATGGGCTGAAGGGAAACTTTCTCCACTTGGTGACAGGGCTAATTGATCACCTCCTTGGCTACTAATATGAGGTACACTATGTCATATACATATCTAATTTATCCTTTCTAGGTATTCCTGTTGCAGCCAGCCAGTATCAGGTTGATTGGCTACTCTAAAATTATAAGCAACTTCTAGGTATTCCTCTTTGCTCTTTATACCAGTGTCCTACTAAACATGGCAATGACATAAGTCTCTATAGCAATCACTACATTCATTGCAAAATGCGTGTAACAAATTACGACAGCAATCGGATAACCTTTCCTCATAATAACACCTGCATTGGCCAGAGGATTATCTTTGCTGGTGGCCGCACCACAGTTCAACTTTATGAATTAATTCAGCAGTTAGTTCAACTTCAACTTAGTTTATCTTTGTCTTCTTTTTTTAACAAGGCCAGAGGTTAATTTTAGGTGCAGGATCCTGTTGTTGTTGCCTTGAGTTTCAAGTGTTTCTTGGCTGATTCAAACAAAGAATCATGAAAGCTGAAACATGTCTTTAATCTTTGCTTCCATGAATATTAAGATTACCTGACGATCGACTGCCTAATGAAAGGTCATAGTGCGGTGGCTTCTGCGAATGCTGTTATTGAGATATAGTGACTCAAATTTAGCTCCTTGATAGTTAGTAATCGGAGAGACAATGAACCATTACACATTAAAGTATGAGAAAGATCAATGCAAACTGCATAGGTCATAGCAAACAAATTCATAAAGAAAATTGTAATCTCATTTGACACTACCAAATATTGGGATGCATATTGGTCCAATGAGTTTCTTGTGTTGATGCAAGAAGCTTACATTCGATCCCGCCTGCACTGGAGATGTTGGCAAGGCTCCCGGCAGTCCTAGTTTTCACAAAAAAACAATGACATTGCGAAAGCCAGCGAAGAACAAAGAAAAGTTTTATTGGAGACTAATTGTCATAATTACTGCCTTAATATGTCGATCAGACATATATATTGTTCGAATGGTTAGTTGATTTCGTTAAAATGGAATGTTCAATCGGAACAAAATATCGATCATATGTATAAAAATGCATCTCCTCTTTCTAGGAATATGATAGCCATTTCTAAATATCAAATATTGCAAAACTTTTCATCAAGTCTTACAGATTTCGTTACTATATAGATGAAGTAAATATCCATGCCTTCATCCATTTAATCCATTGAAGAGAAATAGCCAGCACAAATAAAAGGGAAAACGCTAACTATCAACTGGTTAATGATGAAGGACCAACCGACCATAGAAAGGACATAAAAACAACAATTTTTTCATTAGCAGCAAAGAGTAACTATTTTCCCTTGTATAATGGATAAATAATTTAGTTTTTATATTTTGTTATCTCAATAATTCTATGCGCTTTGAAGTCTGAAAAGTTGGACTAGAATATGTACAACTTTTTTATCTATCAAGTGTAATATGTTAACTTGTACCTAATCTACCGCACATCAAATTGATGCTTGTTTTTTATCGTTTTTTTTTTTCTTTCGTTTGCTTGCATCCCATATCAATGTGTCTTCGGTAGTTTGAGTTGATGCGTCAACGAGTGAAAAGAATATCTTTGGTTTTGATCAAACCATATGATTCCTTCACCTTTACATTTTATTGCATTGGTTTTTTTATGGCAATTTAATTTTCAATTGTATAACAACCCAGAACCTCACAACGAATAATCGATGTAGGACTAAAGACACGTCCGTACGAATCCCCTCACATACTCCCTCCATTCAAGTCTTGACGTTCAAGTCAGACTAAGGATTTAAATCCATTGAAATCTAATTACAAGCAACACAATTGGCCTATAATTAGTTTCATAAACTCGTGCTAGAGTGTCCCCTAGTCCACAGAGGCTATGAGTCGAGTTTGCTTTAATACCATTTATAACAACTTAGAACCTCGTCCGAAAAAAATAGCTATCTATCCAACAAATAACCGATATGGAACTAAACATATATCCATATGAGTCCTACCATTTTACTATTTTATTCTCAAGTTATATTCTCACACAGCCCCACCAATCGATTAAAGTTTTCATGTGCCATCATTTGACATATATCAAGATCACAAATAGTAAAAAAAATATAACTTAACTATATCATCGTATCATAATAAATTGAGAATTTTACAATATATGGCAAACATACTAATCAAGAATAAAACTTGCTGAAGTACAATCCCACAGCTTGTCCCCTCTATCACTATCTATAATTTTTTTCTTAGCGAATTGGACTATGTGAATTAGAGAGCTAGGAAATGACATTGAATTTAGTAGCCGGTTGGTCGGGTACGGGTACGGGTACGGGTGGGGATACCCGGAATCAAACCAACTCCGATTGCATTCAAATTTTTGCCAGCCACCCGCAATGACTCTTAACAATCAAAATCCTCAACCCGCGTACGGCACCTCAAAATCCGAATTATTTTCTGATACTTTCCTCCATCCCGTCTTCTAAAACTTGTGCTCTTTCTTTTCTTGAGAAGGAGGCGATGGACACGGCATCGGATGCCGCGCGGCAGCCGGGTTCCAGCGAGGCCAACCCCCGACCAAGTCCAGGCCTTGCTCGAGGTCCCTTCCCCTTGCTCTTTTTCTGTACTTTTTGTGATCCTTTCTCTCTGAGGCATTTTCTCAAACACGTGACATGCAATCTGGGATTCTCCCAATCTGCTTTCTTTAGCCTTCTTCTGTAGTATTGAAATCAAATGAATGAGATTTCCTTATGCAGGAAAGGTTGGCTTGCAGGAGGCTCTGGGTTTATGCAAGAAAGGTTGGCATGGGAATTCCTCATGCTTGGTTGAGCTAGGACTACTCTGTTAGATTATTTCGCATTTCCGTTACTGGTGCACCCTAATGTTTAATGGGTGTCAATGGATCCTTCTATAGGAAAGAATCTATATGGAGTTGGTTACTTAAGAGTGTTGCTCCTAGAATGGAAGTGGATTCTTTCTTCATCTTATAATCCTGTTCTCTTTTAAAAGAAGAAATATAGAAGGCTGTATTCAGTATCTATGCTATTGCATGCATAGCTTTCTCTGATGGAAATGACGTATAAATTTGAAGATCATTAGCATGCAGCACCCGAAAGCTGCTTTCTTTTCTTTTTCTTTTTTTGTGGATCAAATTTATCTCTAGTACCAATTGATGTCCGTGTTAAACACTGTATATTTTTAGGATTGGTAATTAGAAGGGTGAAGATAATGTATCCAATGTACTGAACAAAATCATTTGGTTTCACTAAGCCAATTCACTAATTTGTCCAGCTTGATTCAATACTGTTAAATGCCGAAGATCTAAATGGCTGGTTTCACTGAATCAATGAATGCTTTGATTGTCATCAATTGCTTAAAGACATGATGGATCTTTTGGGCTCTTATTGATATGTACATACAGATGGACACTACTATGCTCTGCTGTAACACTTCTACAAAGTTTCCTCTTCCAAGCAATCTTCAAGGATACCAAGCATGAAATCATCAATAAAACTGTGATGCCCTTTGCACATCAATTTTTTCATGGATGTGGTGCTACTTTGCAAGGAAGTTTAATCTATGCATCATTTTTACTAGCCTAATTTATGCATCATTCCATATTTGACAATTCCTGCATATTAATGATTGAAAAAATTGTATAGCGATCTCATCTTCTTGAATGTCCAGAGTCTTCCAAGTAAGCTCTTGCTTCTTCCTGTTGAAGGCCTGACCTTAGCTCTGAGACTAATGGGTGTATTCTAAATGAATTGATGTGTCTTTATTTCAAAGTAATTTAAGGTTGTGGTGAGATTTAAAGGAAGATGAAAACAAAGCCTAGCTCCAAATTTCAAACACTTAGCAACTAAGTTGCTTCATCAAATATGTAACAAGTACAATTTAGAATAACCTAGTCATCTTCGCTCTCTCTTAAAGTGTTTTAAAGCATATTGAAATTCATAGAATTGTCCTGTGATTGCTTCAGTTTAAGAAACAAACAATTGGTCGGGTCTCCCTATCCTCCCATTGGCATTCTAGGTTTTGTGGTAGGTCCATCTGTTGCCTTAAGTTACCTTGACCAGAAATTTTGAGACAGCTTTTAGAAGGTTGGCATCAAGTTGATAGCTAATTGTTTTTCTCAATCCAGTGCTTTAGTACTGGTATGCTCAAAAAGAAAAAAAAAGTGTTTACTTAATCCTTCCATGGAGTCTTCTCTACTTAATGTTTTGCTTCATGACAGATGCTAGGTTGATGCCAAAAGTAGTTTTGATGATGATGAAGCTAAAATCTCTTAACTTTTTATTACATTAAAAAGTTAGAAAATGTATTTTTGCTTCTTTTACTTCAACTTCTACTCTCTCTCTATCACATACTCTTCCTCTCTTTTTTCCAGTTCATATAACTTCATTTTCCATTGCCTATATATTTCAAAAAACATTGAATGAGTGAAGAAGTTTTGAGCATTTATTATGTTTTTGTGAATTTGCCACTCAGCATTTGCATACTACAATTTTTAGCTATTTTCAAATGGGACAAATGTTTATTTAATTGTTTGGATATCGTCATTTTTTGTTTCAGGCTACTAGATATGATGACATTGAAGATGTGGTAAGCTTATCTTCCATAGGTGTTTCTCTTAGCTCCAGAGATTCTCAAGGACGAACAGGTTAGATCTTCAAATTGTTTCAACTGAAATTCATCTTAGTTTGTTGGTAACCATTAAATCCATCAAGTTTGTTTTTAAGTTTCGTACTACTACTACTACTATTCATCTTATGCTTCATGGAAAGGAATGTAGGGCATCTTTGATAGATGTGGACTTTTATGCAAAACTGGAAGTCAAAAAGGCATACTGAATTCCGATCAATAGGTGTTTGTGGGACTCAGACTTCTAGAGCTCCCGAAGTGAAAGTCTAACTTTATGATTTCAATATTGTTGATAAAGGCAACCTGAAAAAGTGAGTATATTAAGCAGTTTTACGAGCTCAACTATGTTGCTGATCTTTGAGTTTAACCCATTTTTCTTTGCTTAGTAAAAAGTTGTTGTCTGAAGGATACATTATCGATTTATTTGTAAATTTATAATATATCATGAACAATTTAGCTTCACTTATTAAATGGAAATTACAGATCATGAATATAAGTAATTATACTACATGATGGCCGCTTTTTAGGAGATGAAGAAAAAAATCAATTGATATGGTTCTAGTTGGATTTGCTGGCTTCTACTAAATTGACGATAATCTGGATAGCATTTTGACACTTACAATATAATATTGGATTCAGGTGACTGGTCTTGAGCTATAAATTCTCCTAGGAAACTTTTATAGTAGGTGAAGTGCGTAGGAAAATACTAGGTGACAGGACTATGTTGTAAGTCTTTATTACAAGACCTGAATCTAAAATCCATTATGAAGGCTAAATTATCTGAAAGTTGTTAAATTCTATTACTCTCTTTAGTCAATCTCCTTTATGTTAGATTACTATCTGAAAAATGAAGCCCATGCATCTCAGCTGACCACCTAATCAGCAAGCATTTGTAAGCCTTAGGGCTCTGAAAGTAGGATCCAAGGAAGAGTGAGGATTGTTGAGAGTTGACCTTTGGCCAATATCCACTGTTTAACTTGGTATCAACTTTCTCGCCAAGGCATCAGTGGGAACGAGAGGGGCTCATCATGAAACCTGCAGATCATGTTGCTTATAAGGGGATGTACCTTGTTGGCACTTGCACAATTTAAGCTCATATAACTAGGACCTGACCATCAAGATTTTCTTAATTTTTTCATGTATAAATGAATAGGGAAAAGAGCAGAACTGCACTGATTATGACTCAGAGAGAATTTTTTTCTTAAAAAACAAAAAGACTCATGGTGCCACTAAAAACAAGAAAATTGACATTTTCATTTTGCGACTTGATTAAATTAATCATACTTATTGTTTCCACATAGAGTAAACATGAATGAATAATAAATTGGTGAAAGGAAAATGGTGTGATTTGATACCTATATTTCTGCCTTACTTTGGCAGTTTTTTGTATATTGTTCAGATCTTGGGTTTTCAACATCAGATCCTCCTTATCGTGCTGGTTTGCATGGTGCATCTCACTAGTCTATTAGATCAAAATCAAAACAAGGTTCACTAAATTGCTCCTAAAATGAATCATATTAGAATAAAAAAATCCTAGTTGTCAAAAAAATGGTCTTATGTCAATGTTGCTTGGCCAAGTTACAATACTGACTAGGTTTTCAGTTCTCTAGATTATGGCATGATCCGTATAACATCTCTATCTTATACCACTTGCGTACAATCTCTAAAGCTCTATTCAATATGGTTTCCATTTGATTTTCAAGGTCCCTAATGATATCTCTTGTAATGCACATGCTTCTTAGTTATGTCATCCAAAAACTTATGTGAGATCACCAATATCATATTTTATTTATCATTTTGCTCATATTACTTGATTGTTAAAATGTTAATCCTTGTTGAATTCTATTTCTTTAAAAAGCTGCTATTCAGTAATTTATTTTACTTTTGTTTACTTTTAGTTCTTCATATGGCTGCTGCTAATGGGCATCTAGATATTGTGGAGTATCTTATAAATAATGGAGTGGTGAGGAGGCAATTGTATAAGAACATTTTGCTACCAAATTACTATAATAAACAGATCAATTACAAAGATCTCTTCTATAATCATTATTTTCAGAAAGCTAATGGTCAACTTTGAACAATCTGTTTTGTTGATTTTATGCAATTTTGAATATACTTTCTCTTTTCATGTCTTGCAGTCAAAATGTTGCACTCTGTATTGAACATGATTTTTCCTTCTTAAATAGAACGCTTCAGTTGTTCTTGGAGATTCTCTGAAATCAACATCATAATTATGGCAGTAGTTACCGCTCAGCAGATTGTGTTCTGTTAAATTTGATTTCAATAATGTTTAGCTGTATTTTTATTTTGTGCAACCAATACAGAAGTTAAAAAATTCCTTATGATGGACATTTGTGTAAAGCAGGAGTTGCTGATCCTATATTTCAGCACATAGGACAAATGATCATGAGAGTTGAAATGCAAAAGTTATTAGATGCAACAAAAATCGTTTCAAATGTTGAAAGTAAGATTTATCTGTTTTGTTTAGTGACACTAGGTTGATGCGTTCTCCTCAATGTTTTTGTTTATTGAAATGCATAAAGTCTAGTCAATTAGCATTGAGAAATTAATTTTTAGTTAGAGATTAATCCAATGATTCAAATCCTGTGGATGTGGGCAACACGATTTTGGGTAGAATGGGGCATACCATGTCCCAACACTCAGGATGGTGGATGTCCTATCCTAGCCCTGCCCCATCCCAACACTCAGAATGGTAGGACACCCTGCCATCCCACCAGGACTTAAATCCTTGGATTAAATTATATTATGTTAATATCCTATTAGATAGCGGATAGAAACAAAAAGGATCCTACTGCTTATAATAAGCGTCAATCAGTACAAATTCCATTTACTTCGAGGATTTCATTTCATTTATGACTAGCAGAGGGTCAGCCATGTCATCACTCCATTTAAGAAAATGGCTTCATGTAGAGCAAGATCTGAAAGACATCTATGCACAGCTCCTTGGTATTTGGTGGTGCATATCTTACTTATTAAACCATTTAGTTCATCAAAGGTTCTCTGATGATCAACACTGTGAGGATGTTGACTAATTGTCAGGAATATTGGTACAACGGGCCAAATTAACAAAGGAAGATTGTATATGGACTTGAGAACCAAGAGATTTAAGGAGATCAAGCATTGTGGAGTAGGAGGTTGTAGATAGGTTGGTGGAACTGTCCCGAACCGGCCAGTTCCGGCTGTCTCGAGCCGTACCGGTGGCTCATCAGTACGGTTACGGCAACGTGCCAGAGCCGGAGAAGGACAAGTAAAGAAAGAACAAGCGGGGGAGGGAGGGAGAGGGAGGGCCACATGGGGCCGGCGGAGGCTGCAGCAGGCGAGGCCGCGGTCGGTTCCCTTGTTTCATTTAGGAGAGGGAGGGCCACATGGGGCCGGCGGAGGCTGCAGCAGGCGAGGCCGCTGCCGGACCCTTGTTTCAAATGAAACAAGGGAACCGACCGCGGCCTCGCCTGCCACTGCCTTCCCCGGCCCCCTGCAACCCTCCACCGGCGTCCGCCACCCTTCTCCAACCTCTCTTTCTATCTCTTCCCCTTCTCTCTCTCTTTCTCTTCCTCTCTTCCACGATACCATGCCCTCGTTGGTATAGGCCCGGCACGGCCCGTACATACTCATGCCACCAAAAAATTGGTACGGTGCTTGGTACCGGCTCCTTCGATCTTGCTTCCAATTGAACCAAGCTAGTCATGTATAGCTCAGGCCCAGAGGAGCAGGGGAAAAACATTGTACTTGGCTTGTTTGGTATACTGGAAGTGAGGATAATTTGTCTTATATTTTATGTTTAAAATCTTGCACTAACTCCAACATCAAATGGCCAATCCTAAATCTCGAATTTCTCTAGCCTTTTGCTTCCCCCCATTGCTTAATCTTGTCTCAACTTGCCGATAATTAGAGATTGTCCTCGCCAGCACACAACACCACTAGAGATCATCTCCCCAAGTTCCTGTCACCCTACCATCTCCCCTATTGGCCTTCTGCCTTCTCTGCGTCTCATGCTCGCCTCACTGCATCATTGGATAATGTGCTTGCGCCATTGCTGGAGTCATCCCCCTAACCCCACTAGCTCCAATGTCAAACGCTTTAAGCCCAGGACTGCTACATGCCCCTGCTTCATGACACTTGGGAACTTTCTACTCATGTACTGCTCTACAGGGCTGGAGACTATGCTGGAGATTGTTCTCGAGGGTACTCCCATCTACACTGCACATTTCTGTTTTATATCTCCTTATCCACCTCTTTCTAACACAAAGTTTTTCTTTCTGCTTTAACCACCTTATTAAGTTTTTTTAAAAAAGGTCTACTGGAGATTGACTCTTTTGGCAAGTCAAACTTGATTCAAGCTCGACCTTGCCTTGATCACAAATGATGAATCATGCCAAGCTTGAGCACATATGCTTCAGCTCAGTCAATCTTGAGATGAGTTTGAACATCAATTAGCTTGACTTAGCCAAGCCTGACCAGGTCAGTCATCTCAGCTTGTTTGCACCATACTTACAGATGATGTGTTATGCAAGATTAGTACAAAAAACTTCTAACTGAAATCTAATAATGCTCAAGGAATTGGTAAACCAACATGACACTTCGATGATGAAAGAAAATCATGAAAAATATGCAATTAGTTTACGAGTATCTCAAACTATTGCAAGCCGTTATCGGTATTGTCTTTTCTTTGAGAAACTTGAAGGCATTCCTGTGAACTCTTAGTCAAGGGAAACGAATGAACTTTAGGTGGTCGAGACTTTGATCCAGAGAGGAGCTAGCGTAAGTGTTCTGAACAGGTTTCTGAACAGGTATTCGTACCTTATTTCTTTTATAGATATATTTATTTGACCATTTAGGATGTTGGCTATGAATAAATTATGTTCTCCATCCTTACTTGATTGCTTGCTGCTGTGATCATTCTCCAACTATGAGCAGACTCCAGTGGATGAAGCGGTAAGCAGGGGAAAGATGGAGGTGGTTGATGCAATCAATGCTGCAGTAGCCCAGGCTGAACTTAATTGTGTTAGTGTTTCTTAACAAGGGAGCTACACTCTGTCTTTCGCTTGTAAAAGGATTGCTTGCCTTCTGGGTGGTGAGGATGTTTACATGAACCCAATTATAGCCTGTAGGATGATGCTTCCATCGGACATCATCGTCAAATCCACAGTCGATGGTCATACATCAGTACACGGACAAGAAATCGATATGTATGGTAAACCAGTCGAGGAACTTGTATGTGTGATATAAGAAGTTTGATTACCCCATTGCCTCTGGAAGATGACTATGATGGAAGATGACCATGATGCAGTCTGCAGTAAAATAAAATTTATCAGTTTTCTGCAGGTTTGTTGTGCATTCCAATCCAAATTCCCCTTATACTTCCCCTATCTACCAGATTTTCTGCTGGTACATGCACATTATACATTTGTCTGAAACAGAAAGCATATACAAAGTGTATTGGAGGAGTAGCTCTAGGCACTTGTTTGATGTTTTTTTATTTAGTTATTAGACCTCAACTAGGTTTTAGAGCTTGTTCCTTTTGAATTTGTTGGTATGTTAGCAAAAAGGAACAGCAGGAACAGTGGCTACTTTCCATGGAAAGTCCAAGTTCCAATGATGCTAGGACTTGTGAACTTAATCCCTTATGATGCGGGACAAAATAGTTGTAGGTGAATTATTTACTCGGAGTTATTGTCACCTTACATAGGGATCTAAACCAAGTATATTCTTTTTCATGAGTGCTAGTCTACCTCCTCTTTCCTACAATGTGATCATCCCATAGTTGGGCCCTACCTTCTAGATGAAATAATTCAGCAGACAGGGCATATATGATCCATTCTATGAAAACCTAGTATCACTTTACCTGATCCTATTGTATTTGGAGATGTCACATTCACCTGATACTTCTACAAAACCCAAAGGACTAGCAATGTTAGCTCTAGCTGTTTTTGTCTTTTGGAGAGCATTCGCAAAACTACCGAGTTGGTTGTGCCATCTGAACCACCATGACTCATCCAGTATATGGTCCATGTGCCGTATACCGGATGAAATTTGGGTTGACCCGCATTTGGAGCCATACGAGCATAAATATATATATGCAATATCTTCCAAACTGGCCTGAACCATCCGGTTCCGGTTGCGGTTGCGGTTGGGGACATACGTACAATGTGCCAATTAGGTTTGGGACTCGATGCGAACTAGTCCGAAGGGTTCGACTTGATTCAAAAGTTGTATCGGCTCAATTATCTTTGAACATCCCCTCCCTAGTTTCTCGCTCAATCGGTGTCCATGGAAGTATACATTGTAAGCTATTTGTAGCGCCATTCATTACTTGTTGTTTACTCGAAATAGGACATAAAGAGTTATTGGCTCGGGGAGGACCACCGGTGCAGGATTTTTTCAATATTAAAGTTGATAGCTATTTTCATTTGATAAGGAGAAAAGATGAGGTTAAATTTGATGAAAGCCGTTAATGACGAGGGATATGGAAAAACTTACAATTATATTAAAGGTGGCCCTCAACATGATCAAGTGACTTTTGAAAATTTCCAAAGTAGAACTAGTTGGAGCAAGATTTGATGATTATAGTTTCTTTCTTCAAGCTTAGGCATCATCAGAGATGAGTAGTAATCAATCTTAGTCGATCAACTACTTAAGAAAATAGGAGAAAAATTAATTGCCACATCCACAACATTATTTGTAGTTGGATGTTCCTTCCAAAAGAAAATGATGGGATGGCACTTTTATAGGTTGAACTTGGGGCCTCTCTCCCCACAATATGCCCTACGGAGAGGTGCCAACCAGTAAAGACAAGAAGCTGACATAACCCTCTTGCTAGGACTTAGCAACAGTTGAATTCAATTCACGCTTCATACTAAGTTTAGGATTCATGGCTTACATCTCTTGTCACAATACCTCTATTTACGTTTTTAATCATGAGTTTGATTTTGTTCAAGATAGGTTTCTAAAAAATATCAGCTTTAGTTATACCAGTGTATGAAAAAAATTTATCGGCCAGCACATATTTATATATAGGTTGATGTATTAACTTTTTGATTATCTGTCATTAGTTTTTACTTGTTAAATATTAATATCTATTTTTAGAACCTCGGTTCTCATAAAATTAAAAAATCAAAAACCATATTAATGTTGTTTTTAAATAGGAGACATTTTGCAAAAAATAGAATCATGCAGCGCATATTAGGCATCATTGTTTATTTTCGGTGTTCTTGTTTCCCTATAAATTCGTGAAATATCATGTGAAGATTGACATTTAAGATAGCATTTGTACAAAACTTTTGCTCTTCCGCGATTGTATTTTTCACTTATTTTTAAAAGTGATAAATCATTTACTTCCCAAGAGGGAAAGCTCTCTCTAAAGATTTTACAAATAAATCCTAATTTTCAGAAAAGGGTCACTTCTTTTACTTTCCAAAAATAGTCAATTTTGAGTTTTACTAAATCATTATTCCCAAACTCTCCCAACTACTAACAAAATGTGGATAAACTTGTACTCTATGTGCATTAATTATCAATATTTGGTTATCAACTAAGTTAAATGTGCACATTCATCTAAGAGTGCAGACATAATGGTTCCATAAAGTCCATAACAAATCATTTTTTTGTAAAGATAAATAAATGTGACACTTTTTAACAATGAAACAAAAGTTTCTCTATAGAATCTCCTTTTCTAAGTATATAGGCTGATAATTTGATATGGTATTGTCTTAATAATATCTCGGTCCTTTCGACGTTTCACTGTTTTCCTAATAAATCTTTGGATTATCTGAAACTCACCCACCAGATGGCTAAGATATCATGCTTCAAAAAGGACTTTCGAAACGATAAATTAGTAAATATGTAATGGAGCTATAAGATCTCGTTCTATTCTTTTTTCTTTTTGATAATTGACCCTTATTCAGCTAGTACAAAAACTAGCAACCTATCACTGCCCAAGCTGCAATGAGCTAAGCAACCATTGAAGATGAAGCCAAGCTTAAACCATAATCTCTCAACTATAAATTTTCCTAGTTCAGCATCGATCCAAAATATACAAAAACTAGTAGAGCTCCAAGCACAAATACACCTACTAAACACATGACAACGCAAGAACCTATTCAAAAAAAAAGGGCAACTTCTTTCAATTTATACCTCTGTTACCTTTCTTCATGAGCACCCCATTTACCCCCAGTGAACACCTTTAAGCTGCAGCTTTTCAGACTCTATCATTGCTTTTTTATTATTTGTTTCAAAGAAGAGGTGAAGAGATTTTGGGCCCCATCCAATTCATTGAGATAATAAATCGGATACAATGCACACTAGACTCAAACCCAAATGACCGACTCCAACCTAAGAACACTTCATCATTGCTTGTATCAAAGGCAGGTGGTGCATCATCAGCCGATATCCTCTTAACCATTCGATTCCTTATACAAGTCTAAATTCATGACCTCGACTATCGCATTCTCTTGCACTCTCTTCAATATCAGCACATACATTGCAAAGCATGCAAAGTTTTATTGAAAAAGTACCGCTAAGGTCGATCCCGTAGAAGTACTCAAATTAGGTCAGTGACCGATTTCTAGTATGGGAGTTTTTATATCAATGAGAAATACCCTCTCTTTGAGTACAGTTTGAACTATCGATTTATGTAACCTAAAAACAATGGTATCTCCAATTATAGCCTCTCTAGAATGTAAAATATATCTCTTCTCACCATCTCCATAGCGTATGAGATAAATGTATGCATTTCGATTAAGGTCATATTCTATGGTTACGATTACCACTACAACTGGTCTCAATTGCCACCAAATCAACTTCCACCGGAGCAGCTGGAGCTTGTAATTTGATGGCTTAGTGGCCCTTCTAATGATGCCATCCAACACTATATAATTCTAGGACAAGAAGAGGATATGGTGAGAGAGAAAGAAAGGGAGAGGGCGAGGGGATGCGCCGCAAAAGGGGAGCAGTTGGCGGACAAAGCAACGGGGAGCGGAACCCACCCTCCAAAGTCTGTTCGCTATCCCAAGAACAAAAGAGACTCCTTGTAGTGTTGTGTTCCCCCATCAAGAATGACTTATTAATCCGTTTAACACTATAAACTCCTATCACTTGCCTCCCCTTCCAATCACATCACCATCTTCTCGGTCCCACTCTTGGTGTGGTCGTCTTCCGAATGATCATTAAGCCCACCTTCATTATTCTCTCCTCTTTTTTTTTGAACCTTAACAACATGCCATTATGGCATAACACAATAACATTTTGTTGGAATAATCCACCATTCATTAATCAAACTAAAGCCAAATATTGATGCCAAGAATTAATCAATAGGTAGGTTTTACTTGTCGAGTTTGGATCCTATCCGGTCCTCCGGTCACCATCGCTCGTAATTGATAATATAGTCCATGATCAAGCGGGTTAGCCACTTAATCACGGGCCATCTTGTTGAGCATGAATGATCGTACTTGATTAATTGGCCATTTCTAACGCAATCGAGGACTGCAGAGGATCCAAACTCTTTACATGTCTTCGTGATGGTGGAATTCTATCTATATGGCCACATTCAACAAGTAGCCATGGTGGTTAGCTAATAAAATGGATAGGGTTGTGGGGAAATCGCACATTTCAAGGGACCGGCATGTACGCGTAACAAGTGTGGATAAGCTGATATACTGAGGGTACGTTTGATTTGAGAGAATTGGACTCTGAAATGAGAATGAGAATGAATAACTCCAATTTTATCTATTCAGTTGGAGTGAGTTCCGATTCCGATTACTCAAAATTCCTCAAAATTCAACCTGGACTCTTGCCTAGTACTTAAATTCCATTCCGATTACGATTTTAATTTCAATTACGAACCAAATATATCAAAAAAATATGACCATTCTGATTTCAATTCTAGTTGCAAACCAAAAGCGCCATGAGTTATTTTAGCCTACGAGCATTCAATTGTGGGGCCTGGCATTATTTTCCCAAGTTGTTGTGTATATTTTAGTACAATGGCTTAAAGGTGGCATGTAGATGATGGCCGTGGCATGGGTGGGTAAAGGTGGTGGAAGAGCACTTTTCTTCCGTTATAGGAATTAAGAAATGGATTGGAAGTATCCAACATTATTTTTGATTATAAGGTTGAAAGGTGCAATAATCTTGTCCCCTCCCATATCCAATGTAACTCTTATCCCTACACAATGACCAAGTGTTAGCACTTGATTCCTGATTCCTAATTCAATGGAAACAATGATGATTAGCAATTGAGCAAGGTCATGCACGAGTGATGCTATCTTGGAAATGTCTAGGTTCAAATCCTATCTTCACTATATTTCATGATTTTAAATGAACTTCGCATGTCATTCTTCTTAAAGAAAAAGTTTAACATATGCTTTTCTTACATCTTTACATAAAGCAAGATGAGATTCTCACATTATATTTTTTCTTAAGTGTTTGTACTTTTGATTATGATTGTTAGCCTACTTGTGCAGGGGGCTAAATGTTCACGTGGATAGCCTACACCACAATTTTACACAAGGTGACATTCATCAAGAGCTTCTTTTATATATATAGCAATGGCAAATATGTTTTTTTTTTTTTTTTTTTGCAATAATCCCTTTAACTTTTCGATCAGAATATTTTAATTTGTGAATCGAAAATTGACAACTCCAAGATTACTTTCATGCAAGATGTTATGATTTTTTTTTAATCTAGTTTGCTTAGCCGAAAACCCAACAATTGTGTGAATCCTCTGCAATCTCAGTTTTATAAAATTCATGGAAATGATGCATGTTGCATATTGTTATTTATTGTGCAATTTTGACCTCATTATATTTTCCAAGGTGATTGTACAATTTTTTTGTCATTGCCTTCTCAAGATATTTTCCAATTCTAAAGTTATTAGTTATTTTAACTAACTAGTCTTTGTTTTCTAAGGTACCAACTAATTAAGCTAATAAAGTCTTTGATGATTGTACCAACTTGGGATGAAATCCTACTTTCATGAGGTTCATGGGGGTAGGGTACTTAGAGAAGGGCTATCCCCAATTCTCTACTCCATTCTTTGAACCTCTTCTTTAAAACAAATAAAAACACTACTCTTTCTTTTATATTAGAAAAAAGACAATGTTTTTTTTGAAGTATGAGAGTATGAGACACTCCAAACTCAAAACTGATTGCCTAGCATCTAAACCATTGGGCATTTTTTAAGGCAAGAAGGAGGCATGTAAAGATTATCTCATATCAATCTTCTTTAGAACATAAGTGGATCTACATGTTATGGGCTTCATGAAAAGAATCAATTTTGTTATAAGGAAAGTAGAATCAAAGATATCATGGAAATGAAGCTTATTCTTGAGTCCTGTAGAATGGTACATAATGCAATCTAAAATATCTTATCAATTTCCTTTGATATAGAATTCATTTTTGAAAAAATATTTGGTATAGAATTTATGAAGAGAAAAACTACAATTATCCTTGGATTAGATGACTAGATGAAAGAAGCATTTTTGTACAAAATTAGTAAAAGAAATTGAAAGATATGATCTGTAACATAAATGTAATTCTTCCAGAAGTATACAAGCACTTCCAAAAAAAAAATGCATTTTTAGGCATTTCATGTTGACCATGATCAGTGAGATAGCATGGATAAAACCTACTATTCTTTGAGACATCGATGTCCTCTATCCTTGTAACAACTCAGGACTCCACCTAAAATGGCTAGCCGGAAGATATTTTTTGGGTTCCTTGGTTCTGTATAGATACCTAAGATCTCCTCGGCGAATAATCGATGTGAGGCTAAATATACGCCCGCACGGATCCTCACATACTTCTCCGTTTAAGCTTTGACGCCTTCATCAGGCTAGAGGTCCAATCCATTCAAATCTAATTATAAGCATCATAATCAATTTGTGATCAGCCTCATTGAGCCCCTGCTGCAGTGTTCTCTAGTCCATATGAGCTATGAGTCAAGTTCACTCTGATACCATTTGTAACAACCTAAGACCTCACCCAAAATGACTAGCTAGAGGATATTTTTTGGATTACTTAGTCATATATAAGTACCCAAGATTTTCTCAGCAAATAATCAATATGAGACTAAACATACATCCATACGAGTCCTCACATTTCTACCAAACCATTTTATTTTGTCACAGTGCTGGTGTCCTTCTTATAACAAATAAATTATATTTTTCATGCTTGTATAAAGCATGTTGAAGTATTTCCCATAGCTTAAAAAAAATATTTTCTCTTGGCAACAATTTAAAGATTATTTACCATGCTTATATCTAATGATGACTCCAATCACTAAGGAACCTTTAAGGGTCCATATTTGGGTTGTTAGGCTTGTTTACTAGCAAGACTTGAGAGAATTTAAATCCCGCCTCATTATGGATTGGCTATTCTCACATATATGGATGCAAGATTCACCAATCATAAACTATAGAGATAACGAATTAATCGCAGATCATTAAGAATCAACCGAGGCTTATGAGAAATCAATTTAGAATCAAGAATGCATGCATGATTCAAGGAGGACCAATGAAGACTCATGAGATAATTCAATAGAAAGTGCTTTCCAATTCCTAAATATAAAAAAATGGTGCTTCCCACATTGAGATAAACCTGATTATCTGAATTTTATTCTTAATTACTTGTAACGTTTATAGATCAAATATAGCGATTTTGCATTAAATAAAAAGTTTTTGCATAAAGGGGCATATCTTTCTTCTGTACATAGATAGTCCATTTGGGTTTCTCTTCTTTTGTTTCATTCTTTTTACATAAAATGGTTTCCATTGGTTTCTTTCTTTTGTATTAGGCTCATTTTGTGAATCCATTAAAATATACCTAACTAATTTGTCATATGTGTGGAAGCTTCAAGGCCATGCATGAATACTGTCTACCTCCAGTGCTCAGCAATGATCTTAGGAACTAAAAATAAAAAAGAAAAGAAGAATGTTCCCTACACATGAGCTTGCCTTCAATAATTTATAAAATCACAATATTTTCTACACATAAAGTTTTCCAACATGTTTTCTTGCCATGCTATTCTTTCAATCCCTAGCAAATTTACTTCAAAGCATATGTCTCTTGTCAAGATACGGCGATCATCGATCGTGGTCATGAGAAACATGTCTGCTTGCAACCAAGCATGCCCATAGCCAATTTAGCTAGGAAATTGACATGGCTCCCATAATGAATAGATGTTTGGCCACACATGATAAACACACAGAAGAACAGCTTGAAACATGTGGGCTAATGTGGCAAACTAATTTTAAAGAATATCAAGAAAGTGCCTGAAAACTAGTTTATAATCGCTTAGTACAAAATGTGACTAGTTTATAATCATATGTGGGAAGCAATTGACCACATTTTTTCTGAGAAAAAATGTGGCTGGTCTACCACATTAAACAAAAAAAAAAAAAAAACAGTGAGCTATGGCGTAATTCCGCAATCCAAACTTATAAAAGTCAATTTAAGGTCAACCATGCACTGTTTCTCTTTTTTTTTTTTTAAGAAAAAGTCATAGTTTGAGGCATTTAGTCATCACCGAAACAAAAAAATCTTTACGTTGACATTGCACTGCTACGACATGTTGCGATCTAGCCAACTCCTGATGAATTGCAGCAGCCCTTGTGAATCACATCAAACACCTAGCATCGCATGATGCGAAGAACTTTGGGTACGAATCGAGAGCAACTTCATGTAGGATTACTTATCCCTAATATATCGACTAGTTGTATAATTGTGTTTAGCTAAAACCATCTAATAGGACTGCTTGGTAGAGTAGCTCATGAGAGGATTTTTATTAAGTTGGAGTCCTCTATCCCCAATTGAGTTAGAGAGATCGATCTAATTCTCAATCACCTATTGTCTATATAATACACAACAGTTCTTGATTAAGGTCCAGACAAGATTATGATGCAATAGAAGTGCTAGAATCAGTATTTGCAGTAGTAGTTCAGCCAAAAAAAAAAAAGAAGAAAACTTATGATATATTTTCTTGATAGAGACCATGCATGTATGTCTGCAATGCCACAAACGAGATAGGAATAGATAAAGGGCCATGGCAGTTATATAAATTAAAATGAGTTATCATCCATAAGAAATTGAAATGTTCAAAAAAAGATGATTTGCATGATTA
Source organism: Phoenix roebelenii (assembly GCA_025769935.1). Taxonomy (NCBI): domain Eukaryota; kingdom Viridiplantae; phylum Streptophyta; class Magnoliopsida; order Arecales; family Arecaceae; genus Phoenix; species Phoenix roebelenii. The sequence goes on from JAOXJJ010000482.1 coordinate 428,118, forward strand.
TATATAATATCTTCCATTAATCCAGATGAAAATGGAATTTGAACCCAATCGAAATCGAAATAGAAAATAGTAAGTTCGAACACAATACTCGAAATATATAAATCTTTGAAAGCCATTATATAAAATATGAGTATGTGTGTACATGTGCACATGTATAAAAGCTTAGGAAGATCGGTGAACCACGATCCAACCCATTGTGCACCAATTTGGCTGCTTCGAGTAGATTTGGATGTGATTCGGTGGTAAGATCTCCTACATCCAAGTTCTAATCAAGAAATATAATTTGCAAAGGCAACAACTTTCTTATATAGTTTCTATTCTTGTGGTGCTCAATGACCACAAGAATGCATTGCATTTTGCTAATGTAGATGCTTGATGACATTTGAGATCCGAAATGGATGAGTTACAATAGAACTTTTTTTAATAACAACTTCACTAGGTATATTTTTCAATGCAGAAAAATGAGGTGGCATGATGGAAGATAAAGTTGATATAAGAACTGAAATCTAGCTTATAAGAAAATCTCATTTTGATACAATTTCTTTACCATTTTAGAAAAAAGTCTCGTCTCTTTTAACTAAAAGAGGGAGGTGGCTTATATTGTTTCCTTTCTTTGATTAGATTAGTAGGTTATCACTAAGGGCTCGTTTGGTTAGCGGGAAACATTTTTCCTCCTAGGAATATGATTTCTGTGAAGAAGATTCCATTGGATTACAACTTTCCTATCTCTCTCCTTTGAAAACTCTAACCAAATAAGAGGCATCTCGTTACTTTCCTGTTAACGACACTTTCCTCCCTTCTTTTTCAGCGAACCAAACGAGCCCTAAAATGTTTATATACTCAAATGTCATACGGTTGTCTACCCGAGGCATTTCCTTTGTTAAATGTACAATGTTAGCTTTCTTCCCAACAAAATTCAAGGTGCCCTTAGAACTTCTATCCATGTAAATTAGGAGTCGCAATTAGGTCATGTTAGATATGGGTCGGGCAAAAATTCATCAACCCAAATCCGGCTTGTTTATTAAACATATCAAAATTTTAAATCTGAATTCAACCTATTTATTAAATCGGTAATCCGACCCGACTTACTATTAATCAGGTTAAACAGGTTAAACATGTTGGACGAATTTTTAACGGGTGAAATAGATTTAAACAAGTTAAACAGACCGGATTAAACGAATCAGAAATAGGTTAAGCAGGTTTCAAATATATTAAACAGATTTTAAATAGATTAAAAAAATCCGATCCAATTATTAAATCGGTCAAAATAGATTAAATGGGCCCGAGGTTTAAATTCGAACCCAACCCATTTAATAAATAAGTTTAGACAGGTTGATCTACGTATGACCCAAACTCCTTTATGTCAAACCCAAACTTGCTTAAAGAGAGCCGTTCGCGAATTTGATTGATAGATTCAATCATAAATTACCACTCCTATTGTAAACCCAAACGTTGACTAGTAGTCGGGATAGAATTATCAACTTGCACCATCCACACTTAAAGGCCCATCTAATAATTAATTTATTCTTCGTTCCAGGACTTCAAAAACATTTACCGCTGTACCAAAGAAGAATTTAGCATAGCCTACTTATTGGTATCAAATCATTTTTAAAAAAAGTTTATTCATCATGCATTTTTTTTATGATCTTCTTTTCTTACATTTTCCATATTATCTTTAATTTCTTTATATTATATATCTTTTATTCTATTACATTTCTATGCTGGCTGCTGCATTAATTCTTGCAATACTCCTCCTAAGAAGCTAATGGGAATTTGAGTAGCCATTTTAGTACTTCCAATGGATTTGTATATTAATAAAATTAATATATCATCCAGGGATTAGAAAGATTTTTTTTTTTCGTGGATAGATAATTTTACAGTCTCCCTTCCATTGCACCCCAAAAAATTAAAAAAAAAAAATGAAAAGAAATAAATATCCTTATTTAGCCCCTATAAAGAATGTGAATGAGATAGTTGCAACGCCAATAGTTGTTAACACTTGGCTGACATCTTATCTTTAAATGTTTACTCTTCAGGTGGTCCAGGGTTCAAATTCGCGCATTACAAGCATGATAGAGAAAAACAGTAAATGCTATGAACTAATTAAAATCAAATCAACTCGATAAGTTTTATATTATAACACGCCGAGGTAGATGTTAAAGTTTGAAAGGTGCTTGAACCACACAAAAAAAAAAAGCATCTCTCACTCATAATGTGGGTTTAATAATGCAGCTATAGTACATCTTGCTAAATGGATCATAATACATTCAAATCCCCAATCTCCATTACTCCACCTTGATCTGCTTGTCTCCTATATAGATGCACCCTCCTTGGTTAATAGTCTTCTTACTCTCCATGTTTGAGCTCAAGTCTCACTGTCTTTCCCCAAGTATAGCAAGAAAAGAGTTCACTTAGAGAAACCATATATATATATATATATATATATATATGACTTGCAATACATATGAAAGTACTAAAAGAATATCTCACAAATTAGCTTTAATTTTACTTAGGATGCCCTCTGAAGCAGTCATCTAAAAAGCAAAAGCACAACTACCAGCTCTATCCAATCTATCCATCGACGGTTTCATCTTCTTTCGTAATGTCAATCGTCAGATCGCATAATTGCCACTTCGAGATATGAACAGATAGATATATCGGAGATGCGATGTCGCCTAAAACTATGGCGCGAAAGATACGACCTGGACCTTCTAACAACAGCCTTGCTGACCACATTAAGGCTATGATCACAATCCTCATCCTTTCCTTTTCTATTATGGATGAACAGTTAACGGCATTACGACCACTTAGAACCGGTCAAAACACCCCCCGTAACCACAACAGCTCAAAGAAAAAAAAGAAAAAAAAAAAAAAAGAGGAGAAGAACAAAAAGGTGGACCAAAAAAAAGAAAACAGAGCCCCACGCCCTGAGCACGAGGGCCGGTTCGTGGTAAAGAAATAGACTACTGCGATGCATCAACAAATTTGGCGCACGATAACGACCTCTCCTTCACTTGTACCTTGTCATGACTTCAAAAGGTTTATAAATCTATAAAATATAAAGAAAATTATACATCAAAAACAAACAAAATATGTTTTTTTTTACCTTTATTTTTTTACCTACTTTCTCCTTTTTCGTATATAAAAAAATAAGATATACCAGAGATAAAATCTTTAGAACCATACATATCTACTGTAAAGCCAATATAGTTGTTGGCTGGATGGCCTTCTGTGAATGTTTTTTACACGTTTAGCCGGCTTTGTTTTTTTTTTTTTTATGTTTTTGATTGTACGTGTATATATTTAGTATAAAAAGCCAGTGTATCCAAAATAAAATAAAATAAAATAAAAATTTAGGACCCAAGAAAGTAGGGGAGGCTTCGAATTTCCTCCTTTCAAATGTGCGGGGTGGTAGCTAACGTAGGAGGGAGAATCGGAGGGTCCAAAATCAAATTATAGGCAGAAAAAAAAACTAAAATATAAAAAACAAACACATACACATACACACACACAAAAGGGAAATAAAGCCAGCCCTCCTTCCGATACAGCGCTTTTGGCTTTATTTCCTCCCCACCCCCAGAAAAAGAGAAAACACCAACTGATCCCCTCCTCCCCCCCCCCTTCCCTCCCATTTCCTCCTCCTTAGCATTCCCAGGAAGAGAGAAGGGAAAGAAAGCTTGAGAGAGAGGGAGAGGGAGAGAGGAGAAAGGTTTTAAAGAGAAGGAAAGGATTTAGAGAGAGGAGGAGAGGGAGGAGGAGGAGGAGGAAGGGGGTAAAGGGTAGAATGTTCAAAGACCAAGTCCGCGCGAAGGCGTGGGAGTCGACGGTGCGGAAGACGCAGCAGCAGCAGCAGCAGCAGTCCGGACGGCGCCGGGGCTGCATCTTCACGCCCATGTCCGTCGCCCCCGCCGACGACGCCGACGGCCCCCCCGCCCCCGCCGGCGACGACGACGACGCCTCCGAAGACGACGCCCCGCCCTCCAAGGAGCCCTGCCACGCCGAGCGCCTCCTACCCAACGGCGACTTCTATACCGGCCAGTGGTCCGGTGGCCTCCCCCATGGCACTGGGAAGTACCTCTGGACCGACGGCTGCATGTACGAGGGCGAGTGGCGCCACGGTAAGACCACCGGCAGGGGCAAATTCTCCTGGCCCTCAGGTGCCACCTATGAGGGCGAGTTCAAGGCCGGCTTCATGGATGGCTTCGGCACCTACACCGGCTCCTCCGGCGATACCTACCGCGGCTGCTGGAGCATGAACCTGAAGCACGGCCCCGGAAAGAAGTCCTACGCCAACGGGGACTACTACGACGGCGACTGGCGCTCCGGCGCCCAGGACGGCCACGGGCGCTACATCTGGCGCAACGGCACCGAGTACGCCGGCCAGTGGCGCGCCGGCCTCCTCCACGGCAAAGGCTCCCTCGTCTTCGCCAATGGGAACAGGTACGACGGCGGCTGGGAGGACGGCGTGCCCCGCGGCAACGGCACCTTCCGCTGGGCTGACGGCAGCCTCTACGTCGGCGTCTGGAGCAAGGACGACGCCGAGCACAAGGGGGTCTACTACCCCTCGCCGGCGGCGACGTCGCCCACCGCCAGGGACCCGCAGGAGGCCTTCGCCGCGGAGCTGCCGGAGTGCAGGATCTGCCCCGGCGAGACCGTCTCCATTCTCCCCTCGCAGAAGACTGTCAACTGGTCCGGCCTCGACCAGGCCGGCTCCAAGCCCCCGCTCCGCCCCCGGCGGCGGGCCTCCGTCGACGCCGCCGCCGGGCCAACGAGGCGGCCCAATGGGCGGACCAAGACCATCATTGGGGTGAACAGCAACGGGGAAGCGGAAAGGGGGTTCGAGAAGATTTGCATCTGGGAGTCGGATGGCGACATCACCTGTGACATTGTGGATGGGAGCTCGGTGGTGGGCGGCGGAGGCAGGGAGGAGGCGGATGATATGATGGCAGGGCGGCGATCGGTGGATGTGGATCCGGGGGTGTTCAGGACGCCACCACCGCAGCAGGTTCGGTGGTCGCCGAAGATGCTGAGGAAGCAAGGGGAGACCATCTCCAAGGGGCACAAGAATTATGAGCTCATGCTCAATCTCCAGCTTGGAATCAGGTAATCCTTGTTGCCTTGGCTGCATTGTTGATGAACTGACATTGAAAAATGCTGAGACTAAAAATTCTAGTCATACAGATTGTTGACTTTCTGATGCAATGTTTTACTTTGTTGTCAATTATTCAAATCCATGTTGGTCTAATTTGGAAGCTGATCTGCTACTCTGTTGGAACAATTAGCAAGGGACATATGGTAAATAAAATAAGAAAAAAAACAACTTGTTAGCGAACTAATGATTTTTATTTCCCTTGCATCTCCCTTCTTGTTCCATATGAGGAAAGAAACCTGAATTCCCCTTTTTTCTTAAGAACAAAAATCTAGGTAATGTAGTTCTTCCATGGCTGAAACAGAACCATTGCCGCCGCCAATGTTGAAAACATTACTTAATTCCAAGCCCTAACATTCTCGAAGAGGTTTCCTTCCCCTTGCTGTTGATCTTCAAATGTGACATCAAGTTCCTCTTGGACTTCTTATTTGAGCTAGTGTTGGCGTTATGCTTTTCCTCATGTTATCAGAAGTAACCAATTTGAAAAGAAGAATTCTATTAGCTTTTATTCCATGTCTAGAATGAGCCGACCTGGAATGCATTGTTGTTCCATAATGCTGGGCTTCATTTTAATAATACATTTGGATCGCAGAGTATAGTAGCTATCATTGATATTACTTGGTTCGGTGCTCCTTCCTTCAATTCATAAATTACTGCAAGCTGAAGTTGTTAATATTAATTTTCTATCTTGATGAGAAAAAAAGGAAACTATTCTGACTCAAGTAGCTTCCTCTATTTAAGTGGCATTCTTGACCAGGATCGTCTTAAGACAAAATAGAATACACATTGAGCTGCATCAGTGTGTTCTTTGAATCTGTGCAGAATGCTTTGCAGCTTTGTTAAATTATATGATGCCATTCATTAATTTTTGCTATCATAGCTGCTTGTGAAATGACTTTCCACTGTAATTATATTCTTACCTTATTGGGCTCCATAATAATCATCAAACTTATTGCTCGGTATGGGGCACAGGCATGCTGTAGGAAAACAAAGTATGGCTTCGTCTGATTTGAAAGCATCGGCCTTTGACCCAAAAGAAAAGGTATGGACAAAGTTTCCTCCTGAAGGATCAAAACATACACCTCCACACCAATCTTGTGAGTTCAGATGGAAGGATTACTGTCCATTGGTATTCAGGTTTGCCTATGATATGTATCTTTTCACCATGTATAATTTATTTCTAATTGTGTTTAGGCTTGGTAATACATCACATTGAAATGAATGTCCAGGACACTCCGAAAACTGTTCAAGGTTGATGCAGCTGATTATATGATCTCTATCTGTGGAAATGATGCCCTTCGTGAACTCTCATCTCCCGGAAAGAGCGGAAGCTTTTTTTACCTGACCAATGATGACCGTTACATGATAAAGACAATGAAGAAATCTGAAGTTAAAGTGAGTTCTCAAGTTCTCTTTAAGTGCATTTTTTTCAAACTGAAACAAGGCTACTTTTCCTTGCGTGACCTTATGAATCAACAATCATTATACAGGTGCTTCTAAGGATGCTTCCAGCCTATTATAACCATGTCCGCAATTATGAGAATACTTTGGTGACCAAGTTCTTTGGTCTGCACTGTGTCAAGCTAACAGGAGCTACTCAAAAGAAGGTTAGACTAAGGGTGTGAGACTAGAGCCTGTAGATATATAGCAATCTTTCCTCACCACGGTGTTTGCTTTAATGTTTTTGAAGTTGGTTATTTTCCCCTGTTATAGGTCCGCTTTGTTATAATGGGAAATCTGTTCTGTACTGAGTTTGCCGTCCATAGACGTTTTGACTTGAAAGGGTCTTCCCACGGTCGTACAACCACTAAGCCAGAGTCAGAAATCGATGAATACACTACTTTAAAGGACCTTGATCTTAACTTTATATTTCGATTGCAAGGATCTTTGTTCCAAGAATTTCAAAGGTAACTAAAGTTTAATTTGCTTTAACACCTCACAAATAAAATATTTTGCCTATCTGGGATCCTAGAGCCTTTGAATTCCCCAAAGTTAATTTAGAGGTTGTACATTATGGTTTTTACAGGCATGTAGAGAAGGACTGTGAATTTCTCGAGGCGGAGAGAATCATGGATTACAGTCTTTTGGTGGGTGTCCATTTTAGGGGCCCCATAGAGATTCCTCTGGCTGAAGGTTGATTATAAAGCCCAGAAAGTTAACATTCTCAATTCTTGTGTAACTTTTCCTGGTTATGCAGCTGATAAATTCGATGTCTTTTGGGCAAAGGTCATGGTGATATTGGTAGCACAAAAGAAGCACCACCTCACCTTTCAAGAGCAGATATGGATCAGTTTCTCCATGATCCAGCAAGGTACTATTCAAAAACATGGCTATTTTCTTAATTAGTTGTTTTTCCCTCTTCAGTTACTCTGATTGAAACTTAATGAATAGTGTATATTGTACACTGTATAATATCCATATATTACAAGATAACAGGGGTCTATGATATATTAATTTTTGAGCGTTTAATTTTAGTACCATGTGGACTACAAGCAAGTGAATAGCGGTTTCAGAGACATGACATAATGTGATTTACTAAGTGCCAAGTGTCAAGTGTTCTGCATTGTTCATAACCCTAGCCAACTGACATGGCTTATATAATTTGGCTAGGCTTTTATTAAGATGGTTGCATATAACTTTTTCCTCTTAAAAATGATTAATTAATATGACCGAGTTGGTTAAATCTTGTTTTTTAAAATCATTACCTTAACTTCTTTTGAAGATTGCGTTAAGGAAGTTTTATTGAAAACATTATAATCTGTTAGATCGATCAGATAGCGTCCATCACATGTGTTGTTTTCTAGTTTCTGTGGTATGATATCTTGTTTTGTCTCCTTCTTACATTATGGAGTATAAGTCAAAATTATATCTACTATCTAGAGTGCTGAACAAACTGGTCCACCGGCCTTGTTTCTCACATTCCAATCATATGCATGTTGTAGGTCGGCCACGAGCAGGCTAGGTGTGAATATGCCGGCTAGGGCTGAACTGACTGTTAGAAGGAATGACTGTGAACCCCAGCTGATTGGAGAACCCACAGGGGAGTTTTATGACGTAGTCTTGATCTTTGGCATCATAGACATACTACAAGACTATGATATCAGCAAAAAACTTGAGCATGCATACAAGTCTATCCATTATGACCCAACCTCAATATCAGCTGTTGATCCAAAACAGTATGCAAAGCGCTTCCGTGATTTCATATTCAAAGCTTTTATAGAAGACACCTAGAATTTCTTAGCAGAAAAGTGCCGCCATCAGTACAACGAACTTCAGAACATCCCCATAGAAGTTGGTCAAGCTGAAGCCAAGATGTTTGGCTTCTCGGCATGTGTGTATTATTTCAGTGATTGCATTCAGAAAGATCAGCGCTTCAGGCATCATCGAAGCCACTCGAGATTGGCTCGTGGCTTGGGAAGTTGCATGACTGATAAACCAGTGCGGTTCTCTCCCTACGTAAATATGAACAGAGATATATACATTCACTAAATATCTATCACTACAGTTAGTATTTTTATGTTTATTGGAGGTATAGACAAATTGTGACGAGGAGAGTGCAAGCCAATTCGGAACTGTAAATGATTTTACCTGAGGGCAATATGTATCAGATTTCATTCTTTCTGTAATCAGTTTTGTTTTTCTCAGAAACTCAGAAACTCGACAGGAATTTCTGGGATTTTTAGTATACTTTGTACAGGAGGACTCAAATTGAAATGACTCTCTGTCAACCATATCTTGTTTTTTTGCACTTATGAGGTAATACAAAGCATTGACATCAATGACTGGATTCTTATAATGTCAAAACTTAGAATACCATACAGGAGAACTGTTCTTGGATGCTCCATTCCTTCGATACCACTGACAGACGTTGATGGGGTCTTTTAGGCATGGCATAATGCAAGACAGCAATTGGCCCTAGCAAATTTGTGATGGGGACAGTTTGCTGCAACGAGATAAAGAGAGCTGGTGCCTTGCATTTGGTGCTGGTGAGCATTTTCTGCAATGAAACAGTCATGGGAAGCAGCCAAATTTAAGCTGTCAGCTGTGTAGAACCCACCTGATATGGATTGATGAACAACATGATATGTGATTTAAATCTTTGCATTGGCTCAGAAACTCAGAGTGCCTACTGTTGGAAACCACTTGGTAGGTCAGGGTGGCCCTCATGGTTGTCAACCTTTTGGATATGTTTCCAAATGTTGCAGTCTTGGCTTGATCTCTAGGTTGTGGTTGATCGAATCCCGTATCTGTGTGACAGAGACATCAATCTCTTGAACATGGTGGCCTACAGATAATTCCCAAGCCTGCACTCCCTCTGGATGATCCCCAAGTTTGCTGAGAAAGCCTTGCAAATGTCTACTATATCGTAGATGTTTGACAGATTGTTACATTTAACTGCCTTTAACCTTTCTTGGGGCACTTCGTCGATGTAAGTTTGTTGCTACATGCACTCACCTTGATTAGGTTATTCGTTCTCTCTTTGTCGGCAGAGTAGATGTAATATCAAGTTAAATATAATGTATATGTAATCCTTAATCTGTTGGGGGATCATAATTGTCCATGCTTCCTATCATGTGCTTAGAACTTAGCAAGATTTGGCAGAATATAACACTCACATAGTTACAGAGGTCAGTAATTGACATATTAGCCATGTTTTCTAGCTTGATCAAATATTAATATAGGAGCTAGAAGGTCATGCTCAATGTTCTAACATTAACATTTTGTCCCATGAAATCAAATTAGAGTTATAATTTCGTTTCTACAAGGTCTTAGGCAAGAGGCTGCCAGCCAGACTACTTGTAAAATCTCTTGTGCAAGTACCAGAAAACCAGAATCAAATTCCACTTAGCTTGGATTAAAGGGATATAAGATGATTGCTCAAATTTTATGAAGCCAAAAATTGCATCGAAGTCTTGTCAACTCAAAACAAAAGATGCATCTCTAATAGCTTTTGTGCTTTAAAAAATAATGATAATAAATAAAAGTTCTCTTAGCAGTGCTCTAGTGGGGAAGTCTTCACCCCACTGCTTGCAAGCAGGTGATGTCAAGAGGTTGTTATTGCTGGCGATGCATAAAAGCTGTGAACAGTACTGCCAATGGCCGGTGTAAAGGAAGCCATCCACAGTGAAACCTCCTCCTCCCTCTTTTGATTAAATCCCAACTCTCTGCACAGAAGCAGTGGAATCCTAATACATTATAATTCAAAGAAGATTCTTGTCCAAAAGGTTATGTAAGACATACCATTTTTTTATCATGTTAAGAGTATAATAGATGGTCAAATAAATTTAACCCCCAAATCCAGCATGGAGAGTACTAACTGACCATAATCTCAACAAGCTTCTGGTACCAAGAGAATCCTGAAGGATTCCTTGTGGGATACGATCTTATATTTTTTTTATGATCAGAATCGTTGGACCTGCAGAAAAGGAAGGATGTTACCCAATAAAGTGATACCTGTCAGCGTTTGTTCTACTGTAGCAGCTTGGAGCAAGAACAGGCTTTTCTAATTTTCCAAATTTCAGAACAGTGCATTGCTGCAGGCTATAAAAAATGGCTCTCTGTTCCTTCCCTTCTTTAATTTTGCTTTTGCTGAGGCACTACCCCTAGATGAGTTAGATTGCAGCAAGGATAGGGTCAGTTAGTAGCTAGATTGCAAAGAGGATATTGTCCCTTGGACAATAATAAGACATGCTTCATGTCTCAAACCACAAGATTTATAAAGCCTACAGGAAGGTAATTGTGGGAAGCTTGTGACTCGTAATGGAGGAAGCTTTATTATCTGATCACACCTTAAAAGATTGGATGTCATGTCACAAATGATCATATTGCTTTCGCATTCTTATAATTTTCTTGGTATTGTTGTGACCCCTCACCTTTAGACGTTCTTCGCCGGAGACATGATTTGAAGCCTTCGGATAACCCATTAGCTTCCGCTATCTTTGTGTGAGCAAATAAGACAAAGTAGAAAGAAGGTGGTGGAGGATGACTCACAGGCAATTGTCTCATGGATGCTTTTCCACACTACTTCTTGTCGTCCTTGTTTGATGGTTCTTATGACGCTTGTGCTCGTCATTTTTGCTTTGTTGGATACGCATGGTCACGAAAATGGATGGCCAAGCTAGCCTTGGAGGTCTCAATTGTTCCAAGAAATTAGCCCCTATGATTGGTTGGCAAGCCATGAAATCTGAATACTTTCTACTTGGATTACAGTTTTCCTGATGTTTTTGCCAAGGAATATCATGGGATATAGCAAGCTTCTTGCAGCAATAGCTTATTTATCTAAGCTTAAAAGTTGTCTTTCCATGTCATGATTATGTGGGCTAGGAATAGCCCGGCCGGACACCACACAAAGTTCTTGAACCCAAAACCTCATCTTCTTAGCAGCAGGAGAAGTCTCGCATTTTGACAATGTGCAATTAGTAATGGTTCACAAGAGTACTCAAACTGAAATATAAGCTAACGAATGCGCAATTAAATGTGATGCGAAATCATCTAAACTTAAGGTTAGCTGTTAGAAAATTAAATTGAAAGAAAAAATGAATAGAAAAGAGAGAGAGACATTGGTAAATTAATGCGTCATTCGAACTCTTGCATGCATGACATTAGTTTTATAATGCATACAAATCATCCATCCATCATCATGGAGTTAATACTAATTGCCAAATGGCCTTTGAACTTGCAAGAAATCCGTGCTCTACAAATATATTTTAGAGAAATTGGACCTGAAAAATTTGTCTGCTTAATTTTATGTTTACATTTGAGCTTGATGCCATATAAGATATGCATAGCGAGGACTCTGTGATGGTAATAAATCAAGTTGCATCTTTGCACTAAGTGCTTGCTTGGATGGTATTATCTCTTGCGCTCTGAGTAAAGCCATGAGAGGTCGATGGTTCAATCTGAGGGGCATTGGACCTTTGCTTCCATCCTCAATTAGCTTTGGCTTGGTCTGCCCTCTAGCCTAGGTAAGATCCTTTATGAGTGACGACTCTCAGCCAAAAAAACAAAAGAAAAAGAAAAAAAATCTTGGCACCAATCTCTCACTGCCACATAGGATTTGATGGGGCAAAATGGATTGTCCTATTTTCAGCATGAAGTCACCCAATTCTGATTAAACCAAGCTCAGAAGGCCGACTTCAATAGGCCGACCTCAAAAGTCCAAGCCGACTTCAGAAGGCCAAGCCTAGAAGGCCGACCTCGGAAGGCCAAGCCCAAAAAAATAGACCTTAGAAGGCCGATCTCGTCATCCACATACTGTAGCCATGCCCTGCAGTAGTCTCACCGCACCATGCTTTGCTTGCTGGCCTCGCCACGACATATCAATTAGGGACCATACCCTGTCACATCTATCAACACCATATCGTTCACAGGAACAGCCTATGCCGTGCGCCTCAAACAAGCTCTAGCTCCGCGCCATCTTTTAAAACCCATCTCCTCCCATGATGAGGATGGGTCATACTTCCGCCACCTGCGCATCTCTATGGGGACTATAAATTGCCCCATCAGGTAAGACCTAGGAGACTTTTGGGGACCAACTGAAATCTACTCTAACTTGAGCGTCGGAGGGCCCTCACCGGAACTCCACCGGTGAGGCTTTGTGTAGGTCCACTGGCGCGCGGGAAGCAGCGTCCCTTCTTCATCCCATCCGGCAGCTCTTTCGACTCCCTCGGCGTGGTCACCCTCGGGCCGAA
>JAOXJJ010000482.1:441057-456871 GCA_025769935.1 Phoenix roebelenii
CGCGGGAAGCAGCGTCCCTTCTTCATCCCATCCGGCAGCTCTTTCGACTCCCTCGGCGTGGTCACCCTCGGGCCGAATTTGAACCACAACAGGATTGGTTATCTTAGCTAGCAAAAAAAGGGGGTGATATGGAGCAATACTCATTTCTATAGGAATCGCCCAACTAGAACAATGAATGTTTTGGCCCATGGGCCAGCTGATTTGCCTCCTGCACATAATGTATGGCTTCGGGGTGATTTTGTTTTCAAGCCGAATTATAAAATTACTTCAAGTCTCAAAGAGGATGCCAACAGAAACAAATAAAACGTGTTATATATTTCACCATGTGATGAAACAGTTTGTTCATGTTTAGGCTCTTCAATGATGCTCATGGGATCCTCTCTTCCTCGTCCTTCTTCCTCTTCTGCTATGGTAACACAATCCAAGACCTTATCTAAAATGGCTAGTCAGAAGATATTATTTGAATTCCTTAATTCAAGTACTCAATATGTATCTAATGTATAGTCAATGTGGAACTAAATGCACACCTGCTCGGATCCTCACATACTCCTACCTCGTTTAAGCCCCGGCATCCTCGCAGGGTTAAAAGTCCAAACCCATTTAAATCTAATTACCAGCACCGCGGTCAGGCCATGGTCAGCCTTCATGAACTCATGCTACAGTGTCCTCTAGTTCATATAGGCGATGGGCTGGATCCGCTCTAATATCATTTGTCATACTCAAAAAGACTAGTTGAACAGTGTTATTTGGGTTCCATGGCCCTGTACAATTGCCCAAGATTTTTTCAATACAAGCCAAAGTGGGATTAAACACGCATCTGCTCGAGTCGTTAATCCCATCACAGTGGATCTTATATGACTGTTTCAGATGATCTCAAGCTATGCCAATGGTGTCCCCAAGTTCTTTACTATTTCATTAGACTAAACACGCCACCACTTCTTTTACATATACGACATCCTCACTCGTGCCACAGGAATTCTCCGCAAATACTTCGAGTTTCCCATCTTTGGCCTTTGCTTTCCTACATGGTATTAAATTTCTATGGAATGCTCACTTTGGAGTACCATGGGAACTAGTTCCATCCAAACACATCCTTGTGGAAAAATACTAAGAAAAAGCATAAATATGATTTAATCGTTAGATGTTAGATAATATATTGATACAGTAGTTTGATAGTTAGATTTATAGTCAATTTATTTTAGCTCATTATCTTGCATAATTAATTCATAACATTCAATATTTTAATACAGTAGTTTCATAGTTGGATTTATGGTCAATTTATTTTAGTTCATTATGTTGCATAATCAATTCACCACATTCAACACAACTGAATTCACCACCTTGGTCAGTTCTGAGGACTTAACTTTATCTTTCTAGTTGTTTTTCCACCTCTCTTTTTCATTTTTTAAATTATTCCGGACCTATTCAGAGTCTACTGATGAGGTGTACACATAACCAATCATGAAAATATCATCAATAGTACAAGGAAAGGTCCCTTTATAATAAGTAGCATTTTACTCGTTCATTTGCTCTTATTCCTTCAGGAAATGGAAGTCTTCATAATTTTTCATGCTAAACAATATTCTCATGATTGCATTCGAATTACTTATTAAACACTTATAGATCAACCTATTTAATGGATCCTCATTCATATGTGTAAGCCTAAGATGCCGAGTGTGTAATCAACAATCATAGCATAGACGCATTTTTATTATTACTTAAGCGTCGGCGATTATGCCCATCAACAAGTTGAGCCTAATCATAAACGCGACCTTGCTTTCCGATGGTGGATACTTAATCAAAAGCATACAACAAACCCTTCTGAACCAACAGAAGGAGAGATAATATTGCTTCTAATGTTAAGCACATACCATACATCAATAAGACAAAATCAACTTGCTTGACATTTTTCTTCTTGATACTTAAGTTTACCCTACAAGTTAAATTAGCTCATTCCACATAATTTTATCTAGTATCGATCGGCAGTTTCATAAAGAACAAATTAAAATATTCAGATAGGTATAAGGTTATCACTTTTTTTTTTCTTTTTTGTGAAAACATGGGATATGGTTTTAGTGTAAGGATTGCATTTCTTTGATGGCATTGATGATGTATTATCATACAGGGTTTTAGTGTAAGGATTGCATGTCAATGATCAAGCAATTGTTGCACAGCCACAATTGTTTAGAAGTTCACTTTCTATCAAACTCCAGAATCCGAGTGCTTTTTTCCAATCACTTCTGTAATTATATCATCTGTTGTTTCTCTGACATTCCATTGTGGAGCTGACACTTGCGTAGAACTTTTAGGAATGTATTGTTAATCACAACGGAAACATCCATCATGATGTAGTTTCAAACAGAAATTTAGTAGAGTTGGAATGGATTTCTTGTAGGAATCGGGTCTCTTTGGCCCGCACAGCCTTGATTCTTTCGAATACCTGTCGTAGTTTTAGCCTAATTCTTCTGGTCTATAGGAATAAAAAAAAAATTATGGAGGTCTTTTTTTTTCTCTCATAAGATTTGGGCTGGATAGGTATTGAGATGATATAGGTTCTACCAATAAACTGCTCACTCTATCAATCCAACAGAAATTTCAACCCAATCCTGTTGGATTTCTAGATAAGCCCTTCTAGCCTGTTTGAATAATTCAGCAAGATCGGGCTAAATTTCGCTGGATTTGTGGATTGGGTTGTCTATTTAAGCTTACTAATATCAACCGAACACCTTCGAACCTAAATCATGCAAAAAAAAAAAAAAAAAGACCTTCATAGATTTTTTTTTATCATCCTGTAGACTAATAGGCTCATAGATTGGGATTTAAGCTGAGACTTGAACCTGCTCTTAGAAGATGTGGGTTAGGGTAGCCGACAGGCTCGATTCCTGTAGGATATTTCTAACAAAATCTTAAATTATTGTGGTAATGAAAGATGAGAACTTCAATCCAATTAGTGATAATCTTTTAGGAATTTGAGATCCTTTGCTGTTGTTGATTAAGCGCAACTTACAGCCCGCGGTGTTAATTTTGTCTATCTGCGAGTCTGATTGTCAAGTTAGTTCGCTATTGGCTATCATCTGCTTCACTTTCTTTTAATCCAAATTTTTAGAAAAAATAGCTTTAGATTTTTTTTTCCCCCTTCTTATAGCTTCTTCTAGTATCCAATCTACTGCTCTGAAACCCATGCCCCTTTTGAAGCTGATAATTTTCTTTTATTTTTTTCTATGGTGAAAGTGACCTCTAGGCAGTACTACTGTTTTAAAGGTTTACATCAATGACATTCTGTTGATACACACTGAATTCCCATATAGATGCAAGTCTGCAGTAAGTTAGATTCCCTTGGTCCCTTCACAGTCATTTTTCTGACTCCCTTTGCTTATCTAAAATATATGAACTGCCCAAACTTTTCCCTTTATGGAGAATCCACAGTTCTACTTGGCACATATGTCAAAGATCATGGTGAATTGCTGCCACCTTTGAAAAATCTAAGGGCATATAATAACAATTTATTACAATGTTTTCCTGGGAGAAGTTATGAACCTGATGAGTGCTGCATCATGCGAGAATACAATGTGTGGAATTATGATGGAATCCGATGTATTAGTGCTGGTTTTTTTCATAGTTTCGTGCTGATGCTTCTACCCCTGTTGTTTTGTTTTCTATTTTGTTTTTTGTTGCTTCCTTCTTTCCTCCATGACATTGTAACTCATCACACACTCTCAATCCATCTTTTAAATACCTTTTGTGTTTTTTCGAATAAAGGCTGAGTGGCACCTTTTTGCCTCCCTTATCATAAAAAAAAAAAGAAGAACAAGAGACTTATGAAGCTTTTATCTGTTTAATTTGCTTTGATATGTTTCCAGTCCATGATGCTCGCCGAACATTTTAATCTGGAATCAACAGTCCCATTCAGCACTATCTTAAAAAGGATTAGTTAAATACTTGAAACAGAAAATGTAGGGATACACAACTTGTGCACTGCAAGTTTATTTAAAAAATAAAGCTTGCTTATGAGGTATTAGATTGAGATGTTTGAAAATAATGTATTGGACCATGGTAACAATGTTCTATCTTTTCCCTTTTCTCCTTGGCCAGATGATTTCCCAAATTGTTCTTAGTTTATGATCGAAGTAATCAAAACTAATGTTATGATTTGTATATGTTTTACTCATGACTTGTTCAAGAAACACAATTTGATTTCACATGATCTTTTATTCCTTATAATCTTGGAGAAATTAAGCAAAGATGCCAACAGGGCAGTCTGCCGGGCCTAGTCTTGCAGTGTTTCCTTGCATTTATTGGTCACTAAACTTTTTGCGTATGCCCCAGACTTAGCCCATGGACATCCATTGACCACTAGATAGCTTTGGCCCAACCTATCCTGGGCTAGAAAGCTAGAAGACATGATACATCCTAATAAATTATGAAACAGAGATGCTTAACAAAACCATTCTAAAAGGCTCAACTGACGATCTATCAGCACTAGGAATTAGGGATATGGGATGGTCTCTCTATTTTTATTTTTTTATATAAAACAAAAATTAGGTTGCCCTAACCAAGGTCTTAAATTTTATGGGTTGTTCCGGTCTTCCGACGGAACAGGACATGCTACCATCCTCAACCCTATCTTAACACTTGGGACAGAAGATATCTCAAGACATGCTGATCGGAATGCTTGGACAATGACTGGACGACGGTCCTATCCCGACACTTGCAATGGTACCCTATCCCGATGCCTCACGCAACATTCTGCCGGGACTGGTCATTGGTCCTAAGGTGAGGTTTCATTATATGATACTTCAAAATCTAAATCAGAAAAGAGTAAGGCCAAAGATAATAAAATACTGAAACTAGACATCAACCAGTATAAAAGTAGTTATAAAGATTTCTGTAACGGTATAGAGATGCCTGTTCAGGGTACTAAACAGCTCCCTATCACAATGAGTTGTACATTCCGTCAATTGATTTAATGCTTTATAACTGCTGCTTTTCAGGGGCCTCTTAAACCCTAGTTTTTGTTAAGGAAACCGTCAATTGTGTAATAAAGAAAAACACATAATAATTTGGCTGGATCTTAAGGACCTATTTATCACCCAAAATTAGCCATCTACCCTGATAATTATATGTTAACAAAGTAGGCCTACTTAGGAGAATAATTTAACATAACTGATATTGTGATTCAATTCTTCTTTTACTTAATTCTTCTTTCTCGATCGCCCTATCGATCGATCGTCATTTTGCATTACCATCGGCTAGGCATTTTGTCGTAGCTTTTGGTTTAGACTCTCATTTTAGTTTGATTCCTAGTTAATGTGTAAACAGATCCTAATAATTTTGTTGGTAAATTTCTAGCTCGTAAATTGTATTGATAATTATATCGAAGGACCTACTTGGTTAGATACCAGAAAGGATATGATACGGAAGAGATATGCCGGTGCCTAAAGTTTAGACAAGGAAAAAGTGGCACCATCATGATGCTACCCACCATGTGTGGCAATCATTTTTAATTGAGACAACTTTGATAGGTAGCATCTAAATTATAAGCTCACAACTATGATTGGTTTTTTAAATTTTAATAGATTTATACACACACATATCAATAATCAAGTTATCATATTGTCATTGCCTTTTAGCAAATATATTTCTAAAACTTATTTTATTATTTTTCCTTTTATGATACTACAAGTTATTTGCTCACTTTAGTAGAAGCCAAGGTTTCAAGTAACACTTTTTTTTTGTTTGATCGGGCTTCCAATAGCACATTATCCCATTATAACATACCCCATCAAAATCGTTGTCAATAATTATAAGGATCATTTTTCTACCTCAAAGCGGAATATTTGAAATTTCTAACATTAAATCTAATCACTAACATAATGGTTACTATAATTAATGATGTTAGAACAGAAAATAATGGATAATAAAAGAAAATAACAGCATTATTCTTCTTTTATTATATATTAGATAAAATATTTTTTTGGTACATTGCCTACTCACACTAATCTCACATGAGTATAGCCAGCACAATCAAGAGAAAGAAAACTTCTCAATGATCAAGGAACGTCGAACTCCCGTGTTTAGAGAATCTCTCTGGTGTGCTGGGCGGCATAGGTGGCAACTCAATCGGCCATCCTGTTCACTTTCTGGTACACATGGATAGCCTGGAAGGTATCACACTCCTTCACCAACTGTCAGATGTCGCCGAGGAACGGGTGCTCTGCTCACCACCATCAAGTTCTCCTCCAGAATGATGTGTCTCGCCCCTAACACTCGTCTTGCATAGGCAATGCCTTACCATGCGGCCTGAAGCTCCACCCTTAATACTGAAGCCTCGAAGGAGCGGCGCCCCCCAGCAGCAACCAATCTGAACGCCTGATATTTGATCACGAATGCAGCTCCAGCTCCACCACCACCAAGCAAGCTACCATCAAAGTTCACCTTGAGTTGGCCAGGGAAGGGGGAATTCCCAAGAAAATTCATTTTTTTGATTGTGCAATCTTTTTTGAAGGAATTTTTGAAGAAAATTCAACCATTGTTTATGTTCTAATACTCCATTATAATGAAAATATTCATGGTTATTTATCTTGATAACATAACGGGCGCGACGTAAACCATTGCAATGATTGTTATAACAGTTGTAACACCATTAACCATTTATTTAAAACCATGGTAGATGCCTTGCATGATTCTGTCAAAAGATTTTGTCCCAAGACTAAAGTGCCATCATCTCTTTCATGTATTTTAGTAAACAAAGCTGTGCATCAATTGGAAGCCATCGCATGGCCTATTGGTGTTCATCGCCTTATAACTAGGAAAGTTTGGCATGTGATGATGCTCTCTTAATCAACAAAAGCTTTCAATCTAAAGCCTCATCTAATAGTGATAGCGATTGGACTTTGATAATCCGAGCCTTGTAAGCAAAGACTTGTTGCCTCCTATGATCAAAATGTCCACTTCCTACTTTAGCAAGTAATCGAAAGCTTTGTCCTTACGGCGAACGACAAATGTCAACTGTTTTTTGTTGGCAATAGGAATTATTGGTGGCATGTGACCCATTGACATATCGGCCATTGGGATATAAATAAGGCATAGCCTGAGCTACATTATTTTAGTTTAAAATTATTGATTTGAGTTAAACAAAACAATGGGTTGCAATGTTTGACCATTTAACTTGTTTAACTTATTTTAATCCATCGTGGATCGGGCTAGATTATTGTTTAATAAAATAATCAGATTTGGATCGGAATTTTTGACTTGTTTAATAAATCTGTCGAGTTCGGATGGATAGATTTTTAATCTATTATGCATCCAATCCGATCCATATTTTGATTGATCCAGGCTAGATTACTTGTTTAATAAAATGATCCGATTTGGATCTGAATTTTTGACCTATTTAATAAACTTGTCGAGTTTTGGATAGATAAATTTTAATCTATCATGTATTCAGCCCGACCCATATTTTGTACGATCCAACCTAATTATCACCTATTATTCATACATTTTAAACTTTTGCGATTTCTAAGATAACACATGTTATTATAGCTAAAGCTTTGGGATTAGTTTAATGGAACATAATGGGCTCATGTTCATTGAGAAATGAAGGACACCAAAGCTTTTTTTTTTGCAGTATTTGATTTGACAAATGAGTAATGGTGGATGCGTTCTAAAGTGACATCCATTGTAGGTGGTGGCTCTTTTCCGTTGAGCAGCAGTTGTAGCCCCGGCCTGACAAGTACAGCCCATCAAACTCTAACCAATAGACAAGCATATATGGCATCCTAATTAACTAGATGCATCACTTGTGTTAGGACTGAAAGGGACCCGATGCTTGAAGTCTTAGGTCAGTTATGGCTTGCCAAAATGGATTTGGGTCCATCGATTGACAAGTTTCTTCTTAGCACTTGCACTGAAAAAAGATCATCTGCTCCAATACAAAAAGATGAACTTCTACCATTGTTATATATATATATATATAACCTTGCTCGGACTTAAACTACAACTTTTAGGTCACTAGAGATGATAGAAATTCTACCATCCTGAATTTAATGTTTTTTGTTTTTTGATTGAAAGGGAAGCAAAATAAGCCACCCAAATTGAAGAGAAAAACAAATTTACATCAAGATGATAATGATAGTCTACATTAAAGAAAAATTTAGATGTTGAGTGGTGAGAAAAAGAAAAACAAAGAAGATTTAAATATTAGGTAGTGAGCTTGGATCATCCCAACTGCCGGGAAGAACTTTTGATTACATAAAATTGACCATTCACTGAAGAAGTGCAAACCGGCAGAAGCGATGGAAGGATATTTATTAAAAAAAATTCTAGCATTTCTTTCCTTCCAGCAAACCCTAGCAATGGCAACCAGCAACATAAAAATAATAAACTTATATGGTCCGGAGAAAATTCAGTCACCAGCCAACGTAAGAATTTTCAAAAAAAAGGCTGGCCGGCGTCGAGAAAGATTTGACATTCCGTAAGTAACTCTGTGATTTTGAAAATGGAGATAATGAAAGCAGAATTCGTTATCTCTCCTCCCTCCCACATGTTCAATCTTTTTTTAGCGGTTTCTCCATAGATCTTTATCATTAACGCAACCTTCGTTTTGCTCCTCGACTAACCTACGATGATTCTGGCAGCTATAATCGCAGGAACACATGAGTAGCAAAAGAGTAAGCCGCTCATGCTATGCTGTACCAACCAATTCACACCTATTTAGGAGAGGGTTAAAAGAGATATATGATGGATCTGTTTTTCAATACTTCCTATCTTCCTGCTTGGAAATCAGTATCTCTTGCAATGACTCTTTTTTTTCTTTTTTTTTTTTTTTGATGTTAATAGAGGACCCATGAAGCAAGAAACTCTACAGAAGTCCAATGAGCAATATTCCAAGGCAAAGTTGACTGCTTGATGGCACCAAGCATCCTTTTGTTTTTTTACTGTTGCCTTCACTATTGCTCGTCCGTGACCATGAATGAGCGGACGACAAGGATGGTTGACACAAGAGATTGACATAAGATCTCATGTCCCGCATGTTCCACCAACCCTAAGATATCATTGTTACAATATTATTCCTTACCTACCCAAATCTAATCAACATTTTTTATTAGAATGATAACCAACTCAAGAAATTTGCATTCAAATTATACTGTTTAAGTTTTGCTTCAAAACTTAATTTTCAATTTTTTTTAGTATTCTTTTGATATATTATCTATTTTTCTATTTCTTAAAGCACAACCAAGACCTTCGTTCTCGTCTTGGTTTTTCGTCTAAAGTTTAAGTTGATAAAAATGAACCAACAATATATATCAAGCTTAACCCTCTTTATATATCATCTAAATCGGCCTTGGTGCTCGTCAAGCCGTCTTAGTATGCACACTGAGTGTTTATTTCTAATTTCTTCTAGTATCTTAATTTTTAATTAAATAAAAATTAAAAATCCTGATCCTTTGGCTGATATTTTTTTTTGTTGGATGAAAATAGTTAGATGGTCAAAAATAAATAAAAATTAAAATAATTTCTTAAAGTAATAAATAACATACAATTAGTTACTTTGATTGAAGGGCTGATATTTCAAAATATCTCAATATTTATATATAGCTGGAAATCTCGACGTATGTACATGGAGATAGAGAGAGTCAAAATAAAAATCAGAAAGCAGATCTGAAAGAAGTACGGACTCATTTGGTTCATATAAAAAAATTATTTTTATTAAAATACCTTTTAAAAAAAATATGATGTCTAGATATATAATGTCAGAAAAAATATTTTTATATTTAATTAATTATGAAAAAGAGGTATATTTTAGAGTGATTTATGTTTGATTTAACGTCTAATTTCTGTAAAAAATTGTACAAAATATTTACTATGCTTTTAATAAAGAGAAACATCTTATTCTATATCTAGAAGCTTAGGAGTATATTTCAAAAAAAAGATCCCATTTCATAGCCGGTGAAAATTAGTTTTTTTTCATATCCTGCATAATTTTTTTACTATATTTTCTTCGTACTATATTTTTTTCTCACCTATTTCCGCGAACCAAACATAGTTCTAAAATTCGTTGGATCATGGGATATCCAAACAAGAAAACTCACTCGGTTTTGAAGGCCAACAGAAAGAGGAACAAAAATTATATGGAGTGGATGCTAGAGAAAAAAAAAAAAAAAGAGAGGCTTTCTATTTTACCATATTTTATTTAATATGCATATTAAAGAAAAAATTCAAAAGTCATAGTTTTCTTCTACTAACGGAGTCAACAGTTTTGTGATTAAAAAAAACTAAAAAAAAATTGTAGTACATACTACATGACCAAGTACCACACCAAGCAAATTAATTATTTAGCAAGTCAATACATACATTTAAGTAAATTGATACATAATTTCTAGAATATGCTATTGACTAATATACAGTACACGGTTGGATAATATATACTTAGCAAATTAGTCATACACACACTTCCAAACAAATTAATACGTAGTTTTCAAAATATAAGATAATATTCATCAATATATACTATATGGCCAGTGATACATATATATACTCCAAACTTATTTAAATATATTTGTAGATAAATTGATACATAATTTTCAGACCGGCAAGCTCCATTAATACTAGAATCTTATCTTTATAAGATTTTTATTTTTTTTAAATAGATACTAAAAATATATAAAAAAAATAAAAATTCCGCTTCATCGGATATCTTACAACATTCGCTTCATAAACATTTTTAATTTTTTTCTTTTCTTTTTTTACCACTCTTTTCTTAAAAATATCAAAAATAATAATAGTAGTAAATAATAATGAAAGGACAGAGAGAGAGAGAGAGGTGATGCTGCTGAACTGGTCCCCTTCCTCTTTATGGCTTCCGTTCCTGGGCTCGAGAAGGGCTCTATCTCTGACTCCATCGTGTTCACCGTTGGATCCTGGCTTCCTTGTTTATTTGGTTTGGGATCCCCCACCCCATTTATCCTCCTCCATTTTATATGTTCTTGGTTCCTGGTAGCTTCCCTTCCCGGGAGGGTACGTACGTGATATGACATGATAAGCTGAGGCCGCCCCCCCGTCAGACCAGCGCCGCTTTCTCTTCTTTCGGGCCCTGCGACCAGCTACTTCTCTATTCCCCTCCGTACCCTTCGCTCTTATCTCCTCTTTTCCCTCTCCAACTTCTGTATTTTTTTTTTTTACTCCGTTTCTCTTCCTGGTCAGGTATTTATAAAGATAAGTTTATAACCTTACATTGCTTTGCATTGCATTATAATGGATCCAGTTATAGATTTTTTTTTCTTTTCTTTTTCCTTTGCAAAGAATGAACAGTCTATAATTAATAAGGCCATGGTTATTCAGAGATATACCCAGACATCGTCGTAGCAATTTGGATGGTTATCTTTAGCTACCTAATGAACAGTCTCTCCTTATTTTATCTATTCATTTTACCTTTTTTTCCATCTCTTTATTATTTAAAATGATTTTAAATTTATTACTTTTTAAAATTATGAAACTATTTCTTATAATTAATATGTTTCTTGTCACTAATACTCAATAGTTAATATATATAATATATTTTATTTTTATGAATTTAATACTAATAAAAGAAAAGAAACGGGAGCGAAAAAAAGCAAAGATTAGAACAAAATTATGTATCTGAATAATACCGAGATGATACTATCTTGGCCTCGTCCTCGACTAATTTTAGATCCAGAACAGGATCGGCAACTTTGATTATAATAGCTACGGTTATCTAATAAAATCTTATATACTATAAAATTATCGATTATAAAAACCATTTATATATATATATATATATATCATATCAAAAGATAACAAATAATAATAGAAAAATACTGTTGTTATTATTTATGCAAAGCATTGTTTGCTCAACAAAAATTATTTTTAAAAGTGGTGAAAATTTAAAAAATTATTTTTTTTTGGCAAATAACAACTGTTACATAAGATGATAATGGTGGCCAAATAAGGACATTTATTTAAATATTTGTGAGGATCCATACGAACGTGTGTTTAGTCCTACATCGGTTATTTGCTGGATAGATTTTGAGTATTTATACAGAGTCAAGGAACCCAAATAATAACTTCCGGCTAGCCATTTTGGATGAGGTTCTGAGTTGTTACAAATGGTATCAGAGCGGACCCATCCTATAACCTATGTGGGCCATGGGACACTGCAACACGAATTCATTGGGGCTGACCGCGGGTTGATCGTGGTGATTTGAATAGATTTGAACACTTAGCCTAACGAGGACGCCAGGGCTTGAACGGAGGGAGTATGTGAGGATCCATGCATGCGAGCGTGTGTTTAGTCTTACATCGGTTATTTGCTGGGTAGATCTTGGATATTTATACAGGATCAATGAATCCAAATAATACCTTCCGGTTAGCTATTTTGGGTGAGGTCCGTGTTGTTACAATATTCATTATTGGTATGTGTAAAAATAATGTGATGCATCTCTTTTGATAACGTAATGATAGCCGTTATATAGTTTAGATCAGCCAATCTTTTTAAAAAACCATGGTTTGTTTCTTGCAATTACTGTGGCATGTACTTGGGTACCATGGAAAGGGATGGATCATGAAGGAGCCTGGCGTCACGGAGCCAGAATTATTAGGGGTTGGGTTAGGTGAAGCTGTCACTGGGATCACTTTCGAACCTAAAAAGCTGGATAGCGAGATGTACGCTTTCAGTTGGTTCGGACTTGGGATGATTGGATCATCGGTGACGTTTGGAAGTTTTGCTCGCATTCTGAAGCATGACTCACTGTGTATCCTTCTTTGATAAGAAGTACTACGCATTGCTGCAACTTTCAATCTCGTGGATACTCTCCCACCTCATGGTGTTCTTCTTTCAGGAGCCTGAATTCTTCCAAAAAGATTTGGAATCAAAGTTGTGCAATCACGGGCATCCGTTCATGCATGATGAAACAGTGATACACGATACAATCAAACTATGTACACAAAGAAATTGCTGTATCACACATAGCGTGCGCCTTGATATGTCATGATCGGAGTCATGCTATGGATGGCCATGATTGTAGAACTAGACCGGCGTGTTCAATTCTTAAACTCGAAAGGAGTTCGAGAGAGATTGTCGAGCAACTCTCCATCTAGGGTTATTTATTTCATGCGACCAAAAGTGGCTGAAATATCGATGGCTAAATTTATATATAGCTGATTTTTGCCTAATAGGGAGAAACTAATCTCCATCCATTACCCAATATCGATGCATGTTGTAGACAAATTAAAGACGTGTATCAACCAAACTCGTGTCCAAGTCTCACTAGAGGAGCAAGGGAGTTTGATGTTAGGATCGGATCTAAGTCAAAAAGGCTATTATATTGAAAATAATCTTGAAGATTTAATTAAATAAGGCCAATAACTATAAAATTTAGGCAAGTGGGAAAGCACCCTGCTGCCATATCGATTAAAAGTTTTATCTGATCAAAAAGCATATTATGAGGAATATCGTTTATTTCTCGATCCAACCACATTCTATATTTGCATTAAATCAAATTCTAGCCTACCCTCACATTTTTTTTCTTTTTTATCTATAGAGCTCTTTCAATTTTTTTAGTAAGAAATGAATAGATTCTATAACCATAAATAGATGTATCTAGTTATTATAAATTCTATCTTGAATTGAATAAAAAATCTAATTCTCTTATTTGACTTCTTTCTCTTATCTTGCTAGTGCATTACTAGGTAGATCTTCTTGCTTAAGGAGATATGTCCATGTATACAAAATGATCTTTAATGTTCTTTTTGAGGATGAATATTTAGCAGCAATGTACTAATAAGATAGGAGGAAGAAACAAGAATAAAGCACTTTCTCACTTATAAAACAATGGAG
The DNA here is from genome assembly GCA_025769935.1 of Phoenix roebelenii. Classification (NCBI taxonomy): domain Eukaryota; kingdom Viridiplantae; phylum Streptophyta; class Magnoliopsida; order Arecales; family Arecaceae; genus Phoenix; species Phoenix roebelenii. The sequence goes on from JAOXJJ010000482.1 coordinate 454,910, forward strand.
AAGAGAACTTAAAATTTCATTTAACTCAAGATGGTTTTTGTGGTGGCTAGGTGCTCATATTTATAGTTATAGGACCTTTGAATCCATCTACAAGTATGTCCATATTAATTTTTAGGTGAAAATGTATATAAATATTATAAATAAGAGAAAAAAAGGATATTTCTGATAACATGCTAGGATTTGATTTGGTGCATATGTAGAAAGTGATTAAAAAAAAATGTTCCTATAATATATATCTTCATTGAATATGATCTTGATGTCCGGTCGTTCTGAACTTACTTAGATTTTATTAATACCAACTTTATTTAATTAGATCTTTACAATTATTTCTAAACTATAGTAGCTTCTAGAGATGCTAACCTAACATCAAAACCCTTTGCACTTCTAGGCAATCTTGGACACGAACCAAGTCAAATACATGCCAGCTAGGTCAAATTTGTGCATCACTATACCCACTCAACCCCACCTAAGTCCGGACTAGAAGAGCTAGGATTTTGCTAATCATAGCACCAAGCGGAATTAAGATTCATCCTCTTGCTCAAGTGACAAGAGGCAATAATGTCCAAACTTCTTTTTGTTTAGATTGATACAATTGCAATTAATCAAATCAAGCTTATATATCTTTTATGTGTCCATCTTTTTGTTGTATTTATATAACAATAGCACAATAGCTAGAGTTGGGAAGTGCAATGAACATGAGAAGAAGTGTGAACACAGAAGAAGTATCAACAACCGTGATACTCTTTCAAATATTTTTTTTAAAAGAAATTATATCATATATTGTTATTTAAGCAAAAAATAAACTAGCAAAGCTATGCTTTTCGAAAATGATAGTAATAGAATACCCTTGTGGATGGAGGATGGTGGTAATACGGCTATAGTACATAAAATAAGTTGTTATTTCTAAATTTACAAGATAATTGAAATATTAAAAAATATTTTGAGCACATGAAAAGTGAAAATTTTAATGAGCAACATTTATATTTTCATATAACAACTTTTACACAAGGATGATAACTAAATAAAAAGTATTGTTCAAGCACCCATTATACAAGCCTACAATTGGGACTAGGAATGTCATTATTAGACTCAAACCAATTACCAATCCAGTTTGCAAGCTAACCTTGCAAAATCAATCCAATTCTTGGAAGATGCATGTGATTAAGAGCGTGATTAGCCATTCATGGAGTACGACATTAGATTGATGATAATTTGGTAAAGGTGGTGGCCACCTTATAGTGTTTTCCTTTACAAAAAAAAAAAAAAAATGTAATGCTTGATTCAACAATGAAAAGGTCAGGTTAATTACGTTAAGCCTGCAGTTGGATCAAGAAAAAGAAGGTTAATAACGATTATCCTTAAATTAAGTAGAGCAAATTGGTTAGAAGAAGAAAAAATCTTATAGTCCTAGAAAAATGTCTGCATTGAAATGATATTTTGGGATACTAAAGAGACCTAGTCTGTCATAAATTATGACCTCAAGCCTGTATGTAAATTTCACCAAGCACAAGCTCACCTAATAACAATATCATCATGCAACATACATTCCCAACTCAATTCAGAAAAGAAAACTACAGAACGACCAAATGATTAACTAGCTAAATAACAAAGTCCTTAATAATGTTTGGAACCATCTTTGGAAGTATAGTGTATTTAGAGGCGTGTAGTGGATCATCATTAAAAAGAAGGTACCTCTCGTGCAGGTTATACAAAATATATTATTTCAATTACTAAGCAGTTACCATATATATTATTAAAATATTTGTTGAACAAGAAAAAAATAATAAAACTAAAAGAAAGAAAAATAATTTTATTTTTTTATTTTATTATATACGGTATATTTTGGAGGTTATATATATTTGTATACAGACTTCATACTAAAAAATAATATAGGCAGATATAACGTCATTCTATTGGAAAAATAAAATATTATTTTAATAAAAAATAATATAAATTGACAAG
>JAOXJJ010000482.1:466292-493683 GCA_025769935.1 Phoenix roebelenii
CAGTAGTAGGAGAAAGAAAAGCTGAGCCTCCTGAGCTCGACCCTTTTTACGACCCCTGACCCCATGGGCCATGGCCGGGACACGGAGAAGGGGGGGTAGGAGCATTAGAGAGGGGCCCGTCCTGGCTTCTCTACACGTGTCTCATTCTTCTGCAGTCTCCTCCTTTTTACCCAACTTTCCTTCCTCTGTTCTCGTCCTTCGGACCTTCAACCCAATTTATTTATATCCCGATTTACCGTTGTCACTCGTTAATATCCATCACGTGACCTGGCCTGATACTAATGTCACGACCCCAGCTAAAGAAAACAGAGAGAGAGAGAGAGAGAGAGAGAGAGAGAGAGAGTTAACGAAGGTTACACTTCAATATTAAGCAGGAGAAAGAAGGTGGAGAGAGAGGGGAATAGAGAGGTAATTGAAGGGAAAATGGGTCAGGGAGGAGGGCCGAAAGCTGAGGGCTTAGCTTTTAACAACAGCAGGGTAGGCGGCAGCGGCAGCAGCAGAGAGTGGCAGTGAGACAGAAGCCTGCGAGGAAATAAACAAAGAGAAGGGGAGAGAGAGAGAGAGAGAGAGAGAGAGAGAGAGAGAGCGAGAGAGAGAGAGAGAGAGAGAGAGAGGAGGGAGGAGAGTGATCGAGAAGATCTCGATCAGAAGGAATTTCAGAGTCCCCACAGCCAGCCCCAAGCCCCCTTCACTTCTCCCATGATAAACCCCCACCCGCCAAAAACATAGCAAAAAAAGAAAAGAAAAGAAAAGAAAAGAAAGAAAGAAAGAAAGAAAGAAAGAAAGAAAGAAAGACCATCCCCAACAAGAAATTGCGAAATCTAAAGTCCCCACTTATGGGTTACCTTTAGATTCACACAGGAAGGTATAGATATATAATTGGTGATCTATAGACGGATACTTAGAGAGAGAGAGAGAGTCCGATAGAAGTAGGGAGAGAGAGAGGAGGGGGAGGGGGATCGAGGGGGGGAGGGGTATATAAGAGGAGGCATAAATTTAGACACAAGACTAGCCGGGGTGGCTTCTGGAAGGCGATTCCCATCCGACACCGGAGCGTTCGCGGATTGGGTGGCGTCATCCGCAACCGGCCGAGGAGACGATCTCTGCCTCGGTTTTAATGCCGGAGGAGGCGGAAGCGGAGGAGGAACCGGAACCGGAAGCGGCGCAGCCGCAACCGCCGGCGGCTGGGGATCCATCTCCTCGGCCTCGGGCCGCACGGGCGGGCTCAATTATGGCATCGCAGACATGGGAATGGTCGGTCTCCGCGATGTCCTCGTCGTCGCCCCCGCTGGATCGTTCCATCCACAGTACCACGAGCCCTTGCCCTCCTCCGCCGAGCACCCGATCATCCCCCTCCTCACCGCCGCCCCCTGCCTCGTAGATGAGGCCCACGACGGCCCCGGCGGCCGACCCAAGCCCGCCGGCGGGATTCACCTCTGGCAGGCACAGCCCCCTCCGCCCCCCCAGAACCCCGGCCCTAACCCTAACCCTACCTTCTCCTACCTCAAGAAACCCGTCCCCACTCTCGACCCCGCCGGCATTCTCGCCGGCGGTGGAGGGGGCACCTCGACGTGCCAGGACTGCGGCAACCAGGCCAAGAAGGACTGCAGCCACCGGCGGTGCCGCACCTGCTGCAAGTCCCGTGGATTCGAGTGCTCCACCCACGTCAAGAGCACCTGGGTCCCCGCCGCCCGCCGCCGCGAGCGCCAGCTTGTCACCTCCTCCTCCGCCGCCGCCGCCGCCGCAGCCGGCTCCTCCACCTCCACCTCCGCTCCCAAGAAACCCCGCCTCATCTCCTCCCAGACCACCACTACCGCCTCCCACACCTCCAACTCCAACACCCCTCCTCGCAGCCTCGACACCAGCTCCAGCCACCAAGGTACTCTCTCTCTCCTCCCCCCCTCCTTAATTCAGCTTAATTATCGTTAAATTTAAACTGCTACCTTCCAATGTCTATATACAATACACGTGTTTGGTTGTGTTCGTTTCTCCCTCTCTCTTTCTCTTCCTTCACTCCCACTTGCTTCCAGATGCGACCCTTCGCGACAGCTTGCCTGGGCACGTTCGAGCGCCGGCCGTGTTCAAATGCGTCCGCGTCACGTCCATCGACGACGGCGAGGACGAGTACGCGTACCAAGCCATGGTCAAGATCGGCGGACACGTCTTCAAGGGCTTCCTCTACGACCAAGGCGTGGACGACGGGCGGGACGAGGCGAGGAATGATGCCATTCCAAACATCTCGGAGCTCCATCTCGGGGGTGGCGGCGCTGCTGCTGCTGCTGCTGCTGGTAGAAATGGCTCCTCTTCCGCCGCCATCATGCCGTCCGACGACTACGGCGACGGACCGCCCGGTGGCGGTGGATTCCTTGGAGGTACTACAAGCTATGGTAACCCAATAAATTGAGCTCTCCTCACTGCATCTAAGGTTCTATTTTCCTTTCTCTCATTCTCGACTCAACTGTATGAAATCGTCAAGTCATGCATGAAGGTCAACGAGGAGTTGTTTCAGCTATTGCTGCTGTTGTTGTAAACATATGTCTCTCTACTCGACTTCTTAGCTTCTTTTTTATGTCCTTTTTGCTGCTGCTGCTACTAGTGCTGTTATTATTATTGCTTCTAATAATTACTTCTCATGGTGGTGATGATAACTAGATCCTATCTTCCTATGAGAAGAGAAGAGAGAAAGAGAGAGGATCACGGACGGATTGCACTGTTTGTAAGTTGATTGGTAGTTTTTTAAGCTGTCTTCCTTTATGCTCATCTCTATTGAGCTTTCCTGGTTTGGGATGGATGGATTGGGGTGCAACACTGCTCGACTGCTGTGGCGTATCATTCAGCGCCCTATTCGTGACTATTTCGTTTCATGTGATCTTGTGGTTGCGGGGCTCAATGTTTGACCGCCGGGGTCCCCTTTTTCTTTGCTTTCTAGCCATCTAATGGTTTTTACAAGGGTCGGTGAGTGTGCTGTAGCGCATCTCATTGGAACTTGAAACTGATTGACGCTTTCTCCTGCAAAGCATTGTAATGCATGTGGCAGAGGAATTTTTTTTTCAACGCCTTGGGCGATAAGCATGGCTGCTTTACTCCCTTTCTTCCTTTAGCAAGGGGGAAGTAATGTACCATACCGAGCCGTGTTGCTGCTTTTCCTGATTTTTTGTGCATTCCCATTTATTCTTGCCTGTGAAACCCATCACATCCGACTAAGTATTGCCTTGTTATTTTTACTGTAGTTTTGCCAAGCTTTTCGTACGTCTTTCTTTTTAAATGTTGCTGTCTTGTAGAGCTGTCTAATCAACGAAGTATACCGCTTAGGTTGTTTTAAAGGAATGAACTCCAGTACTTAAGAATTATAATAGGCTTCAACAATTCCTTTATTTTTCTGCTGTAGCGCACTTAGCAACCTACAATCACGGCATTGTACAATGAATGGGATAGAGACGCTTTCTGCTCCTGCCAACATATGCGTATATATTATGTGATAAAGGTTAACACATTTAGATGTTTGACTGTAGGTACGTTTCTTACTTGAAGAGCTCTTAACTTTTTTGTGTGTGGCTAGCCAGGTGCAAAAGTAATGGATGATATACGTTATACTGAATGGAAAATTTAGAGTGCTGTACATTTTATTCCAAAACATGCAGTCTTCATGTTAGTTTGTGCGTGTTAAATACCTTTCTTTTTTTTCCATCAAGGGAAATAAGCTGGGAGATAGAATTTTCTCTTCTTCCTAGCAATGGACACAGGTTAAATATAGTTATAAGATTTAGAAACAGCCGTTCACAAAATCTTGTCAGTAAGACCACCTAGCATGCATAAAATAATACATGTTAATAGGATTTTAGACGTAAGGTTTTTAAAGATTTCTGGAATTCAGTTCTTTTAGAAGTGGAAGTAACATCTTAGGCAAAGGTCTAGTTTCATCGGGCAATGCCTTAGACATCTTACCGGACCAGTTTCTTTGTGGAATTCGCTATTCCTGAATAACATTCCAGGTTTTTAATTGCTTGCTGTTTGTTGAGAGATCTTTTAAATTATATAATTGATCTGTGTGCAAAGAATTTATGACTGTGAATTCAATGTTCAATTTTAATTGTTTGTTGTTATATTTTGACTGAACTAGAATGTGGGATCTATCAAGATACGCGATGAAGGCTAACTAGAATATTTTATTCATGCATATTGTGTAGATCATGTTAATAACTTAACAAATTTTTTTCATCTTTCCTTCAACTACAGCATATGAACATAACATCTTACTGCAACACCACTTTGGGGAACTTCCAGCGTAATCATTATTGTCCTGCTAAAGGACAGTAATTTGGTAAAGCCATATCATAGCTGCCACAATAGCCAGATTTAATGGACTTGTCACTCTATAGTAGTCATGTTATGGGTAAAATCTATAGGGCATTCTTTATCTACGTATTCTGGTGACATTGCTTTTAATGTTATTAACATGCAGTGCTGTTATGGTTACAAGGTCATTCCAATATTGAATTCTGAAATTCAATCTGAATTTCATTATGATATTGGTCTGACGTGCTTCTACATGTCATATTATATCCTGATGTCTGGGGTAGTTTATGCTTCTATGTGAGGCATGTTTCTTATTTGTTATTTGTATACAATACTATGAACACCTATATTTTAAAGTCACTGGTAAAAAGGGTTGTGTTTCAATGATTACTCTTTTAGGATTTTTGTGTTGGTGTAACAGACATTTAAAATTAATGTTTTCAAGAGTTCACTATTCTAATTATCAAACATCTTATTAGTTACATTTAAAATTCTTAATAAAAAAAGTATATTGCCAGTGATGCAATCTTTAACATTGGACTTATTGTATTGCAAGCTTGAAATTGCTCTTCATTAAGAATTTTGTATTATCACTGAACTTATTGTATTGCAAGCTGGAAATTGCTCTTCAGAATTATCATGTAATACATATACATTGTTTAATGGACATATATCTCATCTGGGATATTCCTGTACATGCATTCGCAGTGATGAAGATGACATACTAACATGATTTACTATTGTATATCCTACTATAACGTTTCATCTATATAACTAAGCAATGAATTCAATTTATTTGAGTATCGTAATATTTTGATATGCTTGTAAGAAATTGCCAATCTAGAATTCATGCAGTTTGACCAACTGTACTAAAAAAAGGACTGCCAGAGCATGAGCCTCCTTCTATGGTGGAGTGTGGGGAGGGTTGGATACATGCAACCTTGCCCCAGAAAGGTTGTTTCTGTATTTAGAACGCGACCTCCATATCATAAAAGGGCCAATCTTTCTGTTGTACCGATGTTGTTTGACTAACTGTTCTATCAATATAAATTTGTCATATCTTATCAGTTTGTGATGATCACGATAATTGGTTCTTGTATGAGATCTCTCTTCCACCTTTGGATATTGTCAATGCACATTGAGTTTGCTGCTCTATTTTGGCTGATTATTTGATAATTTGGTCAATGACTAAGATCATACAATTATTCTAGCAGCTTTTAGCAGATTATCACGTTCAATGGGTTCTTAAATATAGTTAGATATTCACTTAAGCAAGGTCAGTGCCTTCTAAAGATTTTAAACTTATTAAAGAAATAATTTGTTTTAGTGGATGTAGTTGCTTAAAATGTTACATGTATTAAACCACTCGAATGTGGCAATTTTCTTGTTCTCATAGTCTAGGAGGTACAAGTTTAATAGTCATGAGTACTTATAAAGCTAAAAAAAATTGTATTTATTGATGCCATTTTTTTTGAACTCAATGACCTTATGAAATACAGTTGTGTCCATCATATGTTTTAAATCTGTTGTGGGGCTTAGTTCATTTATGTTTCTGGATTTTATGATTTGATGCAATGGTGCTATCTCTTCTGTGGCTAATTATGTATGCCGTTCACTTGGAAAGACATGCTTGCAGATGTCTACCACATGAACACTGGTTTCATGACATGCTTGGAGATGACAACTGTGCACATACTATTTTCATGGTTAATATCAAAGCATAAGATAATTCCTTTGTTCTCAATCTAAAAGCTGATGCTACAGCTGCCCTATTTGATGCTATTCTAGCAGCCAATACATGCATCCTGTTCACTATCTACTGGTAATAGAAGTGCCTGAACAATTCTGATAAATATGATTTGATACAGAATAAATGATATTTGAAATGTCATTGCCCTCATGTTTTGTAGGTTGATATGTGATTAATTTATCTCATGTCGAGACTGTTACAGTGGCATAATCAGGACCCAGCAATTTTTTATTCCCATTGAGTGTTGTTCCATGTTTTGTCTTGTCCAAGTGTTCGTAAGTAGGCACTCCAGATTTAATAATTAAAAACTTAAGAATCTGGGGGGCAAGTTAGCATGTCGAGCAAAACGAGATCTGGTTAAACCTGTTAACATGACTACAGCCAATCTTGGAGTGGTCGGTGGTCTGTGCTATTGTTGAAGTTGCCATCTCTTTGTACTCTAATGATTCATATGGAGAACTCTGAAGAGTTGGGGAATAAATTATAGAAATGCTTGTCCTTGTGACTTGATTGGGGTCAGCGGGATCTCTATACACCCAGTTATACACTTAGGTTTAAGTGACTGGTGAAAAAGCTTAGGAAAAAGGTTTTTAGTGTGCTCTGCGGAAGGTAGATTATACATAATCATGTTGTGGATAGCGCTAAAACTGAGATCTTTGATGGAACAAGAGAACATGTTTCTTGCATTTATTCCTGTCATATATGAAAGCTTCTAAATAAGCATGATATTATTTTTGCTTCCTTAAATTGTTCTCTATTTTGTTATCTTGACTGCTTGCTTGGAAGAAGTAGTGGTAAGAGTCAAGAAGTAGCAACATTAATGGAAAAAGGTTCGTAAATAAACTTCTTGTACCCAAGATCATGTTGAAGATAGGCTTGCTCATGATGTATGCTTGATCAGTTAATGATTTTATTCCTGTAAGCTACTGTAATATTGAATAATTTGTTTCTTGAATAAAATATGTTGCCAGAAGAATAGCATGATTACCTAACACTGTCTTTACTTGAAGTTGGAAAAACAGATGTTATATGACTAATTAAAGCAAGATAAGATGCTAGTAATATCCATATTGGGAAGTTCCTGAAATGCTGTAATAAAACTTGACCATGAGCTTCAGGTATCTTACTGAAATTCCAGTTTGGGCAAGAGATCTAGCGGTGATGATTATTCTTATTTTTTTCTCAGTTTAACACATTGCAAATTTAGTTCTAATATGGAGATTTCTGTCAGAGAATCAAACTTGAAAGCTAAACCTAAAACTTGGTTTTAGCATTTTGTTCTTTGTGGGAAAAATGTAGTGAAGGGAAGTTCTGAGTAAATTAAGGCAACTTAGCCAAAACAAGTTTGGATTTCCACAATTTCTAGAGCTTTTATGTTTTACATTGTATAAAATAAAGTTTTTTTTATGTCTTGTTGACTATTGGGATGGAAATTTATGTTGAATGAAGCTTGGATAAATGATCAATCCAGTTGGAATACGTGACTGTGTTTGCTTGTAGGTGTGCAGAAGACTCTGATGGAATACCTACTGTGTTTGTCAAGATTGTGTTTTTATTCTGAATCTCATAAACATCACCTGTTTCAATTTTCTTAGTCTGTATGTTATCTTTAAGGAGATAGGTGCTTCGAAAACTTGCAAAAAGTAAATTTTTGTTATTCTTCAACATAGGAAAGGCATGAAAATATATAAATGATTAGCTGACCTGATGCACTGTGTTTAAGACTTCTTTAGGTATGTGTGTCAAATAGTTGTTTCTTTACTCCTGTGAATTGGATGCCTTCAGCTCGCGTAAAGGTTGTCAGTTAAAACATGGGATAACACAGTTGTCTTTTGAAGGATCTTGTGTTAGATTAGTCAGACACAAGTTTTTAAGGATGGTTGTCACGATTAACTTCGTCAAAGGAACTACAATTTTGTCAAGGGTGGTACTGTTCTAAAACTACTTGGTATCAGATTTGCTCTTAGAGATATTGCATACCAAGGAGAGTTTGAAAAACTTACTGGTTGTGAGGAGGCTTCTTTTCTTTGTTTGAGCTTTGACCAGAGAATGGAGATATCAGACAAGGTCTAGACTTCAGAATCTAACAAATTATCTCGGTGAGCTAGGACCCAATTCTTTTGGCATTTGCATTGTTGTTGTCTTGCTTAGTTGGAGGTATTCAGTTGCCATTGAAGTGATGAATTGCATTCCTAAGGAGAAAATATTTTTTTCAGATTTTGCACTTGATTGGGGATGCTGTCTGTCATTTTGTTTTTGCTGCTTGTTCGAGTATTTCTTCATTGGTTGAATGTCTCTTTACACTCAAATTACACCATTTGAGGGCAAAAATAAATTAAATAAATAGCAGATGAAATATTTAGTGTAGCGATTCACTTACAATACTGATATATTGGGCCATTTTTTTTTAGTCGTTATTGTGTTGTTTCTTGGTAGCATGGCCTCAGAAATGTCCATATCAATTGATATAAGGCATTATAGAAAACATGAACAAAATGGAGGAGAGTGAAAGCAGAAAGAACTTGAAAGAAAAATTAAATAAAATGGTGAATAAACCATAAGTAGAATGGCTGAAGATACCTACTCTATAATTATTTCCTTGCACATTCCGGTCATGTTATCCGTATAGTGATGTCATAGCTTGTCTACTATTTTGAACTTGCAGAAAGAAACTAGATATATGTTTCCTTAGAAAAATATCATTTTTGTTATTGCTATTGCTCTCTTAGTGCATTAATTGTATGTTTTCTATCTAAAGCTTCATAGAAGAATATCTGGTATTTTTTTGGAACTAATATTTGTTAAACTTAAGTACTGAGAATATAGATTTCATGGATCATTCGGATTTCAGCGCTGCATGGAACCGCTGAGCCACATTATTTTATCCTTAGAATTCCTGTTGTTGCTTCTATATTTTTCAATTATGCATTTCTGATGTGGTTTAGACTCATAATTTCATTGGATGTCTTAGGTATTTAATTATCTTCCTGAAGTTGTCTTGTTTTTCTAGATTCTAGATTTCTTAGGATATGTATGAGTTTAGGGTAGTCTGAATCTGCTAGACCCAGGAGTCTCAAGATTTCTGCCATCAATGTGCCGTGGTATGTTTTGCATACCACTAGGTGATAATTTTGATTACCTGTATTTCTAGGTACATATTTCTAAGCGTTTTACTTTGAGCTACCTTTGGAATCAGTCTTCTATTGTTTGATTTCTATGGTTTTCCTAAAAATTAAAACTTTCAACTTTACTGTGTTCACATAATGTTTGGATCCCTTTGGATGTAATAAGCATTTGCTGACTTTAGTTTCACCTTAGATGTTTATTTGTGTTAATTGCAGGGAAAGGCAATAGATTAGGTTATGTACTTGAAATTGATCATCACTCTTCTCATGGTCAGAGTACACATATCTAACCATGCAACTTAGCTGTTTTGGTTTTATTATTATAATCTGAAAGAAATCTAGCCATCTTTCTACGTTTTATCAAATTTTGCATTACCAATGGGGATTTTGCTCATTCAGGGTTCGCAATGTTTGGTGGAAGGAGTTAAAGAAAATACTCAATTTCTTATAACATTCCTCCCCACCCCACAAAAGGTTCCACTTTAGTAATTCTCGGTAACTACTGAGAATGACTTGTAGTTGCCAAGTACTCGATGTCGCTATTTATTTTCTGTAATCAGTTGTTTGTATTACCTGCCTCCCAATAAATGATGATGACTAAATTATGTTTTTAGCAAAATGACTGGTTCTTATCAAACGAAAAAGGTGCCATACACCCTTGGCAGCTTGTGTTCTTGGATGGGATCTACATCTCAGACTGCTGTGCTTAGAGGATAGTAACATGTCTTTTTACAGTTTGTGTTCAACAGATCTTTCGCTTTTACTGACAGAACTATACTTTATAGGAAACAAAAAACTTAATATGGTTCAATGCTTGGTCTTTACTTCCCGTGACTGGCCTTTTTCTCTTTTTTACGCATGACATTTACCTACTTGCTTCCCTTAAGAAAGCCTATGGTTGCTTAGGGTTTTGGCAAGGATACTGTCGTTTTTCTTGCGTTGTTTCTTTTGGACATCGTTGTGGATTAATGAACTAACCCTTAAACAAACTCTTTCCGATACCATTTCGGCATTTGGTATCAAAGAGTTACTAGTTTCATTAGAATATGAATCTTACGTTGGCATGATGTAATATAGCGACGCTGATATTGCTACACTGACGTCTGTTGTAAATCTATTTTTGGTGCATATGGATATGTTTATATCTTTATCGAGATTACAGACATGATTGTTGATAAATCTCGAGAATGTTGCTGTTATATTTGAATGCCACTTTTTCATTGTTACTGATTAGAATATATATTTATATGTGGTGGTAAATTTAGTCAGAACCTCTGTTACAATTATAAATGTGATGAAGAGATTACCTGACTCCAGCGATGATGAGTCCGGGTGGCTGTTCTTACTATATCTTTTGAATAAGAGGGTTCCAGGCCTATTGTTAAGACACAAGAAATAGGTCGAATAGGCCTGTCAAAGAATATTTGACCGCTGTCACCTCATTTCTTTTAGTATTATCCTTTATCTTTTTGTGGGGTGCTCTGGTTTTGATGTTTAGAGATAGCCAGTCGACCAGTTTATTGGCATGATGAAGTCCTTATGTCGCCTAAAGGCTAAGGCAAACTTATTATATCCGAAGCCTTATGCAAGCCTTAATATTCTATCTTCTTGCGTACAGGTGTTTATCTATCCTTCGTGCAGTTAATAGGCAGTTTGTGCAAAGACAAAACTTGGTCCTCACTCTCCTGTTTCCTTCCTCCTCTCTGCTTTTATCTTTGCTTATTTCGTTGCATCGATGCGGTGTGCTTCGGGTTTCCAGCATTTTGCTGAACTGTATAAAATATCTGCATTTTTTCCCCACTGCTTTTAATCTCAAGTGCTGATCCTCGCAGATTCAAGCTCTTGCCTGAGTTCTGTTGACCGTGTACACTAGTTAATTCTATAATCTAAGCAAGTCATCAGGTTGAGCTTTCATGGGTGTTTAGGTTTGCTATTCTTATTATTACAAATCTACTTTATTAAAAAAAACGGGAAAGAATTCATCTTACTATAAGGATGAGGATATGGGGAAAGGCAACCAAGGCTTTGTTTAGTCTAGAAGAATTGCTGATTTGTCCCTCACACATGATTAAGTAGGTGGTAATCTGATTTTTCAAGGTGGTTTTGTGTGATTTGGTGTCACTTTAGAATGTTATCTTGGCTTAACATTGTTAGTATATAATCATTTAGCTGATCTAACATTTTGCAGTCATTGGTTCCTTGTCGGGTTCATGTGATGTGATAATTCATATTTTTGGCTCTGAAGCTCTAAAGTTCATGTACAGGGCGCATAAAAAAAAAGCAAAAGTTAGATGGACATCATTTCCATGATTTGTATTGATGGAGTTATGCGGACATTGGAAAGGTGCTTCCATAGCTTGTTAAAGAATGCAAAAATTTAAATAGTCATTTCGGAGAGTGGTCCTAAGGATCATGTCACTAGGATAAATGATAGGTCTGTCCTTGGTTCAAAGTATAGCTCACGTCTTATTCAATCTTTGCCCTGTAGATGGTTCCAATTGTTGTGAGGTAGCTGCTTTCATTGCAAGGTAGATAGGTTCGGCTGCTGCGAATAGGTTTAAAAGTTAGACAAGAAATTGAACCGACAAACTCGTATCAGAGCGATGACAAGTTAGACCCCGTGTTTGCTTGTCCATGTCTGTTGGCAACTTTTTATGAACCTTCCAAAGCCCTAGCTTCCGTACTAATCGTTTTCAGTTTAATTGCCTTGATCATCATCTCCTTCGATGATTTGGACAATCTGTTTGGGAGTTCCTCCATTTATTTGGGTGGTGGGCTTCCCCCTTTCTCTTATTTGGATTCTAAATACTATGAGTTTCAAGCATGAACCAACATGAAGTCATGGCAGAAGTCATGGTACATGAGCTTTTATCCTTGTTGGAAGGCCAAAATAGCAAGCAGTGAAGTCCGTCCTGGCCGGCAAAAGTTACAAGAACGCATGTTCTAGTTTGAGATGATGACACTCATCTTGCTGCTATTCATGGAGAAAGTGAAATAGGTGTCAATTTAGCCTCTATTGGAGATGGTAGAAGCCAAGAACAAGAGGAAGGAAATAGCCTGCGACCCATAACTCCAAGGAATGGTCTGGGGGCCCTCTAATGTCTTTGGGGAGGTCCTGTTTTTTTCTCCAACAGAAAATAATCTTTTGGTTTCATATTAATTGATCTATCCTAATACAATGATCTATTCACTTCTCTACTTTTAGCTTCTGTCCAATTTTGAAGGCCACGGTCAAATTGGTGATCTCGGAGGATAGATCTTCAAAGAGAAGAAATGGCCAGAAGCAGGTATCCCACACATCATTATTCCCTCCTGAATAATGATGCGAATTCAATTTAGTTGACAGATTAAATTCAACTAAAGGGACGACTAAAAACTTCATGCATGCATAACATTAAAAGGTGTACGTGAATGCCAAGGAGTACCAAGGGCAAACAATAGATGTAAATTGTTATGCCTGCATCAGAGCTGACCAATAAACATTCACCACGTGGCCGCTACGCCCAAATTTGGTCGGAACCGACCTAACAGAGCTCACTCGCCTATTGCTCAACTATTTTAGTCCTTAAGATCAGAAGTTAAATTGTTCATATCTGAGTTTAGTGGAGATTCTCCCCCTATGAACCCTCAATAGACTCCAATGGATTCTAATAATCTCCATCTACTATCGAAGGATCCAGAAGTATGCTGATTTGAGGTCTGATTCGCCGGACACATTCTGGCAAGTGGACTACTTCTTTCTTGTTTTAGATCAAGTTCGGCATCGGAGCCCTCATCCGAGCATGGCAGTCCCCATCTAGCTCTACTTCCTTAACCTTTGACATCCATAGCATGCCCAACCTGACCTCGCCGATTCGATCAAAAGCTTCATCAATCTTGTTAGCTCGGTGCCGAGCATCGGGCCGGATTTCAGCGGCAACAGAAAAACATTCAGATGCGGAGGCACACATGCTAGAAATTAGATGCACAGAGGTGCACTTTTGAGGCCTTAATGAAGCCCTTGCTTCTCTGCTCGTGCATTAGATCTAGAGCAACAGAAATGTGGGCCGAGCTTGGATGCCGGTACCAAGTAGGGCCATATAAAAGCTAGTGGCTTCCAAAGGCAGCATATGACGTTATGGGCAAAAAAAGCCATAACGAGTACCTCAGATTGTTTGCTTTCCCATAAAACTGAACTTGTGATAAACACAAGTTTCCAGTTCATCCAAAACATCTGAACCTGACTATGGAGGGGAAGGCTCCTAAATCAGGTTTCGAATGGCTAAGCAGAGCATCTAATGCTACTTTAGTTCTTTACACTAAGTTTACATCAAAAAGTTCTCTGCACTAACTCCCTCCTTTAATTTTAATATCTGAAGTACTAAAACTCCAAGTTCCCTCCAAAACATACTGCAGAACTTCAAGTTCCTGAACCTGAGTTCTAGGTTCTCAGAATATGAGTATTGAGAACTTGTGTCCTCATACTTCCAACACTTACTGGAAAACAAACAGGTCTATATGCTTCTTACCAGAATTAGCATTCACATCTGCCTTGTGTACACTGTTTGCCTAGAACTCTATTATCATGTTTGCATCATTTACTCACCTCAACTACAGTATTCAGCTAGAGAAGTAATCCCAGTTCTTTTTCCCATCTTGGGAAGCCCTGTAGAGCACCGGATGAAGGAGAGAAGAAGAAGAAGGAAAAAAAAAAAACACAGAGGAACATTGATTGGCTGAAATTTATCAAGAATAGAGTTGTTTGTGTTAAAATACAGATATTTATTCATGGAGGATTATTGACTGATTTCTTAGTTGACCAGATTTTAACAAAAAGTCCTTCCTCACCCCTCTCCCCCTTATTTTTAACACTTGTCCACTCAACCGGGTTTTTTTAATTCTCAATCTAACCTAATCTAAGATAATTGCAAGAAATTAAATTAAAATAAAATAAGAAAAAGTTTAATTGTTGCCTGCATTTTGAATTGCTACAATAGCAAAAAAAATTCCAGGTGCAATTGTATATGCTTGGTTGTGTATAATTAACAATTGCAAATACCTTATGCTTTTAGCAAAGCAACATATATAATTCCACTCAACATTCGAAGTTAATACGATGCAAATCATGGCTGGTTAGACTTGGCACAATCGACAGTTTTTGTTGGAGCCAATCGCGTCCATGGGGATGCTAGAAAATCTTTATGGCCTTGATCTGTAATCACCATTTGTGATGCATGAGATGCCAATTTTTATCTCCTCCATCAATGTATACTCCTGCGCTAAACCAATTAGAAATGGTTTCTATCTAACTACATTTCAAACCATAATATATTGGGACACCAAGTATTAATTCTCATACAGCAGTTAATATGACATGCATCTTCTATCTCACTATCGTTAGTTTTTCTTTTTTTCAGAAAAATTTATGAAGCTCGTTGCAGTACTGTAGGACATGCCAAATGTGTATTTGGCCCTCCATGTTACCGTTACAGTATCCGGGTTCCACCAATTATTTCCATCAAAAACAACAAAATGCATTCACATGAAAAAGTACGTTGTAAATTTAATGTTTTCTGAGATAAATCCCACAAGACAACTAATACAACATCCATCTAAGAATATTTAAAATTTAGTTTTACAAATTTAGTTAGTATCATGCAATTGGAAAAAAAGTTCTATACT
Source organism: Phoenix roebelenii (assembly GCA_025769935.1). Taxonomy (NCBI): domain Eukaryota; kingdom Viridiplantae; phylum Streptophyta; class Magnoliopsida; order Arecales; family Arecaceae; genus Phoenix; species Phoenix roebelenii. The sequence goes on from JAOXJJ010000482.1 coordinate 481,125, forward strand.
CAATTTTCCTGTGGAACTTATCTATGCTGTCATTGCTGTTAAGGGCTCGTTGTAGGTAACGTTAGATTCTGTTTCCAAACAACGAATGCAATTCCTACCACTTGTCACCTTCCATCGGTTAAGACATAAAAGATCGGTTACTTCTCATGTGTTTTGTTGTCTTTTTCTTAGTAGTATAAAGCAATGGACATTCTACAAGACCAATACTGCATCCACCAGGTCCTCTATCAATGGCCGCTCCTCCATCTTCTTCCTCCGGTAGCCTCGAAGCTCACCATGAGAAGGAGGATCGAACGTACTCTCACCCCCCTCGGGAGTGCAACGACTTCATCTCAACTCTCCCGCTCGAGGAAGGCTGGGTTCTCACCCACCTCCGAGAATACCAAGGCTTCTGGTTCTCATCCTTCATGCTTGCCGGCGTCATGGCTGTCCGACAACGCTTGAAGCATCGCCCTGACGATTTGTTCCTGATGAACCACCCGAAAACCGGCACCACCTGGCTGAAAGCACTCACGTTTGCCATCATGACTCGAAGCCACCACCCTTTGAGTCGCCACCCTCTCCTTAGCCGCAACCCTCATAACTGCGTCCTTTACTTGGAAGGGAGCTTTGCCGTCGGCGAAGCTTCCAGGATAGAAGCTGCGACACCCCCTAGAATTTTCTCCTCCCACATTCCTTACTCGATCCTCCCCGACTCGATCACCGGCTCCGACTGCCGAATGATATATGTTTGCCGAGACCCGAAGGATGTGCTGGTCTCCTGGTGGCACTACAGAGAGAAGATGAGGCCGGAGACGGTGGAGCCGGTTCCGTTTGGCAAGGCCTTCGAGCTATTCTGCGAGGGGAGGTGCAACTATGGGCCAGTATGGGAACATGTTCTCGAGTTCTGGAGGGAGAGCAGGAGGCGGCCTGAGAAGGTGTTGTTCGTGAAGTACGAGGAGAAGCTGGAGGAGTCGGTGGGGAGCGCGAAGAGGTTGGCAGAGTTCATGGGGTGTCCCTTCTCCCCAGAGGAAGAGAAGGAAGGGGTCTTGGAGGACATTGTAAGGCTCCGTAGCTTTGAGAACTTGAGGAACTTGGAGGTCAACAGGACGGGACGTCGAAAAATCCCGGTCTACGAGGTAATGAATGCGTCGCTGTTCAGGAAAGGGGAGGTGGGGGATTGGAGGAACCACATGAGTCCCGAGATGGCTCGGAGGATGAATGAAATCACCCAGGAGAAGCTGAAGGGATCTGGTCTGATCCTCGGGAATGCGAGCTTGGAGGCTGCCCCCACCGGCTAAACGAATCCGATTTTTCTCTTCTCGCCCTCCTATAGTTTGCTTGGTCTCCTACCTATTAAACTTCGTCGGTAATGTTCTGTGTTGTGCTGTTGGAGTTTAGTTTTGAGTACGTTGTTCTTCTGGGTCTTGCAAAGCCTCCGTTCACAATGAATAGCCTACTGTTCGTGTTTAAGTAGGGCTTTTGGGCGGAGGTTTTGATTTCTCTATACGAAGGAGTTTATGTTTCTGATGTTGGAGGTCTTTTATTCAGTGTTTGTTGTGGATCCTTTTATCATTTAAATAAAATAATTGATAATTGTTCCTCGTTATGTTTAGCTCCCATGGACTCGTTTGGTTCATGGGAAGAGGAGGAACAAAGTGTGAGCAACAAAAAAAAAAAAAAAAAACCGCTTCATATTTAGTTGCAGTTTTCAAAGAAAAAATATGAAAAATAGTTATTTTCATATTTTATTGAAAGAAAAACTCATATGACATAGAAAATCCAATTTTCACCGGCTGGAAATTGGGCTATTTTTTTTTTCAAAAATACTCTTAAGCTTTTAGATAGGATGTGATAAGATCTTTTCTTTTATTAAGGATGTAATAATTATTTTATACAACTTTTCTAAGAATATATATCCTCAATCAAATATAAGCTATTTTATAATGTGTCACTTTTCTATGATCAACAAAATAAGTAAAAATCACTTTTTCAGATATCATATAACCGAGCATCAGCTTTTCTAAAAGAATATTCCAATGGGAAAAACTTCTTTCCACAAACTAAGTCAATCTTGTATTTCCTTTATTCCTTGACCTTGCCCTTTATTTTGTTCATATGATATGTTATGCTCGACAAAAATGATCATGCGGTTTTCCCTGGATGTTGTTTTTGTGTGCAAAGAGGACTGGACGTATAACTTTTCACCTTAATTAGTTTTTAATTTTAAGACATGGCATGCAATGGTCTCCCAAGGCTTCCATTCACACTGGATGGCATAAACAATTATTTTTGGAAATCCTAGATAGGTTCCAAAATATCTAGAGATACCCATGTCAGTTTTTCATAATTGAACTGTGTTGTGACAATGAACTCGTGCCACGACACTAACAAGAGCTTGTTCATCAGAATTTTGGAGTCAGGTTTCTAATTAAGCAGGCTTGTTTGGATGGTGGAGATCCCTATGCTTTTTTTTTTACTTCCTATTGATGAGAGTTCCCTAGTATAGAGATGAAAAGGATCGCAAGGGACCGGGACTGCCCCATGTTTTCAATCCCAGTTTTTCCACATAGAAAACATCATCGTGGAAAAGGATTTTACCTTTGAAAGGATAACACATCGCCGCGACATACCTGGAGCAGGGCCGGCTCAGGCCTTAGGTGACTGAGGCGGTCGCCTAAGGCTCCCGACCCACGGAAGGCTCCCGACCCACAGTCCCCACCGCACAGTTTTTTTTTTTTTTAAAAATTTAATCCATAGCCTTCAGCCTTTCGGAAAGGCCCTTTCCCATCCGATAGCTGGAGTCGTAGGCTCGTAGCTGGGCAGTGGGCGACAGCTACCAGTACCGGGCTGCTACGCCGCTACCGTGCATCCGGCATCCCCTTCTCCCAATCTCCTGTTCTCCACTTCTTCGGTTCTCAACAGACTCAGCAGCTCAGTTCTCAGTGCCCCGAAGTCCTCTCCAGGCTCCACTGCAGCACCGCTCCATCTCTTCTCGTCGTCCTCGGCTCCTCCGAGGCTCCGAGCCTCCGACCTCCAGGCTCCCGCCTCCTTGGCTAGTCGGCTCCGCTCTAAAGTCCACTACTCCACCATCTTCGGTTCTCGTCCTCCAGCTCCAAGAAGGCAGAACCCGGCGAGTGGCGAGCCACCGGCCGGATCTCCTCTCCAGTTCTTGGACTGTCGGCCGGATCTCCTCTCCTGGCCGACGTCGCCGTCCTCGGCTCCTCCCATCCTCCAACCTCCGGGCTCCGGCCGATGGAAGACCCGACGAGTGGCGAGCTGTCGACCGGATCTCCTCTGAGAGGAGTTCTCTCCAGCTCACCTCGCCGTCCTCGGCTCCTCTGACCTCCGGGCTCTGCCGCTCCGGCCTCCTCGACACTCGGCAGCTCAGCTCACTCCAAAGTCCACCGTCCTCCGTTGGATCGTGAGCATCTAGATCGTGACTCGTGAGCATCCCTCAGTTCCCACTGATTCACTGATCCCAGGCAGTGGTGACCGGTGAGACACTAGAATTAATTTTTTTTGGGTCCACCGTCCATTTAATTTTTATTTAGTTAATTAGAGACTAGAATTGATTTTTTTTTGGGTCCAAATGTAAGTTGGTTGTGACTTCGGCGGTTCGACCTCTTCTCGCCATCGAGTTCGGCACTATTCGGCATCTTCTCGACACAATTAAGTTCGGCACTACTTGTCGGGATCCGAGTTTGTTTTTCTTGACACAATCAAATTTTATCATTTTTAATTTTTTTATATTTTGATTTATTTGTGGTGTTTTTTTAATTGCTTAGTTTGATAATATTATTTATAGATTAAAATGTCTAATAGAAAATATGACTGTGGGTATGAAAAACTCAAAAAAAAAAGAAAAATCGATAAACTCATTCAATCTCAAAAAGGAGCTCTAGATAGATTTGTTGTTATATGGATTAAATGGATTAGCTATATTATCGATTGAAAATAGTATTTTAATGGATCTTGAGTATAAAAGTTTAATTAGTAATTTTTCTTCTCAAAAAGCTAGACGAATTATTTTTAAATAAAAATTTTAAAATATTTTTATACTTATTAAAAAAAATTTATTATTTAAATAATAATAAAAAAACCCCCTTCTAATGAGTTCGCCTTAGGCCCCCAAATGTATTGGGCTGCCCCTGACCTGGAGAAGATCCCTCTCATCTCAAGCTTCAAAATGCTGATCTTTGAATTGCAAATGTGATTAAGAGTAAGACTCCACTTATTAAGATCATCTCAAATCTTCTTGGAGGTTTTAAAAGTGCAATAGACATCAAAAAGGGGATCAGTAAGATAGGATAGAATCCTTCCCTTACACAGGTAGTCTTTCTTCTTAAATTCCTCCAAATTACAAGTTCTAGCCGGTTCATTCTCTTCCTCATTTGGAGGGTAGTCAAAAATTATGAAAAATAACCCAAGTATGGTTAAGAAGATTTCCATCTTCTGTCTCCAACGCTTAAAGTTATTTTCATTAAATTTTTCAGGAGGAACCAGGTCACTTACATTGACCATTGGGATAACTCTAAGTACTAGCCTATTATACATAGAAAATCTACTTCAAGAATGTTGGGAATAAACTGTCCCAGAATTAGTAAAATCTAAAATATTCTACTTCAACAAATAATAGGCAGAAATAAGTTTAGAGAAAATAAATAGAGAAAGTGAAAAAATAGAACCGGAGATGCTGAGGCGTGGTATGTTAATCACTTTTCTTGAAGTAGATTTCGCCGCCTTACAGTGTACTAAGCTTGGATGGCGTTCTACTCCTAAGATACAACAGCCTCTCGCACTGTTCCTTCTGCCTCAATGATTTGCACAAATTAAAGAAACCTTCAAACTCAAAATCAGTATGCAGCAAGCCCGTTGATTGAAATAAAAATAGCAGAAAGGAAGAATAGAAGTTTTCTGCTTTCGATTGTCTCCTCTGTCTAATCCGAAGAGGTCTATTTGTAGACTTCTTCAGGACAGATGCGACCAAAAACCGATCCAATGGTCAAAACTGATAAGAAAGTTTGAAAAAACACTGGAAGTAGGACCAGCGGATGCGAGGTCGGTCAGGAAGAGGTGCAAGCGAAGAAGCGACGTGGCTCCTCGCGCCTTGGGTGCGAGGCACGGCCCATGCACCTCTTGACTCATCGCACATGTGGTCCGACCTCGGCCTCGACTGCTCATCGCACCACAACCTCGGCTCCTCTTGGACAAGCACGGGCGAGATACGACCTCGGCTCTTCACACTTCGGACAAGTACGTGCACGAGGTGGGTCGGACGAGCACAGGCGCAAAGAACCAAGCTGCCTCCAATGAGATCCCCCATATGAGAATAAAAAGAAGGAAATAGAGAGTAGAACCCACAACCTCATCCACCTCAAACCAACACACCAACCATCCAAGCCATACTACCTTCTTAACCTATATATAAATATTTATCTTTTAAGTATGAAAACTTTTAATCATTAATTTAACCAAAAAAATCTAACAGACTCCATGTGTACTTAACATGATGCTGCCTTGAAGAAATCTGAAGATGCACCAGCAATCAATTGCAACCTCTATATTGATAAAAAAAAGTTTTTAAGATTTTGAAACAGTTGTTAGAAGAGTCAAATTCTTATTTTCATCTTCTGTGCGAACAAAACATTTAACCTGCGGACTGTATGTACTCTCTTTGCTTCTTTATTTGATCTAAGCTGTCAGAACTACTTTTTCCCGGAACCGCACTGCACATCTCTCAGAATATCGCTATGTTCCGCCATCCCACCCGGGAATGTTAGCTGTAGCCTCATTCACCTTCTGTACCAGTGTAACCTGCAGACATGAAATCATCAAGCGTATGAATAGAGCCAGCATTGACATAAGCATCATTTAGGAAGTTTACTTCTAGTTTGCTACTGCATAATGTTTTGGATTGCTCGGCTATACAAATAAACATCATTTCGGACATCCATGCTTCAGTCCTCTTTTTACAGTATTCAGGAATCTGACATCCATAATGGTGGTTCAACAATCAACAATGAGGCTAACACATTTAGATCTTGAGACTATTTTAGTAAAGATACAACAGAAATGATGAGAAAAGATCCTCTTCATCGAACTCATTCCACCCTTTTGACATCATCAGATATGACCGGCATAAGAGGACCACTTTTCTTGACAAACCCTATTGCAGGAGACATTGTCATGGAATGGTATTTTGTATCTAAACTACTTCATGCTAATTATGAAACCTTTTTTAAGCGACAGCTAGAGCATGCTGGTAATATCCAATGAATATTCATCACTTTGGATCTTGAGACTGTTATGCACGAGATGAATATGAAGAAAATACCACAAAGGACTTCAAATAAGATGAATGGGCAAGGATATGCAAACTTGTTGCCCTTTGGATGTACAAAGTGGGCATTGCATTAACTACAGCCATGCTAAAGAGATTTAGTTTGATGCTTTAAGCAATCAGCGGACATTAACCTGGGGTTTGTAGGCTCGACATAGTATGAGTTATTTGTTGAAAAAAGAATTATAGGGGAAGGTGCCAGCTTATCAAGCTGGTAAAGTCTGAGGCCGAAGGACCAGGTGACTTGAGGCTGGGGTCTAATCCTGCCTTCACAAGGATTAGAGGGGTCGCGGTTATTTAGAGGAGGGCTACCCTCCATTGTGTAGCCCATTGCCTATGAGCCCTTCTATCAAAGAAAAAAAAAAAGGGAATTATAGGCATGGAGGGAGCTGGTAACCATAGAGATTCACAGGAAGAGTAGAGATATTTTATCATGACAGTTGCCTGGACAGATATGGAAGGCCAGAGCATAATGAATATCTCTGAGGAATTGTGAATTATTCACAAGCTTTTTGAGATTTGGGGATGCCTCTGACCAAATGAATACTGAATTAGAAGTGTTCGAGCGGTAGGTGAGCAATGTGGAGCAAGTCGAAAAAAATACATCCTTCAACATTGCAGCTTCCAAATTGATGAAGGAGAAATACCTAAGTAGATTTTGGACCTAGCATGAATTCCTGACTGGCGCCATTACAAATATGTCCAAGATACAAAATATGACTGCGAGCATAAAAACTCTCATGGTTTTCATTTTCAGTTACTGTATCAGCTTAAGCATGATGAGGCATTGCACTATCATGAGATAGAAGGGCCAGTGTTACATGCCTTGACACAAGATTCCTTGGTTTGCAAATTCTTTTACATAAGAAGAATATGATCAGATTCATGCTTACCTTAGACGAATGGGCAAATCACAAATGAGTCAAGCAACAAAAAGTGAGAAAAAAGCAGCTACTTGGAGGGGCACTATCTGCATTTAAGATGCCCCAACCAATATTTAAGATGCTTATTGTATGGTGAATAGGAACAGTGCCCAGCTATGAGTTCGGCTATGCTGCTATACAAAATGCAAGGAAAGACATTATGAAAATTTGTAATGATAACGAGACCTTATAAAAATATCAGTATAGACCTTGACAAAATTTTGGGTACAAGGCTTATGCAGCCTGCTACTTCCTTAACTTACAGTACTTTTAAGCAGACAACACTACAGGAAGAAATAGGAATTCCGACACAAAATTGCCAACGCTGGTAGATAGAAGCGTCATTAATTAATGAACCGCACAAAAATTTGCCGACACTTTTTATTAGCATCGAAATATGACGATGCTTAAAAGCAACGACAATGAGATATGGGGTTTTTCCGATGATTTTTGCAAATAGTTGTTATGTTATGATGCTTGAAAGCGTCATTGGAGATAGAGAAGAACAAAAACTATCTTATATGCATTGCTTGAGTCAAAATAATTCACAGGTAAAGTAACAGCTAAAGCTAAGAAGATACCACACTTTCCTAGTTATTTTAAAGGAGTTTGCTAAAAACATACCACACTTTCAGGAACTCCTGGAGGGGGTAATGAAAGGTTTCTTGGTGGTGGGCCACGAAGATATGCTCTCTTGTCAAATCGCCACTCCCCAATTTTTCCATAAGTTAGTTCACCCTGTATTTGAGTCAATGAAGTAAGCAGATACATTTATAAGAGTATATGGATACATACTAAGGCAAAAGTTGGTATTACCATTAAAAAATGATGAAAGCACATTGGGTAACGATGATAGATTCAATCATTCTAGATTTAAACAGGAAATATTACTATAAGACCACCCCAAAAGCACTTGCATACAGATGAAGAATGGCTACCTTTAATGTATAGTCGCATCCATAAGTATAGTGGATGATGTATGCCTTTCCCACCGTGAAGTCAAAAGGAGGCTGTGGTTAAACATTTTCAGAATATGTTAAACATAACTTTGGAGCCATAACAATATGCGTCCGATGAAGAATTAGTTTAAGACAGCCACATAAAATACGCAATAGCAAACACCTGTATCATAAAATCTTTACGTAGAATATGTTTCACTCCATGCAATGCACTGGCAACAGCATATCCATACCTGTGGTAGCAGCAGAAATTAATGAGCATCATCCAGCTCCATTACTAGACATGAGACAAAATCAGAGCATATATGAGATATTAATCCTCACATTTCTAATACCCATCCAAAAGTTTGGTCGGCCTCAGGATCGTCTTTCATATTTATGGAGACATCCACCCAAGTAGGAGTAATTTGCTTCAGCAGAGACTGGTGTGTTTAACAGCATGCAGATGAACATCAAGCAACAGTATTATTCACCTCAGAAAAAATTGAAAAGACTACTACCCATTTAAGAGTAAAAATTACATCAAAGAGTTGTTAGGTAGAAGGAAAATAAAATGATCAACTTAGCATGCTTAAACAGCAACATGTTTCTATACCCTGTCACAAGCCATTCAATCTACCTTTTTAATAATTACAGGAGAATTGCCAATTGGGTCAACATTTGTTACTGGACCCTTTACTTCTGGATAGAACTTCCTTATTATCTTTTCATGTTTCGATGGTTTAATGTAGAAGAATGGGAATGCTGCTGGGTAATTTCCTCGAGACAAGTTTGGCAAAGGTTTCACAAAGATGTGATCAGGTTCAGCCATTAGTATATACCTGCAGTTTTTTCATCAAGCAACACTAGCTAATCAGGTTATAGCATAGGAAACAAAAGAAATATTGAAAGTTAGTGGATGTATGTAACTCACTCTTCCTCAATCTTTGCTTTTTCCAACCATTGAAGAAAGGCCCAAGGCCTGTTCAAGACAATGTAACCCTGGCACCAGCATTACAGAAAAAATGTGAAACATAGTGTCAATAACTTAATAAAGAGTGATTAGCATCTTTGGCCTTACTTGCAAAAAGGGCTGATACTTCCTGAGATAAAGATGTGATTGGTAATTCTCAATAGAAAATGCTTATCCGATGAGCAATGGTGAAAGGCTGTTTTTTTTTTAAAAAAAAGAAAAGCTAGAAAGTTCTGGCTCTTGGCTTTTGCTTATAAGAATCACCCAATGAAGATGGAAATGGCTTAGCTAAAGTTATATTAATTAGACGTATCACAGAATCAATCTAAATCAAAAATATGATTTTATGGATATTCTCAAAATCCTTAATCTAAATAGGTCACAACAAAGTTTCATTTAAGTCCACAAGAGTAAGATACAACCATACTGAAAAACGTACTTCCAAAGAACAAATAAGTGAAATGCTTCACAATTGTTAAAAATGCTTCATAAAAATCTCCAATAGAAATGCTTCCATCATGCCTCATTGAAATGCTTCATAAAAAGCCCATTTAAAAAGTCCAAAGATTCATCATCGTAAACAATTCCGTGCTTACAAAACAGAATTAGTCATAACAGAAAAGATTAACTAGGTGAATGCATATATCATAATCATCCTTTATTGATTAACCCTGAAGAGGGTTTGTTTCTCCAAGAAAAGAATCTAAAACAGAGTTGATATCTTTTGAGGTAGCACGATGTAACTCCTTTTACAGTATTACTCGTGAATATTCTGACATACCTCTGTATTTTGCTGTTTTACATCTCTCAACAATTCTTTTCAACAAAACGAATATAGAAATAGTAAAGGTTGCAGCGAACCAGCCGGTTCTTTGCAGCAAATATGACAATCTTTGTGCCATCCAGCCCTATAAGCTTTGACCAAATTATCATATGATCATGTAATCTCACTCAGACATGGAATAAGTTCAGCAAGATTGCTGCCATGGTTAATATTGTTTTGTAAGTGAAGTCCTTTTCTATAAGAATGCAATATAATGCAGATTCAAGAAACACCACCACTAAAAGAGCAGACAAATTCATGAAAACTTTTATCCGATGGAAGAATCCTCACCCGATCCGCACCAGCCGGGAGGGGATCGGCGATAAAAGTAGGGATCTCCTCCATCAGATCATCACCTCTTCCTGAATGCAGCACCCTTGTGAACCCTCCCATCTCTGACCCCTCCATGTCCTTCATCTTCCTGTACCAGTAATACATTATCCGGCACTGCCACTTGGTGTAAGGGTCATCCATGGCTGTGACAGCCACATGGAATGGCCGCTTGGGTGCCGCCGATTTCTTGAACTCGTCGGGCATCCGAACAACAGGATCCTGGGACCTCTTTTCGATTAATTCTCTCGATGATTCCCCTCTCTGGTTGTGGATGACCACTGTCACAACGTTGTAAGTTGCCAAGAAAAACCCCAGCGAAACAAGGACCAAAAGAGATGGCGAAGCCATGACCTGTTCTTCCTTCCAATTATCTCCAGACTCTCACTGCCTCACCCTTCTCTCTTCCCAGTGGGAAACATCAAAGGCAGTGAAACCAATTCTACGCCGAAACCACCATTAACAACAACCGGGCAACTGAAAGGGGAAAACTTTACGTCAATTTCAGCTCCATTCTCAGAATTCAATTCGGAATAACAATCAAAACTACGCTATGCCATCAAAACCACAACTTTTTAACAAAAAACGGAGAAAAATCCAAACTTGACGACTCGTTCATCAAGCACTCCTCGTCAGTTGATACCCAGCATTAGAAATTAGAAGACAACCGCCCTCCATTTGGAGACGGCGAGCAGAACAAATGGAGAAAAGGTACCAGTCCAGAAAGTCAAAGTGATTGAACGGAGAAAGAGGTTTAAAATCGCATAACGTTCAGCCCAGTAAGCATCTCTCCATTCGGCAATCACAAAACTGCCGTTCGGCAAATAAATCAAAAGAAAACAAAGAAACAAAGTAAAAGCCTGATCAAAAGCGAACGAGCGTGAGAGAGGGAGAGAGAGAGAGCGAGGGAAAGGGAGCACATACCTCAGAGAGACACAGAGAAGGGTTGGTGGACAGGTGTGGTGAGAATGGAGGTCATGGTGGAGGGATTTGAATACGAGGAAAGAGGGAGAATGGGGGCGGGCCCGGAGAGACAAGTAGGAGGCGTTGAAGACTTCCTAAGAAGTTTCGATTTCTCCGTATCACAAGGAACGAGAGTGCCGTATGCTTCGGGCAATAGGAGAAGAAATCGAAAAAGAAGAGAGAGGGTGCGAGAGGGAGAGCAAGAGAAGAATTAGAGACTCGAACGGAAAGAAGAATAAGGCGGAAGTAAATTAATGCATAATAAGGACCATATCGAGGAGAAGATTCGGTGAATCTGGAGATCTAGCCGGATCACACGCTGATCCAGAGTGAAGTGCGATAAACAGGATAGCACTTTCCCTGTCTGACGTGGAAACCTATAAATGGTACAACTCTCGTGCATCAGATTTGACCCTACAGCTTTAGCCAATAGCCTCGCACCACGTGGGGTAGAGATCTTCTGGTAACACGTTGAGGCGCCTGCTTAATATTCTGGGTACCTGCATGTTGGATTTTGTCTGCACGGCAAATTCAGCTGAAGGATGCTGCGTCTCGAAACCTCTCCGAGCCAATACGACTCGTAGTTTTTTTTCTTTTTCCTGTTTTTTTTGGTGTTACAGTTTTGTAATTTTTCTTGAATTTTCAATGTTGGCATTTTGGCTTCCAACAATATATATATATAAAGGAAAACAAGGAGGAAGTAAAGTACTACAAGGCTTGTATTGGTTGGGATGTATCAAATTATAGAATAATTTGACGGTTTCTAAAAAATATTTATTAAAAAAGATAAAAAAATAAATTTTATAATGTTTGATTGGTAGAAAATTACTTTGGAGGCAATATGACGATTCTAAAGAATCATTTATTTGAAAAAATAATTGCAGAAAAAAATAAATTTTATAACGTTTGCTTGGTAAAAAAGTTACTCTGAAAAATAGCATTGAAAAAAATTACTATGTTTGGTTGAAGGTGACCTTATATAGAAATATTGCCAAATTTGTAACAATACTCTTGAATAAGTAATTTAAATAATTACAATTTTTTTAGTTTATTTTTTGGTTATTTATGACCCACCTATATAAACGCTATCAATGTAGGCTATTTCGAATATTTAGACATATTTTTGTAAGTTATATATATATATATATATATATGTAGTTGCATAAAAGTTGTTTAATTCAATTTTTTTAACTTAATTATATATATTAGAAAATATATTATTTACTATAAATATTTTTTTACTATTTTTATATATAAATAACTATATTAAGATATTTATAGTATATT